>OY796665.1:1802500-2334494 GCA_963680705.1 Rhagium mordax
CCAAGTTCTTGTAGCTGGCAAAGCATGCAAGTTTGAAGTAGCAAACTGCATAACGCATTCTAAGAATTTGTTTAAGAAACTCACAGAAAGTCAAAATACCTCTAATCCGTAAGTATTTTAGTTAACCCTCAAGATGACTTGAATAATGAAATAGAGAACCAGATATCTTTTAATTGAGTCCATCGGCTGAACTCAACTGTTGAGGTAGCGCTGAATTTGATTGGCTGTAAATAACCAATAAGAGCTAGGCAATTATTATACTCGATTATTACACCCACGGTCATTTAAGTTAAATGACCGTATATTACACCGAAGTTGAATCGGTTTATACATATACAATACATACAATTTATTCATAGTTTTAAGATACTCGAATGCTC
This sequence comes from Rhagium mordax, assembly GCA_963680705.1. Taxonomy (NCBI): domain Eukaryota; kingdom Metazoa; phylum Arthropoda; class Insecta; order Coleoptera; family Cerambycidae; genus Rhagium; species Rhagium mordax. Next base: position 1,802,881 of record OY796665.1, read on the forward strand.
GATAATTTAGTTTATTCAAATTATTTCACTTCGTATCACGTTTAAATCAGTTGACAACCATTCGAATGATGCGATGAGTTCTCGAGATATCTCGAGTTACATGAATAATCGAATGAACGATTATTTTTTAATCGAATGCACCCATCACTCGATTTAACTTGACAGATATTTGAAAAAGTGAGGTTATGTTTCTGTAAATGTTGAATATGATTAATAATAGAAAATTGGAATAATTTAGAGGAGCTTAGAGAATTTAATGAGATTGTGAAGAAGTGAAATTCGCATTTTATAACTTGAAAAACTAGCGAAGATCAATGGACCTCGCAGTTAACTTAAAATATTTATTTTACATCCACAAATAATTATTACGTTCAAACACAGAACAAAGCATTTATCTCCAAAAAATAGGTATAAATATAGAATATATGTCACGTTTTATCACATAAATACATCAATTGTAATATAGCAACTTTGGTTTCTTGGGAAATTATCAATTCTTATAATTTGTCACCTTAAAACGGATTTTCGAAAAGAGCAAATCGATATTTATCCCGTTATGCCAAAGTTAATATAACTGATTTACTGTTGTAGAATTCCTAAGGACTTACGCGGCGTTGTCTACTGTACAAGCTTAAGACATGGAGGCGAAGACGAATGGGACTTCTTATGGAAGAAATTCCAAGATTCTAACGTAGCGACAGAGAAGAACACAATATTAAGTGCCCTTGGTTGTACAAATGAAATATGGTTATTGTCCAGGTATTTGGAATGGTCTTTGGACGACGCCAAAATTAGGAGACAGGACAGCAGCACAGTATTCAGCGCTGTTGCTAGGAATGATGTTGGGTATTATATTGCCAAGAACTTTTTCTATGATAACGTTCAGAAGATTTTCAAACAGTAAGTCCGCAGACTTTTTGCGTAAGACAGCAACTACCTTATACGCTACTTTTTTTCAGTTTGCAGCCAAATAAAAGGAGGATCAGCCGGTATCTTTCATCACTTGCTAGTCAAATGACGGACGAATTGGAAGAAGATGAGGTAATTTAATTTAAATTTATATTCGGTTTGATAGTTGCAAGTTTTTTTGTCTGATAAGGAATCTAGGAGTGTTAAATTTGCCAAATTATTTTCTTTGCTACTTTTCATCGAGTGGTTTTTTTAAATTTTAATAAGTACGTAATATTTTTTTGTTTCCAGCTGGTACAATTCATTGAAAAGCATAAGGAGAACTTCTCAGACGTTAAAAAGGGAGTAGAGCAATCTCTAGAAACGGTAAAAATAAATATCCAGTGGCAGAACAAGCATGCCGATCCGATTAACAAAATCCTCAGGAAATTTACAGATTAAGGGAAAAAAAACATTGTTATTTATAAACAAAAATTTATTTAAATGACGAAATGTTAAATTTTATATTATTTATACAAACAAACTCCTGTCATTTATTTATTGTTGCCACACTGTATTAAATTAAATGTACTTAACGTAATTTTTATATTATTTATATAATTTATAACTGTTAAAGCAAAATATTTACATACATTAATAAAAATGAAGTAAAACTATACAGGTGAATTTTTGACTATGGAATGTTTGAAGAAAGGTGACCCACCCTTATACCACTCTAATGATAATTTTATCTAATATCACGAATTTATAATTATAGGCGCATTACCTATACTTCTATTCTAAAATATAATACTGGTCAATCCATAAGAGGCATTCCATTTTAAATCAATTGAAGTATATAAGTATTTCAGAAAAGGGATAACAAAAAACCAGGAGATTCTACCCTAATATTTTGCCGCAACTAAAATCACAACTACCACTACCCCTTACTTCTTATAATTCACAGTATAGTGTAGTTTTAAATGGGCATAGCCCTACCCCAAAGAAATATATATATATACCTTGATATCAAGTTAAGTTTACAAGTCTATAAAAATGTCCGCATCACAACTTCAGTTTATACCCTCAAAAAGCCATATCTTGATACGCTAAGCTGTGTATAAAAATGTTAGCCAGTCTATAGTGCCCTAAAAAAATATTACTTAACTTATCAGTTCCAGTAGTTTCTTATCCAATATTTATTTCTTCTTACTCTATCTTCATATAAAAAAGTGCTTGAAATAACATATAAGTGTAAGTGTGCTAAAATTCATTAGAAAAAAATACGGGATATGAACTAATATATGGAATATTTAGTAATTAGCACAAATTTAAACGCGAGATTCATGTTGAAACAAGGAATCCCATTCCCGTAACGACTTGCCGGATCTTCTATAAGAAATGATGTTCTTTATTAGTTATTGTATTGGACTACACAGTCTTGGGTTAATATACTTGTGCTGATTTACCAAACACGCTGTTTAAGGAAAAAACAAACAATTGTAGAAATATAACTGGAGATTAACTTTGTACATATCTTACAAAAATAAAAGACAAGAAGTTGCGTCAAATTGTTGTTGAACAGAATAATATTTATAACTAAATCATTTCCTTTTTATTTCCACACAATGATCTGAACTGTTAGAAGAAAATTACCAATTTTCAACCGATTGGTCCGATTCTGCCAATTGACCTTGAATAATTGACATATTTGAGATATCCAACTTAGTTGTATTTGGTGTTACTAAATCACAAAGCACTGGTTAACCCCAAATTAGTCAAGAATATTCGCCTTCCATTTTATTTTATCGACTATAGGTAGGCACATATAGATTTTTTTAATATTTAATTCGAAAAGGGTGCTGATAAGGAGGTAGAAAAATAATGGCATATCGAATGTCTGCACATTCATGAAATATCTCATAGGATTGCGTGTATTTATACAAACATGACAATAACATTGAGAGAATAAGATATTAATAAAACCATATTCCAGAAATTGATTATGTAGTTTCGAGCAAGAGTCACGGGGGTAGTAGGGGTTTATTACTCTTCGTAGAAGGGTATATTGCATCACCAGCGGATTTCTAGAATTGTAAATATCTGCCGTATTATTGATATGAAACCGAACTGATATAGTAGAAACAAAAAACTTGCCGAAAAAAGAATGTTATGTCCTTGTACTTCGCCGGCAGCAAAAATGTGTCAAACTTTAATATCTTAAGTACATATTCCTAAATAATTGTTGTTATGTATAACGTCTAGATATTAAATAAAATATATTATTTTACCCCTATCACTCCCATTTTATATATAAGATAGGAGTGATAGGGGCAAAATTGAGAATGTTTAATAAATTTTAATCCAGAGAAAATTAAACAAGGTAAAATATTTTTTGTTAATAAAGAATGGTAAATAAGAGGTAAATTGTCTATGTAGTTGTTATTAGATGAATCGTTTATAATTTCTTCTATATTATTTTTTGTTAATTTTGTCACTAACCAAACTATAAAATATTTGTCCTATTATAAGATAGGACAAATCCTAATTTACAGGTATTGATACTATTTTATATAATCTTCTGTTTGTTTCATTTTACTACATTTTCACGATTTGCTTAACACTTAATTGTGTTTGGTTTCAAAGTTTAAATTATAATTGCTCAACAATAAAACACTTTAGCTACTTAATTTCCTCTTCAAGCTAAACTTTATATCAAATTTTATGCATCTGTTGACGACACTAAAATGGAAATAGTAGTGAGTTAATTAGTCGTCAGCATATCACAATTGAAACTAATTCATCTGAGGAAAAATATCAGTAAAAGTTGCACAAACATATTAGTGTTGTCTATTTATAGTTCAGCTCATAAAATGTTTATTAACTAAGTAAATTTTAATGTTTGCACGGAATCGTTAAATATGTTAATGTAAATATATGCTGTAACAGATAAAATTAGGGAAATATATGGTGAATTCGAATTATTCTACCTTACAAAGCTTAATAATTACACTTAAAAGTAATTTGAAAATTGAATTTTGCAAAAATGTTATAAAGTTAATTGTTATGGACGAAAAAAAAAAATGAATAAATTATGGAATTTTGATTATAACGTCACCACATGGAAATCAGGCGTGCGGAGTAAGGGGCATATGGTACCTATGGCAGGAACAACTTATTTTTAATTTTATGTTGGCTAAGAGAAGATATATACGTGTCATATCTGACATGCACAATATCAAGGCTTGAGGACGTACGAAAAATACTTATATAAATTTGTTTTCCTAGTATGTTTATTAATAAGTATGGAATATCTAAGCATTCACCAATCAGTGTTCGAAATTTAATCTCTCCCCCTTTTTAATGGAACACTTCTCTATAGGATTCATGTATATGAAGTAAATTTGGAAGTAGGGATGCACTGGATAAAAATTCAGCCAGATTGTATTAAGCCAAAATATAAGCTTAGGTTTTGTTGCAGGGCTACAAACTGATTTGACAGTTTGGATTTCTATTACTTTTTGATTTATATTGATTTTGGATTGTCATCGAGGCAGTGACGGCTCTTGGTACAAAGTCACTTACGTAAAGCAGTAATATATTATATAAAAGTTATACAAGACTTTACTTATGCAATATATTATATATCGTTATATCCTATGAACAGTTATGGTGTACATCTTATGAACAGTTAAGGATTGTGGAATGCAAGGTTATTTTTTTAAATACATCAGCTTTCGCATGTTGGTTTTTTACTTGTCTGTATTTGAAAGCTAATTAAGGGAAAAATTCTACGACTATATTGTTGGGTCGGCCTGAGTAGCCGTAAATCCGATGCATCCCTACTTGAAAGTAAAATATATAAATGAAATGGAACTTAGAAAATATACAATAAGGAAAAACTTTTATTTATGCAACCATAAATCATAAATAATTTATAATTTTCGTTTACAATTATTTTGTATAAGTTCAATGGGAATTCTCCTTAAACATTTTGTAGTGATTTAAATTATATCATAGCCGTTTTGTCACATCAAATACTGTGTGGTATCAAATTAAAAAAATTACAAAAAAAGGAATGTTTATTTTACTTAATATTATAACCAGTAAATTTGAGTAGATACGGAAAAAGTATTTTACATAACAGTGTTACAGAGCGAGTGGCAAAAGTAATAAATAATTAATTTAACAAAAATCAACTTGGTTCAATGTTTTTCATTGTATACTATAATATCCAGTATAATCCATATTCGGTCACTTGTCAAAATGAATGTGCGAGTTAGTTACCCAAAAGACAGACCGTACATCGCAATTTGCAATGGTCAAAGATGTACAATGTTTAAAAGCCACTCGTAGTAGATGAAGACGGTATATTTATTTTATTACCAGATTCAGTGATCCATCACTTTAGCTATACAAGGTATGTATAAGGAATCGTGTCCTCGCCAGCTACTAAGAAAATATTTGTGGAACCATTGACGTATTAAAACATTTTTTATGTATTTTAAAGGAATTCAATAATAATAATAATTTTACTATCCCAAGAAATTAATTAATTCGTGCAAAGTATTGAAGTCTTTCAGTCTTTCATAATCAATATAAAAGATTTTACAAAAACTTTAACTAACGATTTAGTTCACGAGATAAGAATTTAATTTATAAAACAGTGATAAAAAAAAATTCAAGTTATTAAAAGGTGGGACAATTGCTAATTTTAAAAGTTCAATTTATGACACACAATTGGCACGAGGTCTTAATGTTTTGGATACTTAAGCTGTGCCTCTTAATACACTATTTTAATCATGCACTTAAAATAAAAACTTTTTAGACATTTTCCTTTAAATTTAGAATTCTTGTACCCATCGCCCATAAAAACGAAACCAACAACTTGACCTTTACCTTCAAAAAATTGGTCCCAAAAAGTATTAAGTATTAGGTAAAAGTTAACTAAGTGATAGGTATAATATGAAATAGCACCTTGAAAATATCAAAGATTCATAAAATTCCCGCAACTATCAACTATAGACCCAAGATATACTTAGACGAGAGGCTCATATACATATAGGTACTATAATATCAAACTAAACAACTAAAACAAAGACTAAAACTAAAAATCACTGTTTTGAGACAAGATTGTAAATTAGAAAAGGAAACTTTCTAATATTGTATCTAGTAGCGTGTGGCAATTTTCCATATATGTTACGATAGATATCATAGATAAAAATCATAAGACATATTAAAGATATCAAAATATGTTAACAGTAAAGTAGATCAACATGGGGGTTTTGTTTTAGAAGCACCACTCTGTATGTTGGTACAAATTTTGGTTATTAGAGGAAGGTATATATAAGTTTTTTGAAATTCAAATTTTTTATAAACCAAGTGTCGAGTCGAATATGTAATACCTACTTAAAGAAGTCTCATAAAATGTCCCTACGCCCACTTATTTCATTTACTTTAAACTAATTTTCTACTTTTATGAAACCGTCTTAAGGTAGCACCATTTAAAAAACACTTTTTTCAGTCCCTGTATAATTTTAATTCCAAGGTTCATAATTTTAAAATAAGCCATCAGATAGAACCACAAAACTACAAAATATGTTTAGAACAAACGAAATAAGCGACACATAAGACTTACCCTACACTGGGGTAGGTACCCGCTTACATAGAATTTTTCCACCGTGACGCATTGCCCAACGTGGAAAGAGGGACATGTTTCGCCTTGACAAAAATTCGTTATTTGCGCACCCTGCATATAACAAAAGTGAAACTAATAATTTTATAACCCACAAGCTTGATTATTTTACTAATGTACTGTATCTTTTTTGGGACACGCATAATAGTTTATGTATATATATTTGTAAATGCCTCATTGCGCTATCTAACCTACAACTTGTAACTGCTGAATAAGCTGCCTCTGTTTACGTATGGTTTTTTGAAATATATTATTCAGATCACCCATAACACACTTGTTATCTCTAGTAACAAATATAATTTATAATATACATATATATTAATTTTATTAAATCTCTATTTGATTTGGCCTGGAATGACTCCAATTTGATATACAAAAGCAAATAAATGTATTATAACACCTCATATGTTTACAGATCTTAAATTATGATAATAAAAAGAAAACATGCGGTGCTTACTCGAGAGATTCAGAAAAAATTAAAGCTCATTTGACAATTTTTCAAAATTTATACATGTTCGACAGGTATTTCGTATGGGGTTGCTTGGGTACAGTTATTTAATTTTTTTTTGGATAATGTCAAAGCGAGTGACAAGGAAACATTTTGTGATATCACATTCAATCACTATACCATTTTTATACTCACTAAAAAAATTTATTAAATAATGTACCCCTCTCGGTGATAGCTGTTACCATTAGTCTATGGCCAGGTCGGTGATTTTCGCATAAAACAACAAATACGGAGTCGATGTGGAATTCGGCTTGTACCCCAGTTCGTCTATAAACTCCTGGCTAGTGATGGGTCTGATATTCTCATCGTCACATTCCAACCACATATCATCAGAAGGCGAGGTCGATGAATGCCAGTACTCTGGCCCATTCTTCCTTGAAAAACTATTAATCACATTTTCAACCACGTTTTTATTTAACCTAACACCACAGCAGTCCACGCTCTTGCACATCCTAACTCCATTGAAGACGCTCTTGGATGACAACCCATTCTTACTTTCGATCAACGAATTTCCCAGAGCCCTTGGTTTCAAAAATTTCAATATATTCAGAGATTTCTCGCTACTGCTGGCCGACAGGCTTCCTTTGGGCAAATCTCTCGAACACTCGGCATAATCTTCCAAATGATCGGAGGCTTTGACATAAGCGATATAATGCCCAGATGCCATAGTACCACCCAAATGCATTATAACGCAGCACAGCTGATATCGATGGGGGGGCGAATCTCTTTCATTCACTTTACAGCAGCTCTCGCAAAAACATTCCATTTCTAAAGGGGTAGGTAAGTAAGTGTTAACTTTCTGAACACCAGAAGTCGATGTCGTAAACCTCTTTAGCTGCAAAACCATAATATTTGGCAATTTTTCAAATAACACTTCCCTGCTAGCCTCGTTATATCTCTCACATTTCTCACACAGATATTTATTAGAATCGCACAGCTTTTCTGTTGTGACGCAGGCCCTCCGGAATATGTCATTTACATTAATATTCATCTCCAACTCCTCATCTTTTATTGATATCGGGACTGGTATGTCATAAAAGGGTTCCTTTCGTTCAGTCACGCTCTCACATTCTAAGCACTTGGTGCGTCTCAATGTAACTCCTTCAAAATCTTCCGCAACAAAATTATAGCCAAGTTTTTTCCTGTTGCCACTGCTATTGCTGTCTACAGAACCGGAGTCCTCAACGTCAGTATTACTGGTACCGTTCGCTTGTTCCTCTGATATAGCCTCCTTGGCATTTTTATCCTTCTTTTTTAAACTCTTCTTCCAGGAACGCCTCACGCTCCAAAGCTTGCTATTATTTGCAGGGGGCAAGGTTTCAGCTTCATTTAGCAATTCTGGGTTCTGCTGCACTTGCTGAGTTAAGACGTCGCAAGTCTCCCTTATATTATCGAGCAAATACACCAACAACTCATGAGCATCCTGTTGATTGTTTCCTTCAAATATGGAGTTTGCATCTCTGACTGCTTGCAACAATGCAACAGGTTGATATGGATCAGTAGAATCTTTCAATTCAAGATTATGCATAGTCATGAACAATTCGTGTAACTTCTCTGTTACGATTTGTACCTTTGACTTTGGTATAATGTCATTCGTGCTGCCTAGCGACAATAAATCTTTACTACTAGTGCTGCGGGAGCTCGGGCCTGTTATGGAGCCTACGTTTCTTCCTAGTGAAGATGTTTTAGCTTTGTTTTGGCTCAGCCTTGAACTTACTAGTGCCAGGTCACCAATTAAATGATGGAGATTATGTAAGAAAGTAGGAGCGAATCTCAAAGTGTAGAGAACACTATTCAAAAAGCAAGTGTTTCCCATATTGGATAGAGTAGCAACGGGAGAGTCCTGCAAGACATCTCCGTTGCTCCTCTGTTCTGATCTGTACCCGTTTAACATGTCACTAAGTACTTGCTTCTTTGCTGGCACAGTATCTTCCTCGAACAGGTATTTTCGTTTAAGTTCGCTGGTTTTATATTTTCTCTTGGATAAAGATAATTTGCTGCGCATAGAAATCACATCATTCTCCAGAATTGTCATCTTCTTTAGTAAACCTGGAATTAAAGGTAGCAAGATTACTTAACTCCTCAATATGAATATTAAATAACACTTGTTACGGGTGGCAACTGCTCAGTACTCACATGTGTAATTGGTTTTAAAACGGTATTTAAGCGGAAATCACAATCGGCTTTTTATCTGTCAGTTGTACATAAAAATATGTTACAAAAATATTAATAGTTAACAGTAAAAAACTAATCCGACGACTTATTTCGCTGAAGGAGGACAGGAAGACAAAATAAAAATGTAATCCACTAGAGAAGTCACTAAAAATTACTGACATCCGTCAAAATGATGCACCCGCGAAAATTAAAATAAATATTCAAATTTGATATTTTTTAAACAATACTACGGCTCATCACAATTGCAACAATCGAAATAGTGTACTATGATATAGATAAATTATACAATGAAAAATACTGACTAAAATTTTTCCTTTTCAATCACCAACTTCAAATAACGGAAGGCAGTAGGACAATAATTATGCATTACGCAACAAGCATTGCCAACTGCACAGACCAACAATCGATTCTGGTTGGATGCGAATATAATCTATCAGAGGTAGGTACCTTCCCTAGTTCGCTTTTTCAAATCCATTATTAATGTTTCACTTTGCTCTATTGATTCTTAGATGTCGACATTATGAATTGTAGGTTTCTTAAAATTCGTAAACCCTCTACAGAAACCTGTAAATATTCTTTCCACAGAAATAAATAATTTTAAATGACAGTCATTAGAATATAGATTTCAGCATAGTAGTGATGGACGCATTCGAATGAAAAATAATCGTTCATTTGATCCTTGTATATGTATTCTATATAAGGATTGGATTATTCATATAACTCGAGAACTTACCGCATCATTCGAATGGCTGTCAACCGAATTAAACGTGATACGAAATGAAATAATGTGAATGAACATCGAGTATCTTTAAATTATGAATATATCAATCATTGAAGCACCCAACAGCAGAGCAATCTGTTGGGCTGGGGTAAAACCACAGGCCACAGACTAGAGTCGTGCATCCGCCATTCCTCGTGCTCGTCGTCCACGTCATCACATCAAAACCAAGGCTATCGGCAGCATTTTTTCTAGAGTTACGTAATACGTTTATGTTAATGTTAATATTAATTAGAGCATATTAAGAGGTTGTATTTAATTATTTAGTACCAGGTAAGCAATATTGTTCAATTGAAAAACGCTTAAATGCAACAATAAATTTGTACTTTCCAGTAATCCTGCCAAAACGTCCCAAACATTTTTGGTTTGCGAGTTGTAGGGGAGGGATAAAGTAAAAAAAAAATGCACCGATTTTCTACAAATCCTGAAAGGTAAATAGCATTATACGGACTATAAATTTCAGAAATTTCTTTTTAATAACTATTATATTATATTATATACATATATATTATATTTAATAACTATTATTGTTCTAGGTCAACAGTTTGGCAAAACAAGATGCTAATCGTTTCACCTAAGATGATGTATATGCTTCGTTTCATAGAAACACATTTTACGTTTGGAGCATCTTTATCTTTGAAGGACTTTTATGGACCAATGAATGATGTATAAGATTATGCTTATTTGTTTCATATGAACACAATTCACATTTTGAAATTTTTATCTTTGAAAATAACTTTTATGTCGTTGCTCAGTGGCGGCTTCTGCATAGGAGCCGCAGTGCTGCAGAACTGTAACTATTTTACTATTAAATAAAAAATATTACCATTAATATCGACTCTTTATTGTCACCGAGTTTAGGTATTTCATAAATAAAATAACAAGATCAAATTTCGCTTTTATTGAATTAAAAAATACAATTTGTAAAGTACAGCGTCTACCTAGATAAAATGAATTAATTACAAAGTTCATTTTAATAACATTATTAACTATACAGGAGCTTCCAATTATACAACCTTATAGTTAAAATGATTCTCGTGGGTTGAACTGATTTTAGCAGCCAATTTAATTTAGACGCAAAAATAGTTAATTTTATATAAATTTTACGTGTACTTTGTATTTAATTAAACGTTAAGATTGATGTAGGTAAAGTAAAAGACATACTGCAATAAGAAGTTTTAAATTATTACTTGGCCATATTACCAAATTTTCTGGTGTAGTAATATTTACCATCGCACGTTCGTTATTTAGTAACGCACCAAAATTGGCGAGTAACCATTTCAATGTCTTGGGCTGATCTACCTAGTATTCAACGAATTTCTTTCGTTAAATGATCGCATCATTTCATCATAATCAGTGTGGTCATGGGGCTGAGGCTCAAATGTTTATAAGATAATCTTTACCTTTTTTCTGAACGCTTGTTCATTTGCCCATTTTTACCGATGGTGGGTTTCTATGCATCGATAAATGCTTTTTAAGACTCTGTTTATGCTTTGTTTCAAAAGGACACATTTCACATTTAAACATATCTATCTCTGAAGGGTTTTTATGAGTCACTAAGTGCCTGATAAGATCACGTTTACGTTTTGTCTCATAAAAACACGAATCACATTTGAACATACTTATCTCGGAAGGTTTCTTATGGGTCAATATGTGTTGTTTAAGATAAATATTATGTTTTGTCTCATACGAACACATTTCACATTTAAACATAATTATCTCCGAAGGACTCTTATGAGCCAATAAATGCATTTTAAGACTGTGTCTACGTTTTGTTAAATATGAACACATTTCGCATTTGAACATTTTTATCTCCGAAGGTTTGTTATGACTCAATAAGTGCCTTAAAAGATAATTCTTATATTTTGTTTCATATAAACACATCTCGCATTTGAACACATTTAACCCCGAGGAAATTTTATGGGTCAATAAGTGCATTTTAAAATTGTGTTTACGTTTTGCCTCAAAAGGACATGTTTCACATTTAAAGATATTCACCTCTGAAGGGTTTTTATGGATCAATAAATGTTGCTCAAGATTATATTTACGTTTTGCCTCAAACGAACATGTTTCACATTTAAACATTTTTACTTCTGAAGGGTCTTTATGGATCAATGAGCGGTTTACACAATTGTGTTCATGGTTTGTATCAATTAAGCACATTTCACATTTTAACATGTTCACCCCTGGCGGGCTTTTATGGGTCAATAAATGTCGTTTAAGATCACGTTTACGTTTAGTCTCATACGCACATATTTCGCATTTAAACATTTTTACCTCTGAAGGGTTTTTATGAGCCAATAAGTGCCTTATAAGAACATGTTTGCGCTTTGTCTCATATGGACACATTTTACAGTTCAACATATTTACCTCTGAAGAATTTTTATGGGTCAATAAGTGGCGTTTAAGATTATTTTTACGTCTAGTATCGTACGAACATCTTTCACATTTAAATATTTTTATCTCTGAAGGGTTTTTATGGATCAATGAGTGCCTTAGAAAATTATTTTTACATTTTGTCTCATACGAACACATATCACATTTGATCATATTTATCTCCGATTCACTTTTGTAGGTCGACATATTGTGTTGCTTAATATATTTTTTACGTCTCATCTCTGATACAACCTCTGATATTTCTAATGGGTCATTAGTAATGTTATCCTCAACAAAGGGATCTTGAAAACTAAAAATAAATGTAATTATCACTTTTGTCTATAGGTATAAATATATATGAGGTGTTCTCAAAAACGAAATTTGATTTTTAACAGATATTATTTGTTCTGAAATGTATGTTTTAATTATATTGAATATGTTACAATTTACAAGCTTGTGGGAGAGGGAAAAGTTTTAAAGTAGATGTAGGCTTTATGGTGAAGATTTACACTTTTGAAAATGGGTGAGGAGGAAATTGGAAGTCCCTTAGTTGGTAACGATAGAAGTTAAAATTTTTCAGACTCACTACTGTTGTCACTGACAAATACTTACTTATCATAATTGCTCTGTTCTGATTTTATATTGATTTCTTCTGTTTTAATAGCCAGCTCTAAGCTAATGACTTCTTTTTCATATTTTATACCGGCTTCGGTTATGATATCCACTTTTTGGATTTGATCATATCCGTCTCCTGATTCATTTCCATCGAAAGATCCGATTTCACTCTTCAAACCGAATATAAATTGTTGTACGTTCTTTAGATCTATTTGGCCTTTATCATCCATTCCTTTCACCTCAGTATATTTATTTATTTTCTGTTCCACTTCCCGACAATTCAAAATAAAACTTAAAACACCTTGCAATGCTTCAAAACAAGTTACACAGGTTAAAAGTTCTTCAGTATTATTGATACTCTAAAATATAGGATACGTACACTCTAAAAGTTCTTTGTGCTATATATGGCATACAGTAAGATACTAAGTAATTTGAAGTAATTTACGTCAACGACAAAGTCACAATAAATATCCTGTATAGTAAAAATGCAAAAATTTTCAATTCACACCAAGTAAACAACAGGCTAAGCAGATTCAAGTTAATACCAAACGCCTAGAAAGCAGTTTAGTACAGAAATCGGTAATTCTATGCGCTACAGAGGCCTCGAGCCCCGATATGCCATAACGGAAACATTTTTGCTTTGTCAATATTTTGTGTTTAAGCTTTAGCTACATTTTGCGTGATAAAATTACAGTGACACCTCTGTATTAACGATGGTGTCCATATTTTAAAATGTATTCAATGAACGGCAGACAGATAAAACAAGCATCTTTGAAATTAACATGCAGTTACTTACCATTTCTGGAATATGTTGCTTCAGCACACTCACCAAACGTTCACTTCCCTTAGATTCGTTAAATGATACAAGACCTTCTCTCCCGCCACCTTTCGTACAAAACCTGCATGTCGGTTCCGTTTCCAGCTTAATTGACTTGAGATTACTTGTAGTTTCAATCTTTATTGAATCCAATTTCAGGCCAGCTAAAGGTAATGTCTTGTTCCTTATATAAACACAAGCTGCTTTCAAATTTGAGAAGACTTGAAGGTCGTTGGCACATTTTTTACACATCAGACTTTTTTCAGATATATTCAGATTCTGAAATGTCAAAAAATTTACATATCTATTCTATATATTTATATCGATAGAGAAAATCTGAGAGCAGTAATCAAATAACTATTCTTTCAACAGATTAATCAATTGACATACCTACGTTAGAGTTTTAAGTACGCAGTTAGGAAGCGTAATATTTATTTTAGAACTCGTAGTGGCCTGTCATATATGCATATATATATTTTACTTTTAGATGTGTATTGACAACTGCTAATATTTTACAAATTATATCTCGAATGTGAGCTTAGATCCAAGATTTTTGTCACTTTTCAAACTTACCAATTTTACGGTTTCCAATAAAGATTGTTGTACTGCTTGATAATTTTCACTAACCGTTCGAAGGCAAAGTCTACAAATTTCTTCAGTTGCGTTAATTGAACTCATCATACAAAAGTAAATAAATACTTCTGGAATTAGAAAAGCATGAAACCACACAACCGTCCACCACAAAATTGAGAACACAACTAAATGTCAGATTTGGATTTGATTGTTTTGTTATGACATATGACAGTTGCAGTGACCTGCGCATTCGACTGAAAAATAATTGTTCATTCGATTATTCACGTAACTCGAGATATCTCGATCACTCACCACATCAATCGATTCGAATGGCTGTCAACCGATTAATCGTGATACGAAATAAATATTTGAATGAACAGTTTAAATAACATAGGAGTATATTTGCGTACATCCCAAATTATCTATTTCTGAACGCAGCCCGCGTGACCACCAGCGCCCCCAACGCACGAGTCGGCCAATCAGAGTACCCAATAAACAAAACACTGCGCATAGCTAACTTCACAATTTTGAAAGTAGAGTCGTTTTTAAATATGGCAAAAACTTAAAATTAAAAGTGATTTTTCGGTTAATTTACAATGATTTACTTATTATTATATAAGGTTAGTTAGTGTTTTGTGTATGAGAGCCAGCGAACATGCAGGGACAAGTAAGTGTATCAGTACCTACCATTCACTTATAGATTTATACTGATTTTTTAAATAAGGTTATAGCCTGAGCCCTGAACTAATAATTTTATAAAAATTTGAGCGCCCCGCCCCCCCCCTTGGGCTTATTGGGCTTACCCCTTGAATTTGGTTGCCTCTGCAAAATTTATTGAAGTGCTAGTTGATTTTTTCATACTTATAAGTCAAAGCTCGCAAGGCCTCGCTCTAACTTTCTTCTGGACAGGTTTGTTTAAAATGATACGTACGTAGGATTTTATTTTTGTATTTTAATATAAATATTACAATAAATTAGGTAGCATTTAGAATTAACAACGTAAAAATAGGTCACGACTTAGCTTTTAACACAAGTTTATCGCAATTAAGTAAAATGTACAAAACTAAAAATACTGAGTGAGATATCTTAAAAATAAATTATAATATCTATATATAAATATCATCTTTCTTATATAATATGTAGAACCATCCATATATCAAAGACTGGATAAACTACAATACATATATGGCATTCCCTGCGCTATTCGAGTAGCTCAGGGATCTATTCAATTAATTATTAATAAACTTTAGCAGATCCTTAATCGATATTACTAGCGAATAAAAACTGAAAGTAAATAAATTTTTTGATGAGGTAATTTTGGTGTTTACTATTCGTGAATCTATAATACCGGATGGCTCACGTTGCCACCGTTAGTTCGCAAATGTGAATATTTGTTTATTTATCAAGTCTTTGCTACATACAGACCGAGAATATATTACTTTAAAACATATTTTTTTACATATATATAAAATTATTCTTGTGTACTACAAGCCAATTGGCTACTTGCTCATAATTTTTCTGCATCCATTCCACGTTGGCTTTGACCGTTTCTATGGCACTATCAAAAGCATAGGAGGTTGTGCTGATGTTGCCTTTCAGGCTGTCTCTGAACCTTTGTAGCTACAAAAAAATACATTGATGATGAATTAAAACGAAAACTATACAAACGTAACAATTAAAATGTAGTTAGAAATGGTAGGAATTTATGCCACCATTTTTATGGGTGTTGAGAAAGTTAGATATACGTCTCTAAAATATTTGAGGGTTGCTTAAAATTCAAATAAATGCCACCTGCCATAAAATACTTACCTCGGACAGCTGGAACTCGGTATTCATATGTGCTGCTAGAGCTTTTATCATTTTGGCTAATATGTTGAATCCATCTCCGTAACTGAAAATGGCGGATTTTAATAAACAGGAAGTAGGTGCCGAAAGGATGCTACTTAGATGAAATACGCAAAAGAACTTACTGGTTTAAGAGCTCGTGCCAATTTTTCCTTAAAAAGTCAAAGGCGATGTTCGTTCCGATTTTGTTTTTCGCGACAGCCTCGAACACTCTATCTGCATCTTGGATCCGGATGCTGGAGTCGTTTAATAATTTTTGGGTGTATCTGTAAATTACATAATTATCAACTTTTTACATGCGGGGCAAGTTAGTAGAGTGAAAGAAAAAATTATATTTAAAATAAAAAAATACGTTCATCCCTATTTCTATCGTTTTCCGTTTATAGATCTGTTTCTTGTTAGGATAAAGTGACTAAAATCTTAAAAAACAAGTCAGAGATTTTTTTTTTTTGGTTGAAGGAAAATAGAGCCTAATACAAAAATTAGAAGTTCAGCATGTACCTTGATAACAACCATCTCAGTTTGGTGCATCCCAAAGCATCCAGAATCGTGTTCTTCTCGGATGGCGAAGTTGTTTCTAAGTATCTCTGATAGGCAAAGTCCCATTCGATTTCACCCCCTTCTCTGATGGCTGTACAGTACACTATCTCACGGAGATTTGGTTCGACACTAAAAATAAATAAAATCTGTGTAGATAAAAAATAAAAACCTATACTTTTTATTGTTAAATTCTTGGTAAATGTTATTTGTGATATACTGAGTCGGAAAGGAATTACTCAAAGTGTATGATTTTGGATCCACAGCTTTAATTTTTTGATTCCCTTGAATAATTTTTTTCACTAATTTTCAACTCTTTAGATTTTCTCTCTCAGAATAGCAAATAGAAATTGATTACATTGGACTATCCTTGGGTCACTCGTGTTGGACACGAGCCTGTTTTTGTACTTAATTTGTATAACATGTCTCCAAATCTCATTAAAAATTAACACATTTTAAAGACAATTGAAGAGTGATTCTTAATTTTTTATCTTTTTTATCTTACCCTCGACCATTAATCATTAAGCTTCTAAATCTGGACCTCGACTCGTGGGCACACATGGACTCCGGACTTCTGCAAGACCATTCGAGAACGGTTTCACGAATTCTTCTTGTGATGTAGTCGTCGATGATGTCGTCGAAGGTGACCATTTGATACGTTACTTTGAAAATTGCCCTATGATAGTCCTAAGAAAAAAAATTAACTGTATTGAAATTAATAATAATAGTAATTTTGATTTGTTTTTCCGAGAATGTATTTGCGCTTGCACTTACCTCGAAATCTCCGAAGGCAGGCGTTGCTGACAAAATATCACTCAAAAATTTGAGCTTATTAAACGCAATAAGCGTAGGAACGAACATGATATCTCTATCGCTGACAGCCATCCTCGCAATCATTTTTAGTGGGATATCATAATCCAACAGATTGGCTCTTGCCAAGTCCATGGAGTCGCTGATAAGCTGAGCCCGAGTTAAAGGTGGCAACTTCATTATATTGTCCGTTAACGCCCTCCAGTTATTCTCGTCATAGTTAACGATATAGTAGCCTGAAAAGTGGTTGTTATTATTTTTAAATTTAAATAAGAAATGCAAAGTAAGCGTTTACCTGTATGATTTAAATTCAGGAGGTACCAGCCATCGAAACGAATGTTCTCTGTGATCTCGTGATCACCTCTCAGCCAGAATTTTGGCCTCGTGTCAGCAAAATTGGCTGTGGTGTTCGTGGTGAAAGATATTGGAACCCACCAAGATGACGTTTCGTCTTTGTCGGTTAAGTAAAAGCGTTTCTGAAACAAATGACACGTTCAATATGGGAATAAGCCCTGGGGAATTTATTGGAACTTCTTTAACAATTATTTTAATTCGTGGCATTGCACTCTATTTTCTATTTGCATTACTCATGGGATTCTAAAGGCTGATTCAACTTTTGCAACTTACTTGGGAGATGTGGATCTTGTTCTTTTCATAATCAGCTATAGCCGTTACTACCGGGAAGCCAGGCCTTTCAGTCCAGGTATACATGATGTCTTTTACAGTTTCGTTGCTTAGTAGAACGCCAGCTCTGTGGGCCTCCTCGGTCAAGGAAGTGAACAGATCCTGTCGGTCTGCGTTTCCATCACGATGCTTGTTCAAGAAGTTGATCAGTCCGTTTTTGAAGACTGCCTCGCCCAGGAAATGGTTCATCATCCTGATAATACATGCACCTGAAACGAACATAATTATTGCGGGTACTATTTTACCAAAGTTTGTGTGTAACACATAAGCAGCATTAAAATAAACAATTAATAAACACCATGATTATTTAAGATATTTTTATTATTTAAAAAATGCACTCAAACTTTTAAGTGCTAAGAAACAAACGAAGGTGGGGTAGGTGTGTACCTATAAAACAAAATTTAAACAACATAATTAAACCATAAACTCTCATAAATAAATAAGCAAAAATATTTTCCATTTTAATAATTATATAATAATAAAACTAATATATTTTTCTATCTACTCTTCAGGGGGAGGGGGGGGCATTCTTTATTCTATAATAAGGTGTCCCAAAAAAGCTGGGCAGTGGTCAACTTTGATTTTTCAAATGGCAACCCAATTTTTTTTACAATTTCGAATTTCCTGTAAAATTCTATACAGTTTTCTATGTATTACATGCCATATTTAAAATCAATTGTTTCTGCATTAACATTTATTCACATTGAACAGACTAATTACTCCAGAAATGATTAGAAAAGAATAAAGAAGAATTTATCAATCGTTTAGATTATTGTCAAGTAACCAATGAGAGGCATTTTCAACACGTTGAAATAATTTTAATTTGTTGCCAACCTAAAAATAAAATACATTTAATATTAAAAATATTTTCTTTTACAAAAAAATTAATTTTAAAATTAAATATCAATTCAGAAACGATTGATTTTAGATATAGGGTATAATAATATCTTTTTTTTTTTTTCTAATTGTAATTCTTCTTTACTAGGTATATCTTTTCTGTTTTGTATTTCTATATTTCCTGTAGATTTTTCCATCCTGTAAATTGTAAATGGATTTTTCTGTTGGGTGGTGTAAATAAATAAAATAAAATAAAAATAAAAAAATAATAGAAAATGTTTAGATATTTACAAGGAATTCGAAAATGCAAAGAAATTTGGAGGTTGCCTTTTGAAAAAGAAAACCTGTCCGAACGATTTTCTCAAAATTTAGGCGTTTTGAGGATAATGAGTTTGTTCCTTACTATTCGACCTCACTGTTCAACGTAACTTGCTACCCCCATAATTTCCTTATTTATAAGGTAATAAAAAAATTAAAAATTTCATCTTATTGCATTTTCACATACTTTTTAAATAGATCATATTTCGTCTTCTTCAAATAATGATTGTTGTAGAGATAAAATAAATATAATTTATCTGTTATTGCAAACGGTTTTTTATTAATAACTTCCTTAATATTACTCGAAATATACAAGCATTATATATTTTTGAAATCAGAAAAAATAGGCAAATCCAATTATGTGAAAATATATAGGGTGTTCCATTAAAGAAAAACACATTTTTTTCGCACCCACTGTATATTTTCAGACATAGATATGATTTAATAACATATTTAAAAAGTATGTGAAAAACGCAGTAAAATGAAATTGTCTATTTTTTATTACCTTATAAAATAAGGAAATTATGGGGGGTAGCAAGTTACGTTGAACACCCTGTACAATGGAGCATTATCTAACTCAAAATTTTTTCTTACAGGTCTTAAATTTTACAAGAAAATATGTTTCATAAGGATATGTCTTTGGTTATTAAGGACACACGAACGCAATGGACGTCAAAGACTTATACTAAGCCTAAGCAAGTTCAAGATATGAAAGAAATAACTAGGATTACAGGAGAAATTATAATTTGGTAAATTGAACGGTTTTTTAAATTTGAGTTTGTTTTAATGTTACGTTTCTGTTTCAGTGTATCAACAGTTCACTCTACCGTAGAGAGAACGATCGGTTTCGTTAAACCAGAGCCGAGATCTCGACGAGTATCTTGTCAATATTTTTGTTATTTCTAAAATAGCAGGGGTATTACAAGTGTTAAGGCTTGTAACTGTATTCGGGGATTTTCTGGGTTCTTCGGAGCCCAGAAAAGCAGTTAGTAGGCTCTGGTTTTCGCGTGCGAGTGATGGATGCTCATGGATTGGACGTCGCCCCTTATGATCTTCACACTACACTAAGTGGTGAGTAATAATGTTATAATTCATCTTCTAGGTACAATTAGTTTCAGATAATTGTAGACATTTCTAAATTAAGTAAGCATCTACTAGAAAATAAATACGTTATGATTCTGAAAATTCTGGAACAAATAGTTTGTCATTTCTGTTATAAATAGATGTATAATTGTTTCTCTCAATTGTTTCAGGGTGTGTCTATCAGGGGGATTTAAATAATATTATTAAATAATATTATCGGGACGAACCGCTTTAGGGAAAGGAGATAAAGGCATGTATTATTATATTATTCAATTATTATTCTTACTAATTTGTATTTTTCTATATGTAGGTAGGTTCCGAACGAGATAGGATATGGTGAAGACATCTCCAAGGGTAAGTTTATATACAAACGGTTAAGTTTCTCGGGAGAAAAATCGGGAGTGATATCGTCAAGTGTATGGCTTTGTTCTAAAAATTTGTGTCCACAGGGTGTTAAGAAAAAGTAGGTCATGCCTTTAACCACAGATTCTTTGGGCGAAAATAATGTGACTTTTATAATGTGATTTTTTATTTTGGAGCGTAGTTTTTTTTATACAGGGTGTTAAAGTTTACATTTTGAAAATTATTTTTATTCATAATTCTGTTACTGTTTAAGGTTTTTACCCGAATTTTTGCACAGACTTTCATCTTATACAGATACACTTTTTGTGTAATTTTGGTCAAAAAAGTCAAAGCGCAAACGGGAAAAAGGCGGGTTGTGTTACCCATTATCCCCCCCAACTTTTTCATGCGTACGCCTATGGTCTCTAGATAATTATTTTTAGATTAAACACTTATTTCCCCAATTTTTTTTCCTCCTACAAAATTTTGATTTAGGACTTGATTAACGAGATATTCCAGTAAATTCAGAATCATTTTCAATATTTCAGTTTCGGAATTTATTGTTTTTACTATTGTTGTTCGTAGTAATCCTGGGTTTTCTGTATTTTTGCTGTCTACTTTATTTACCATATGTACACTTGCTTTCAAAATTTTCGCGAGTTTCGCGTACACCTATTTTTCGCTGGATTAAATCTGGCTTGTAATTAATCAACTCTTATTATGGACTAGATAAAAGCACTGTTTAAAACTTTTTTTAATATATTTGTAATTATTTTTATGTTCATTTCAATAAAGTTTAAATGTCTATGTCATCTTTAACCTAATCTCAAAATTATCCGTTCACAAAGCTAAAATTTTGCAAATTAGTTGTTACTTAATTTTGAATGTGTACGCGAAAGTTTTGAAAGCAACTGTACAATAACTGGATTCGCCCGTTGGATAAATTATTCAAAAATTAATAAATAATTAAAGTAAATAATATGAAAAGTTTAATTTTAAACACAGCAATGTTTTATTTTTTATAGTATTTTCTTTAAATTAGTGTTTCTATTTGCTTATTTTACCTACCTCAGTGGCATAGATAACTAAGTATTAATTTAGGTTTCCTAAGCAAAAATCTACGCCACTGTTTTTTTTAAGATTTTTATTTTATTGAACTTTTCTGACAACAAAAAAAGTCTCTAGCATTTTTCGTCTAAAAGTAGTCGATTTAAAGAAAACCCAGGATTACTACGAACAACAATAGTAAAAACAATAAATTCCGAAACTGAAATATTGAAAATGATTCTGAATTTATTGGAATATCTCGTTAATCAAGCCCTAAATCAAAATTTTGTAGGAGTAAAAAAAATTGGGGAAATAAGTGTTTAATCTAAAAATAAGTATCTAGAGACCATAGGCGTACGCATGAAAAAGTTGGGGGGTTAATGGGTAACACAACCCCCCTTTTACCCGTTTGCGCTTTGACTTTTTTGACCAAAAAGTGTATCTGTATAAGATGAAAGTCTGTGCAAAAATTCGGGTAAAAATCTTAAACAGTAACAGAATTATTAATAAAAATAATTTTCAAAATGTAAACTTTAACACCCTGTATAAAAAAACTACGCTCCAAAACAAAAAATCACATTATAAAAGTCACATTATTTTCGCCCAAAGAATCTGTGGTTAAAGGCATGACCTACTTTTTCTTAACACCCTGTATAAAACGAATGCAAAGAAAAGAAAAACGAATGACATGTCAGTAAGTATTCATGAATTTTATATAGATATATCCGTGATGTAGGTATACATTACATAATGGACTTTCGGCGATAAATACAGATTTAGTACCCAAAAGGCTTCGCAGGGAAGTATTTATTATTATCAAATAAACTGTCACCTTCGACTGCGTTAGATGTCTAATTGTATTTTCTTTTGTTTCAGGGGACAGGAGCCATCTTAAAATTGAAGAAGAAGAATAGCGGAATAGCTATTGGTCTCCAATAAAAGGACATCCTAAAAGGTACATTCATTTCTCTAGGTTTTTGCATCCTGCCCGGATATCCAGAGGTATTTTAATTTGCTATCCCATCTCCCGCTTGTGCTGTCCGGGGCGGGGAGACAATTTAAATACTCAAAACTTCGCTATAAGTCATGTGAAACCTATACAGGTGTAGTTACTAAATAATAATACTTTATTCTTAAACGATTCGATAAAATTGCAATTGGATAGTGAGGTAAACGTAATATCGATTTTTATCAATTTGGCGCAGCTCATGGAAACATTTTTGGAGTGGTTGCTAAGTCACTAAATACAATATTTCATATAAATATTCATTACCTACCTTTGGCATAAGATATTTCGTCGAACGCCTGTCGAATTTGCCTGCTGTTTTTGACCTCGAACGAAATAGGTCGTGAGGATGCCAACGCGTCGATAGCCATAGCTCTCTCGGTCTCGGATGGTAAAAATTCGTCGACTATCTTCCACGTAGGTTCAGTCTACAAAGCCGGTCTGTTAGTTTCACGACGAAATGCATACCAAGATACTTACAGCGTTAACTCCCAGATATTCTAAATACGTTGCAAAGCCTTCTTTTAACCACAAGTCGTTCCACCACTTGGGAGTTACCAGATTGCCGAACCACTGATGGGCGATTTCGTGGGATAGAACGGTGGCAATCGTTCTTTTGTCGTCGTTAGTTGAAGTTTCCGAGTCGAAAAGTAAACTGCTTTCTCTAAGAGGGTAAAATCAAAGTCAAAGCAGGGCTACGAAAAAAAGTTTTTTCCTAGGTACCTGAACGTTATGAGTCCCCAGTTCTCCATCGCACTGAATCCAAACTCTGGAACAGCCACTATGTCCATCTTGGGCAGCGGGAATTTAATCTGGAAGTAGTCCTCGAAATATCTGAGAATCCTTGGGGCAATGCTTGCGGCGTATTGGGTCTGCGACAGGAAGTCGTTCCTGGACCAGATTTTTATCGCCGTATTGGTCGTCCTCGTGGATTTTAAGTCGCTTACCAGAAAAGCCACTAGGTATGTCGACATCTCCGGCGTCTCTAGGTAGTGATCCCAGTATGTGTCGTTTTGGTCGACCCTGAAAACATAGATCACCATGTTCCTTTAAAGTCTATACAGGGTGTTCTGAAAAACACTAGCATAAATTCAGGGGCTGATAGAATTTCAAAAAATATTACAATTTGTTCCTATGAACCATGGGCGTATCCTTTTCCGTTTTCAAGATACAGGGCGTTGAAAATAATTTTTCTTAAATTTTAATTTTCTGTTAGTTAATTAGTTATTCTTTTTTTCAATTGTATTCAGTATGTGTTAAACTTTTCCAGAAATAAACTAACTATTACCTTTTTATCATTACCATTCAAATAATAACTTTGATTTTGAGTTTTATTAATGAAACTAATAGTAATAACAACTAGGTGCCAAAGCCTACTTGAAATAAAAATCAAAAATTTGGGATACCAGCTGCTTGACTTTGGTGCACTATTCCTGGTTTTTCTTGAAAACGGGCAAATTTTAGCACTTCTTACAAGAGCACATTTTTTGTTTAGAATAAAATTTGCCATAACAGCAAGTGACAAAAGGGGCAAAAAGATTAATCTCAAAAAAGTTAGGACCTAAAATGTTCCCACGAAGTACTGTACTGAACGCCCTGTATGATATAGCCAAAAATTAATAACACCAGAGCATTTAGCATCCCCAGAAACCCCACATAGCAAAATTTCAGCTCATTTGGTCGAATTTTGTGGAAGATAGGACCGAAACTAGATTTTAAAAAATTATTTTTAACGCCCTGTATCTTGAAAACGGAAAAAGATACGCCCATGGTTCATAGGAACAAATTGTAATATTTTTTGAAATTCTATCAGCCCCTGAATTTATGCTAGTGTTTTTCAGAACACCCTGTATACAGGGTGTTTCAGTTTTTTCGTTCATAACTTCTGTAAACGAGAGAACATATCAAAATAATATGAGTCTTTCCTATAACATTTTTCTATAAATCGTTTCGTTTTCAAGATACAGGGTGTTAAACTTTTAAAAAATTATTACTATTTATTCATTATCTCCTAAACAAATAAAGATTTTTTATTTAAATTTTGTACACTTTAGTCATAATAAAAGATCAATTTTTTGACGTACCAAAAGTGTTTCTTACAAAAGCAGTGGCGTAGTTATGGGGTTCTGTTCGTGTTTAAACTCCCTGAACTTCTACGCCAATGGTCAGGAATTACATTTTTATACAAATTGTAAAAACTTTGATGTATTTCCCATAAAAAAGTACTCTCGATAAAAGTCGCTAGGAGGCTTTCTATTCAAGATATTTAGATTTTTTCTAATCAGGGGTATCCTATGCACTTTCTATTGACAGGCTATTTGCTAAACAAATTAAAGAATTATTTTAATACATATTTATTTAAAATGATAAATAATTAATAATCCACAATAAATGCTTAAAATGATATCCATTTTTTTATGTTTATGTTGTGAATAATTGTCAATGATTTAACGCCTACTTAATCCTGCCATTTTCAACCAAGATGTAATTCCTTAATATACCCCTGATTAGTAAGAATCTAAATATCTCGAACAGAAAGCCTCCTAGCGACTTTTATCAAGAGTACTTTTTATGGGAAATA
Organism: Rhagium mordax; assembly: GCA_963680705.1. Classification (NCBI taxonomy): domain Eukaryota; kingdom Metazoa; phylum Arthropoda; class Insecta; order Coleoptera; family Cerambycidae; genus Rhagium; species Rhagium mordax. Next base: position 1,828,396 of record OY796665.1, read on the forward strand.
CGTCAAAGTTTTATAATTTGTATAAAAATGTAATTCCTGACCATTGGCGTAGAAGTTCAGGGGGTTTAAAAACGTACAGAACCCCATAACTACGCCACTGCTTTTGTAAGATCGTTTACAGAAGTTATGAAGGAAAAAACTGAAACACCCTGTACAGTGTATAACTTTTTGCTAGGCCAAGAGCTTTACTTACGACATATCACTACTTCCTAACGGCATGTTGGACAGCGTAGTCATATTGCCCGGCCTTGCTAGACTGATGGAAAATTTAGCCTTGAAAGATGGTTCGTCAAAGCACGGAAACGCCCTCCTTGCATCTGTCGGTGAGAATTGGGTGCTTGCAGCGTACCTAAAAGTCAAATAATGATTTTACGCCAAAACGCGAATTTTGTATATATAAATAAAACGTTCGAATGCTTATAAAAGTCACCGTTTTCAGTTTGCGCGAGTATACAACATTATTTTGTGATCTTTTTCTGAAGGAGAGGCGTGGCTTCTCTTCGGTGACGTTGTCACGCCCTCGGTAGGCGTGGCTTCTCATTCATAGACCATAATGACATTTGATTGACCATACACAATTAGCGGAACCAAACCGCGCCTACCGAGGGCGTCACCGAAGAGAAGCCACGCCTACCGAGGGCGTGACACCGTCACCGAAGAGAGGCCACGCCTTTGCTTCAGAAAAAGCTAACCGTTTTCGTTTTTTTGCATCCCACGCATATATAGGTACTTAAAAAATGACATCTTACCGTTCGTTGCCATACACGTCGTTGTACCGGCTCCTGTAGAATCCCTGCAGGTGACTGTTCAGCTCGCCAATAAATTTCATGCCAACCAAGTACGCCCTGCCCGTCTCCAGCTTCTCATTTAAAAGTATCCTATATTTTTGCCCCTCCACGTAGTCTTGGTCGTTTATCGTGATAGGACTGGAGTTCGGTTTGTCGGAAATGACGGTGACGGAATGCTTAAGGATTGTTATGTTGTTGACGTGAAAGAGGATCTTGTCGGTCTCCTCCACGGGGTGGATCGTGATCGTGACGGTGCCGTGTGTTGTCAGGTTGTGCAGGTGTGGGGCTATTTGGATCCTGAAAAGAAAAAGAGATCAATGCCCTAATCCTAGTTAGACCGCCCTTTTGAGCACATAATACTTCAGTTCGCATGAGTAGGGAAAGGGAAACCCTACGGAGTTGTTATTAGTTTAAGAAAAAAATAGTCATTGTATTTTAATCCTTCTGTTGATTATCCACCTCCTATAAAATAGGCGTCTATTAAAGTATACACAACGTGAGTACATTAAAATTTATGATGCATTTGAATAAACCTTTATATGAATGCAATAAAATTTTGTATACATGAATATAATGTTTCTTGTTCAATAACCTTTATTGTTTACAGCCAGTTGCCACATAAGTTAAACCAGCACCTCTTGAAAGTCAGCGACGTAGCGAAAATTTCGTTTCGCGTTCTAAAAATTGTTGTAGTTTCAATAGATAATCCTAAATTATGATTGACATGGGCGACTAGTGATGTTATCGACTTTAATCGATTACAAGCTTGTAACGCTGTTTAAAATTGCTTCTCTTTTATCTTTTCTATTAATTCTAATATCACTTCGCATTGATCTTGTTGTCATGTTCGGAATGAAATTGATGGACACTCGTTTGTGAAACATGAAACGTCGAGGAAAGATGGCACACTTATAATTATATATTTATAGTCGCTTGAACCTTATAACTCATGGTTAAACAGCCTGGAGCTAAACTGAGTTTAAATCATATTGAACCCATTTTTAGACGACAAATGGGCTTTGGAAAATTGAATTCAAAGATGGCGCTATTATTTGAAACATGACCAAGATAGGCAACCAGTTATACACTTCTGCGTGTAGGTGTATATGTGGTTGCCTAATTATGTGATCACATGGGCACTAGAAAAATGGTATTGCATTTCATTTTACGACAATCCGATTCTTGCAGTATTTCTTTGAGAGATTACGGCATGTTCCTCATAAATAGACGTCGATTGGACCAATTTGTTCAACTGCATTATAGTTTATTGACTTCCAGCGGTTCACGTAACTTTTATCGGCGTTTATTAATAATCCTAATTGCTTGTTTGGTAATTTTTTACAATTTATAAAACTAATTTTCGTAGTTCAAACAAACAAAATTTAATTTTAACGTTTACGACTCCGATAGTTTGGCGATGACAAGACGCGTAAACTTGGGCCAGTGGCGTATCCAGAGGGGAATAAATCGACACATTTGGACCACTGATATAAAAAACAATTTCCAAAACGCCTATAAATGTATATAGTTTCCGTTTCGACTATCTACAAGCCTATGCCTAGTACGGGCCCTTGCTTGATTCATGACATCGCCGGCACCGAGTGACACGTTTGATGCTCTTGACCTTTTCAGGCCACACCTGACCTAATTATTCGCAAATGAATCCGCTGCACGCATCACGCATCGCGGACCTCTTAAAAATGAAATACTGGCACGCTTTCAAGGAGCTGAAAGGTGATATTTTAATCGGATTAGTCAGATATGTCTATATTTTTAGGCTGCGATGATGTACTGGTCTAGATTTCGCGTTTGGCGAATTGCAATCGTCCAGAGCTGTATTTTTTTATTGATTATCATTTTCCCAAGTTTTTTCCAAATTTTGCTTTGTAAATAAATCAATCAAAGTATGCGTAAAAATTTAGCAAAAATAAACTTCAACTAATTAAATCGATACCACATTTAATCCTTGATTATTGCACATAAACAAAACTGTCCTTGTAAGAAAAAACTGACTATAGAGATTGGTGACTCACTTCTACACATAGAACATCCTCAATAAAACAACACTATAGTAACAGCCCAACACGAGGCGTTCTAATAATATTTTAGTATAAACAAGGTGCCACGTTCTGCTTGATTTAAACATCAATTTCCCGTCCAATTAAATTTGCAATGTATCCACATGATTTAGCACCGTAACGTTCAATAAACACCGTACAGATTTATTTCATACGTCGACAGTCGAAATACAGGGTGAATACCAATAGCTCATTTTAAATTTAAGGGATGGTAGGTCCCCCTTAATGGTAAGGCCATATACCAAAAATAAAAAATATATACCCTGTAGTTTTCGAGAAAGAAAATAAATTAAAATACATCAACATTTTCAGAACTTTGTAACTTACCTATCTCAACAGAAAATAAATCAGGATAGGTATTTGCCTCTGGCATTCACCTTGTTTTTTGCAATCATAAATTCACTAGTTTTTGCTGTCACTGTCAATTAACTTGCCTCCGGCCGCATATTTATGAAAGACCGTCGAACGGCGGCTTAACTTTATTAGACGTTTTTTGTCACGTTTTTTACGTTAGAACTTGGAATCTGTGACTTGAATACAAGGCATGTTGTTCACCCCATAAGTGGGTCAGTAGAGCGACGAAGCGGTACTCAAAAGTTTACCAGAATTTTACGTATGGCAGGTCAGTTTTTCAACTTTCTTTTTTATACTTTTTTATTGGTAATTTGTGTTATAAATATCAACAGAAACCCCCTCTTAAAATTAAAATGAATTATTGGTATTCCCCCTTTATACTTAGGTCAAAAAAAAATTGCAGCAATTGGGTCCTTGGTATTTTTACTCTCCTTATTTACTCTTCTGTTTTCGTACGCTCATGGAGGCTCGTTATTCCGCACCAATTTATAATGATTACATCAATTGTATCGAATGGACACGAATTCATAATTTCCATTAAAAATAATGAATTATTTATTGGTTCGGCGCGTAAAAATTAATGCATTTAAGCATAATATTTAATAGCGCCATATGTTTATTAGGTCAATGTGATATTATTAATAGTCAGTGGGCTGTGTATATCAAAATGGGTTTCATGAAGCCGAAGGACGGTTTGTTTGTTTAGAGATTCATTGTTTAGCTAGCGGATTAAAAAATTCGCCGATCTAGGCCAAGTAAAAATCTAGGGAGTAGTGTAAACGATTTTTGATAACGAAATCGATTTATCGATATGAACTCGGTTTACCCAAATTTTTCTCCGCTATTTCTCCTCTAGCACCGTGGCGCCGCCTCTCTAATTAAATCATTAATTGTATTCAACCTCAGCCATGTAATAGTAATGAGCAGTTGAACGCTCTGATTCCCCAACATTAATCAAATAAGTTTATGAAATAATTCCATTTCCATGCCTGTTATATTCCAGACCCATTCATTCAAGTCATAGTTGAACAGCTACCAAAAATAACACGTGTTGCATTGCTGCATGTCTATATTTACAGGTTGCCAATTATATGTAAGCGTTTTGAAATGCAATTCAACCTGCGAGGCGTTTATAAATAGCTCGGCAAGTAGCATAAATCAACATAGTTAAATGCAACTGGATAAATACGTAGCGAACGGTTCAAAATTGTATCGAACGTAGACCAAAAAGTCAAAAACAATCAGAGAATAATATTTGGAACCCTGGACGCTGATGTAGTTCCACTCCATACCAAAGCAGCGAATATTCAACTCGACCAAATTGACATCAACCGGGGATAATTAAAACTGGTTTAATTGGCTTTTGATGATGCCCACTTGCCGAAAGCGACCCGAAGACATATTCTTGAAAAGCTGGAGAAGCCATTGAAATAACTGTTATCTATCCAATTGAAGACAAAATTTTTGGAATGGAAACAGCTGAATTTCGCTAGGAAAAATTGTTTTGGTTCAAAAGCTTCAGCTTCGGAGGTTCCCTTCCGCGTTGGTCCTCTTCATTGTGCATCATGAGTAACACACTTCATTGCAAACGATACAACGTTGGTTGGTTTAAAAATAAAATCCTCCTCCTAGAAAACGTAAAATTAGCTGCGCCTTGAGGTTTACAATAACTCGAGCGTCATTTTTTTCAATAAACACAAACTGGATGTTCGCTTACGATTTGCTCACTTTATAAAACACGTGTAGCGTGCCGAAGTATCTGGTTTTCAGCTGTTTTTTGACCTAGGCAACAATCCAGAAGCATATCTCAAGGATATACTACGAGAGATTAATGTGTATACATTTCTTACTACTGGCTGAAATTTACGTAATGATGCGAAACAGCGATTTTTTATCCTGAAAAAATAAACTGTAAATTTATTTATATTTTTTGCTGGTGCTTGCTTTAACCAGGTTCTAAATGTCAGGCATTCCTCAATCTTGTTATGATAAATGACCCAGAAGCTTCAAAATACACCTCTGCACCCCATATTCATAATCAACACTCCTAGATTTTAAATTCTCTCATCTCGAGCCTATTTTAATTCTTAACCTTACTGCCGATTTAAACGTTTTTTTTTTTGACGGCATATTCATAATTTGTGACAGTGCTAGTGAAAATTACGCCAAATGGCGAGCCCCGAGCCATACATCATAGTTATTATGTAAGTAGTCCATTAATTTTAACGTCAAATTTCATAACACCGCCATTAAAACATGAAATTTGATATTTGCGGATTCAGTTTTGTTTGTAGTGTTTGAGAGGACGTAAACACAAAAAAAAATCGTAATTTGGTGGGACGGTTCCGGGCCGACTTTGAGTAACAGTAGAATCTATATTAAGGACACAGGTTTAACATTACGCAGTGTAAACAATGGTGTCATCAATGGAAATAAATAATCTATAATTATTCCGGATTATATAAATGTTCCTGCTTATAGCTCGGGAACGCTGTCGACGAAATGACAAATAATTATAATATAATAATAAGCGGTAAATGATCCATCAACAGCCATTTCAAAAATATGATTGCCAAAAATGACAACGTGAAAGTAAACTAGTCGACAGACTTGTGCCTCGTTTTCCTCCAAGAAGAAACATTGACGAGAAACGTTAATAATCATAAATCAATGAGGTGACTGTTTGCTGTTGACGAACTAAATGAAGACGACAATGATCAATATTGTCAATAATGACCTTTTGGACAACATGAAAGTAGAATAATTGACAGATTTGTACCTCGTTTTCCTCCAAGAGGAAACATTGGCGAGAAACGTTAATAATAAAAAATCAATGATGTTGCCGTTTACTATCGAAGAACTAAATTAAGACGGCAATGATAAAAAATTGTCAATATTGACCTTATTCACAACGTGAAACTAGAATAATTGACAAATTTGTACCTCGTATTCCTCCAAGAGGAAACATTGACGAGAAACGTTAATAATCATAAATCGCTGATGTTGCTCTTAGCTGTTGACGGACTAATTGAAAACGACAATGATCAATATTGCCAATAATTATCTTTTGGACAACATGCAAGTAGAATAATTGACAGATTTGTGCCTCGTTTTTCTTTAAGACGAAACATTGACGAGAAACGTTAATAATCATAAATCAATGATTTTACTGTTTGCTGTTAACGAACTAAATGAAGACGACAATGATCAATATTGCCAATAATTACCTTTTGGACAACTTGAAAGTAGAATAATTGACAGATTTGTACCTCGCTTTCCTCCAAGAGGAAACATTGGCGAGAAACGTTAATAATCATAAATCAATAAAGTGGCTGTTTGCTGCTGACGAACAAATGAAGATGACAATGGTTAATGATTTGCAACAATGGCGTTATGTACAAATAGTTGGAAGATTTGTACATGATTAAAGACAAATTACGATTCTATAAATTGGCATTTGCTGTAAAAAATACTCATTAATGAAATGGAAATTGCAATATAAAAGAACGCTTCCATTTAATGAGTTAGATCTTTTCCACCTTGCTTTAACTAATATTTATCATTTGCAATGAAAACATAATAAGAGGGTTAATGTTAAAACCAATCAATTGCGTCCTTGAGGACAAGTCCTTGTAACCAAACAAGCAAGGATACACCAATCACCGGATATTAGGTTCCATTTTGTCGTCCTATTCTTCTAAATTAGCAGTTTGCCAATAAACATGACTCCGTTGACATAGTTTTTAATATACTTTCCAGATAAATGAGGTGTATTCCTCTAGATATTTTTGCCAGAACACTTTAAAAGAAACGAAACAGAAAACACTGGCATCAATTAAATTTAGAGGGATGTTCTGGAGTTATCGTCAGGGCTAAAATTTTAAACCATTTCGCTACAGCTGTCATAGTTCTCACTTCTGATGAACCAGATACTGCACGTAAGGATCATTTAACATTTGTACCCATTCCAGGGCTCCATTTGATTTCTGGGTCAAGTTTAACTACTGCAAACTCAACGTCCTATATGTATTTGGTGTCAGCATAGCAGGTCAGGAACACGTTTTCCATTTATATTTATGACTAACCTTACCTGTAATGTGAAGGTTCTATACTCCTGGGCAGCCTTTCGTCGACTAGATCCGCCTCGTTGAGCAGGTGACTTGACTGGGTGTCGGTCATCGCCGCCGGCGACTCTTCTCCGTTGCAATATCTAGGAACTAAAAAGAAAACTATCAGGCCAACTAGCACCGCTAATAGTAACGCTCCTATTGCCATAAGGACGCAAAGCGGCTTGGATATCACCAATCCCCGGCCGGAGCTCCGGTTTATCGTATACTTCTTCTGGTTGGAGTTGTTTTCCAGGTCCACCGTCGTGGGGACACCTGAAACAGAAAAAAACGTTTGTAGCAAATAAAACGCTCTGGAAGCATCGAATAAGTCATGCATGAATGGTGTAACTAACAGTGGGCCCCTGTTTGAACCTTGTGGCACTCCTGGTATTGGATATGTTCGAATTTCAGGAGGGCTTCTGGTAATATAGTTTCAAACACAAATGTTCTCTTTTTTTAACCAAATTGTTGACATTCTACTCATCCCGACAGGTGGTCTAATATTTTTTTTAGCAAGCAGGCTTCTGTTTGAGAATTTGGCAACGATTCATGATTTTTGTTGAGTTTTAGTACCAATAAATTACGTGATATAAAATATTTATTTCGTTAGTTGATTTTATATGTTCTTTATGTAGTAAAATGTCATCTGGAAACTGGTGGGCATAATTTAATAGGTACATGAAAAATTATTGAAATACAAGCGAATGTTAATGGAGATTTATGTAGCGCTGTGATCTAACGTTCAAATATTTATTATAATTGGGTTTGCCAAAATTTGGCAGCACGAAAATCAATAAATTTTTTTTGGTAAAGTTCGCTTGTTTGCAGTTTTATTGTATATTCCAAATAATGTTTGTTAATTGGCGACGATACAAATAAACCGCCTCGGATCACGCATCATCGTTTTAAATACTCAAAATTATTTCGAATTCGGGTCAACCATTAATTTAGCGCGATGACAACTGACAGGCCTCGCATCGGCTTGCAGATTATAACGGGGTGGCTTATTATATCACAGTTGGATTGCAGATTAATAAATTCACAGCTTTTAACAATTGAGCCCAGTTAGCGGCGTGACAAATTAATTTAACATTGACGCGTTATGTTGAGCTTTAAATCATTTATAAAAATACATAGATGACGTGCTGAACTACATAGTTATAATCAAATTATTTAGTTGCATAAGTTTTTCGCTTTCCACTTTCTTTTATAATATATAAACAGTCTAATTAAGTAAAAAACTTACCAGAGCTAATATATTTGCTTTCCTAGGGTTTTGTGGGGGTAGATAAAATTATGAGAACTCCCCAGGGATATAAAAATAGGTCACGAAGTGGCACCTGAAGTGTAATAATACTATATTATATAGCAAGGGAGAGAAAAGCGTTGTTTTTTCCGAGGTGTAGTTTGGGGCCCGAGGGCTACAAATACACGGAGGAAAAATAGCATCTCACCCGAGCTATATTTACTATTTTTTTCGCGACAGGGAATAGAAGTGTCAATATTTTAAAAATAGAAATACTGGCATAAACTGTCAAAAATTATATTAGTAGCCTTTGGATCGTTTCTATTTACCTGTATTAATTATTGTTCAATCAAAAATACTAAAAATTCCCTAGAGCAATTTTTCTTTACTTCATTCACCTAGTTCACTTCTGTTTCAATTTCGGCACTATAAGAACAGATTTGTACTCCCTAACGCGGAAAAAACAGAATACTTATAAAATCAACTTGCAGCGCTGTTGCTCGTGCATAACGGATTATTCAGCGGTAAATGTTGGGCATTTATAACAGTAAATTTGCTTATCTGGCCACTTACAAGTCGTTTCATAATGATTTCATAATACCTGTCTTTAATTTTTAAAACTGTAATGGATTATTGATAAGATAATGCATGCGCAATACATTTAATTTTTATAGGAAATAAATATGTTTTAAAATTAACTGCCTCCAAAATAGATCTTTAAAAAGTTTCTTTCCTGTAATTCTAACCTTCAGCTTGCAAATTTTAGTCTCTAATGAAAATAAGTCATTAAATTAAAAAAAATATATTGAAGTTGTGAAGGTTTCAAAAATTCCTAATTTTGAGGAGTTCTGTAATTTTTTTTTTGTAAATACGCCGTATTTTTCTAACATTTGTCAAACGATGTTTTTTATTTATTTATTTATTTATTTGCCCAACAGATTTTACAATTCAGTTATACAGAACAACTTAGAATGAGTTGCAAAATATTTCATTAAGTATACGACTATCTATACAGGGTGGGGCAATAGTGCGTCGGACATCGAAAAAAATTGCAAGTAGACTAGATAAAAGAGCCTATAACTGGAAATTATTTTCGAACATACAGGGCGAGCCATAATGAAATTACAGGACCAAGTGCCTTTTTTAAAATGGAATGCTATGTATATCAGTACATTTTTTGAAGCCTCTTTCTAGGCTCTATTCATTCCCATATTAGCATTGAATGTCACCCAACCACTCGGACGTACTGAATTTTTTTATTGAAATAATGCAATCTGCACATGGATATTAAAAAAATCACCACAGTCACAATTATGGGTTTTAAGAAAAACTTATGTGAATACCAGTTACGAGACATCTAATTAATGTTTTTGAATCATTTTCATTTCCTAAAACTGTACAGGGTGACCAAAAATTATTTTTCAATTAAGAACTTTTTAAATTGAATTTTCTCAATTTTTTTAAATGGAACACCCTGTATATTTTTCAACGATATGATATAGAAATGAAAAACGAACATTTTCTGTAAGTACTTCCGTATAGCTATTGGGTTCTTCCTCAAAATTTTGCAAATTACACCAGACTATAGCGTTTTTTAAAATAGCTCTGACGTATTTTTTCTTTTTGCTAGTATTTTTCATTTAAGTCCAAAAAAATATTTCAAAACGTAGTAATTAATCTATTAAATTTTTGTGACGTTAAAAACGGATAGTCATTGGTATAGGTCGTGTACATCATATGACTCACATAACCTCAAATTCTTTGTTTTTGTAAATTTATTTTCAATTTTAATTTAAATTTTTGTAGTTTTAACATGGATTTATTATAACATTTAGAGACCCTCGCAGACAGAAGACATATAAAGTTATAATATTGTAGATTATTAAATTTAGATGGTTAATTATAGGTTGGATTTCCCAACCAACAACAATAATCTTATTTTATTAAATCAAGGCGATTAAAACTTCATTAATAATGCATTGAACAAGATTTTAGTTGATAGTTCAGCAACCAAGCAGAAATTTTGATAAAACCGACGTAATATTCGAAAATCGTAGAAAAGGCATATTTTTGAGGTTAATATTGTAACGCCACGAGCACAAACGAATTTGTTTGGAGTTTAACCAATAGCAAGACCGTCCGTTTTTGACGTCATTAACGGAAAACTGGCGGGACTTTTGAAATTAATACAACTTATTAATATTTATAGCAACTGTAAGAATGATATATTATTGAAATTTATTGCATTATTATATTTAATATGTATCCAACTTTGATGTAAATCTATTAAAAACTTTTAATTCAATTGAGGTGTAAGAGCCTATTGCAACCAATGTCGTTTTATTGAGCAATAATTACAATATTCAAAAATAAACTTAATAAAGAGGTTTTCCTACGAGCGTGCGGAAAATATTATTTTTCCACACGCATTTTAGTTTCGAAAGTGGTACTTTTCCGCACTAGTGGGGAAAAACGTATTTTTCCGCGAAAGTAATTATATTTTTATTTCTATTTATACTAACTCTTCTGAAGTAGCTCCTATAACTTTAAATATCAAAAAATCACGTAGCATATAATCTTGACTGTGTCATTTTGACGTTTCTCAGTCACATAACAATTAACAAACGTCTAGTCAAACAGCAGCACCTTTGTAAAGTACAGTCTAGTTTCTCAATTAAGTAAAAAATATATTCGTCACGCTCCTAGGAAAAATATTGTCCCTAACACATGCGGAAACTGCTTTTCCGCACTCGACTGCTTGACCCAGTTGCGTGCGGAAAAGTACAACTTTCCGCACTTGCTGGGAAAATAATTATTCTTCAAATAACTCAGTAGAAAAAATTATAATAAATGTTCCACATGTTGCCCATTTTCATTGACCACGTCTCTATGAGCTTTTGAAATGATGTTCCCACTGTTCCTAAAAATGCCGGTGGAATAGATCTAAAGGCAGTTATTATTCTTTCCTTCATATTTTGTACTGTTGTTAGTGTGTAATTCTTTCTACTGAGTTATTTGAAGAAACCTCTTTTTTAAGTTTTTTTTGAATTTTGTAATTATTGCTCAATAAAATGAGATTGGTTGCAATTAGCTATACGGAAGTACTTACAAAAAATGTTCGTTTTTCATTTCTACATTACATCGTTGAAAAATATACAGGATGTTCCATTTGAAAAATTGAGAAAATTCAATTTAAAAAGTTCTTAATTGAAAAATAATTTTTGGCCACCCTGTACAGTTTTAGGAAAAGAAAATGATTCAAAAACATTAATTAGATGTCTCGTAACTGGTATTCACATAAGTTTTTCTTAAAACCCATAATTGTGACTGTGGTGATTTTTTTAATATCCATGTGCAGATTACATTATTTCAATAAAAAAATTCAGTACGTCCAAGTGGTTGGGTGACATTCAATGCTAATATGGGAATGAATAGAGCTTAGAAAGAGGCTTCAAAAAATGTACTGATATAGATAGCATTCCATTTAAAAAAAAACACTTGGCCCTGTAATTTCGTCTTTTTTCAGACTTTTTTCTTATGTAGATACACTTTTTGTGCAATTTTGGCAAAAAAAAGTCAAGGCAAGCGAGGAAAAGGGGGTTGTGGTACCCATGAACCCCCCAACTTGTTTATGCGTACGCCTATGGCCTCTAGATATTTATTTTTAGATTAAATGCTTATTTCTTTAATTTTTCTTACTCTTATATAATTTTTTATCTTTCATTTCCCTATTTCGACAAATTCAATCGCTTGTAAAAAAATCAATAAAGGTGCGACAAAAAATCTGATGTATGGACTTTTATAATTTCCCATATAATTTGAAAAAGCATTTTATACAGAGAGATTTTCTCTACAGAAATAAAAAACTTGAATTCAAAAAGTCCGGTCCTGGAATTTTTTAATATTAAAAACGGCATTATATCAATTATGTGATAAGTACACAAATTGTATACAATCTGAACAAATTGTGATACATAGTAAGGAAGTTCTGGCCAAACGAAATATTGACCATAAGTAGTTTATCACCCTGTATCTCAGTAATTAAGCGCAACTGGCAAATTTCTATACCCATTCATCAATAATTCATCCTTAAAAGTATGCACAGTTCCTCATAACTCACCCTGTATAAATTGCTTATTATTTATGTTGAAGTAATAGCAGTTTTACGTGCAGATTATTATTGTCTTGAAGAAACTTTATTTCTATTTTTTTCACCTCAAAATTATATTATAAAACTCTAAAATAAATATCCTCTAGTATGTTTAAGTTTAATTACATCAAAATTGATTAAGTAGTATTGTTTGCTACAAAACTTTATTTTTTGAAAATATGGCGGAGGCGCAGGTGAGATCGTGACGTTCAATTTATTATGAACGAAATTTTGATTCCAAATTGTGCTTTTAAAAAAATGTTTGTCGGATTAAAAATGATCAATATATGTATTTCTTTTATTTTAATAATTTGAAGAGCTACACAAATTTTAAAATATTAAAAACGAATATTTTGCCAACACAATTTTTTTTAAATTAAACCATGTCGAACTCACTCATTTATTTGCTTGTTGGACAATTTATAATTGCTAAGAAGAGTATGCTTTAGCAAAACCAAAAATCTGCCACCTCTCCATTCATCATACACACGCAAACATAAACAAACTAAAAATAAGCCTCGCTGTCACCAGATCTCACACAATTCGAAAATAATTTACCTTGGTTATAGTAGCTAACCATGGCGCTCAACTAATTCAAACATCCACGAAAACTGTCACTTTAATTAACACATTTCACAGGTCCTGTCAGCGGGAGAGAACACGGTGCACGCGTTGAGGAATCGCCGGGCGTCCCGAAGCGTCTTCCGGAAGCGCCGCTAGCTTTAACAATTCGCCTGGCCGAAAAGGTTTTGCCGATGCCGCGATCAAACTGATACAAATGCGAAAGCTCGCGCATATAGGGACCGGCGTATATTTAGCGAGCGGACGATTTTCAAAACCGAGTTTGTTTATTTATTACCTGTATATTTTTATTTGGCGTCGATTAATGGCCCGGCCTTCTCAAAATGTAATGAGAAAGACAGCCATTGCAAGCGTATTGTCAGCTTTGACCCAGTTAAAGGATGAGTCAAGTAATGTGCTCGATATTTTAAATTATCAATAATTATCAATTTGATTTCTCGCTCCAATTTTCAACCAAAAGCAACAATTTATAAATTGCGATCCATCTACATAGGACCTATTATTATTATTAGTAGCCGTCTATTATTAGTTTTATTGTGACTTATTTTAAAGTTTTACGTGTTTTTCAACTTGTAGCAGGAATATGACATAATATATAAACCGATGCCAGTTTTTTAAAATAGATTTATAGGCTGTTCTGCACTGCCGCAACAATAATAAATGCAAAGTGCCGCCTACATATTTAACATAAACTGAAAAAGAAGCGTTGTAATAACAGTCGAGTGAAATAGCCTCGCTCTTAGCAACCAGTTTACTTGTAAAAGAAGCTATCCATTAGAACAGCTACAGTACCAAACTAGGCAAACACCCATCCGGTACATTCAAGGAAACATCCAAAAGGTACCTACAAATTGTTTTAAGGGCGTTAAGGGCTTTTCACTGAACAACGTCCGGCAGGTCCCGCTTCGTAGCTGCATGCAATTATGCGCGTACGGAGACGTCAGCCGCAAAGGCGTGTAAATTTTGGTTTTTATATTATATTTTTATATTAACAACACGGATGAAACTATAATTTTCCCGGGGAAGAATTCAGCCGTACGCCCCTGCGTTTTATTTATATCGTGCTCATATTAAGTGATTTGTTTATGACCGCGCCAGTGGAAACAAGGAAGAGAATACTGGATGCACACATGCAGTACTGAGGCATTTTAATTGCGTAATTGACTCTGCATCATGGAAATTAATACCTACACAGAGACGTCGGGAGCTTTCATGTATTTCAAACCAATCAAGCGCTCTTGGGCCGTTAGGATTCGCCGCAAGATGAAACACTTTTTGAAAAAGAAAAATAATACAAGTGTCTCTTAAATTTTATTTTTGCTTTCTGTTGCCACGATTCAACAACAATTATTGAATAAATCGTAAAAGTCGCTCACTTGTTTCCCCTCCTCGTCCTTTTTGGGGATAATTTCGTAAGTATGGCGAGCCTGCCAACAACTCAGCGGCTCTAGACGAAACGGTTTCAGCATTATTCCGGCCTCGGCAGACGCAAAATATTGATACTCGTCATCACCCAAGTCAAAAATGACTTTAGCCCCCTCCTCCCACGGATTCCATAAACTGACGTCGGAGGTATGCGTCCTGGTAATTTTCAGCGTCCCGCCGTTCATCATACCCGTCAAAATGATCTCGCTGGGAACGTCCGTGTATGCATTGTCAGTCTTTTTCTCGACCGTTACGAATTCCCGTTCTTCCATTTCGAATTCGTCGTTTCCATATGTTCTGAAAACGCAGTTTTGCAAGCCTATTATTTTGCAGTTCCTCACGTCAGGCACTCTAAACAAGCTGTGCTGCATAAAAGCGAACTCGAATGGAAAGTATTTGCAGGGATTCTCTAGATAAAAATTGAAGATAAGCTTCTGTTCGCAAAGCGTGAATTTGCACGTGAATTTGAACTTGTAACCGAACAGGGAGTGGGTGAAGGCGTCGTCGTTTAAGACTAGCGAGACGAAAACATCGCCGTTTTCCAATTTTTCCGGGGCCTTGTCCAGCGACCAAGCCACGTCTCTGGCGAACCCGTGCCGTGGCCCCATGCTCCACGTCCCGAAGTGGGGAAACACGAAGGCGATCCCTGTCCGGATGTGCCACAAGGGTGAGAACTGGGACTGGCGGCTGACGAACAGCTGCTCCTTGTGGTGGATCCTCCAGGACGTCACCGTGGCACCCTGCATGTTTATCGAGCAGGACGTGTACTCGCCTCGGTTTAGCACTATTTGATTTTCGCAATACATTTTCCGGATTCTATCTCATTTCGTGTTCGAGAGGTGGGATGCGGCAAATCTGATTGTTCGAGCTAATGACAAGATGTCACTGTATGACGTCCAGGACGAAAGTGATTATCTAAATAAGTGGCGACAACAAGCGGTTAGGCTCCGCCCTGGAGACCACGGAGCGCTTAAAGTTTACAGAAATGTCCAAATCCATCAAATAAAGACATAAAATCGTGAAAAAAATTGAAAATATCCTGCGGGTTTGGAAATAAACTCGAAAATAAATAATATTACAAAAGACTCATCAAACTTATCGAGTAGGAAAAAAATAGATAATTAATTCTGGAGCTACTATTTTTTTGCTTTAACAACTGACGAGAATGTCATAGTGGAAATTAGAATTTTAAAGTGATGTAATCGGGAAGTTGATTTTTTTTTTGTTTTTATATAACTCATATTAATTTTAAGTGGGGGTTTCTGTTGATATTTATAACACAAATTACCAATAAAAAAATATAAAAAAGGAAGTTGAAAGCTGAACTACCTTACGTAAAATACTGGTAACCCTTTTGAATACCGCTTCGTCGCTTTACTGACCCACTTATGGGGTGAACAACATGCCTTGTATCTAAGTCACAGACTCCAAGTTCTAACGTAAAACACGTGACAAGTTAATTGATAGTGACAGCAAAAACTAGTGAATTTAGGATTGCAAAAAACAAGGTGAATGCCAGAGGCAAAGACCTATCCTGACCTACCATCCCTTGTAGTTGCATTAAAAGTACATCCTAACCTAAAAAAATCCAAGTTGCTCAGTTTATTTTTTTTACAACGAAACCTCAACCTGACTTCTGGCCCATGTCTCAGGCTAATAATTGACATGACAACAATAACAGTTAAAAAATGCTAATGAAATCATGCTCGCCTGTACATTTGCATTTTGTCGCCGTTTACCGTGATGTTCGATTACCGTCAGATAATATCACTCAATTATTCATTCACTCGGCGTCCATTCATCACCGGCTAATGGTGGGAACAATTATCAGATCTCTTTATTACTACCCATTGTCTAATTTCGGTTTCTATTGCAGTTGCTGACTCAGACTTGCATACCGTTTCGTCATTTCAAAAAGGAACGCAAATATTTGGTTTGCGAGTAGGTTAGCGTTAGCTAATAAAATAAATTAAATTGCGACACATTAGTCATATTTTTCATTACATAGGTATACGTGTAATGTTACGTCGCCTACCTGTCTGACTAATGCGGTGACCTTTTCGCGAAAAACTGACGAATTGTTATAAGATCGGAATAAAAAATACCCTCTATAAGTCCCTACAGAGTAGCATCTCAGAAGTCATATGAGTGCCTACAGCGTAGCGTCTCCTGGGAATCTTAAATCAGTCTTGTCGAGGTCTATTATGGTTTCCTAAGTTCCAGTAGGTCGAAATCAGCCAATATAGTGGCTTTAGGCATTGATTAAGGAATGAATAAGATACGCGACTTCAATGGTAAAGTGCGAGGCCTTTTTTGGCAGCGAGATCTCGGCAAGTTGCGGGCATTCCTGTGATTTACGTAGTATGCTTTTGATAAACCTGTGTCGTGTCTGGTTTTATATAATTTATAATCTAGTGGAAACAAAGATTGATTTTAGTTTAAAATTATGTGACGGTTAAAAGTCAAACAAACGTTGAGAAATAGCTGGCAGAGAGAACATACTACGTTAATAATTTTAAACTAAAATTAATCTGGACATTAAATTTTTATTACCACTAGATTATTAATGATATAAAACCAGACACGACACAGGTTTGTCAAAAGCATACTACGTAAATCACAGGAATGCCCGCAACTTGCCGAGATCTCGCTGCCAAAGAAGGCCTCGCATTTTACCATTGAAGTCGCGTATCTTATTCATTCCTTAATCAATGCTTTAGGTTAGAATATCTCAAAATCCTGATGTGCTAGAACAATTCTAGGTTAGATTTGACAAGACTAGATTTGAAAATTAAACATCGCCAATTTTGCCAAATTTAATCGCGGTGAGTTGACATTTATTTCGATTCTATAAATAACATGATATAATCATCCTTTTAATTTGTCATTAATTCAGATACTAACAATAGATATCCATTGTTCCTCCTACATGTAGTAATTTTATTCCGGAATTTTTAGCACTACAATCATCGTTGAACAGTAGGTGGACAAATATAGATATATCGACAGAAAAATTAATTGTATTAAAATTGTTGCACACAATTATTTTAATTTATTTTTAAACCAACCTCCAAGACCTTTAGGGAACTTTCCGATTTGGTGTATCGATTCCTAAATATTTATGTAAATATATCAGATTAACGTAAACACACATTTCTAAACATGAAATCTTAATGAAAATTGTTCTGTTTTATTTATCTTCAGCGATAAAGTTGTTGAACAAATCAAGGTAACATTTTATTTATTAAAAAATAGAAATAAACGTTGCAGATTTTGTCTGTGGTAAATCAATTGTTTCGTTTGCTTTAAAATGCTGAAACTGATAGAAGTTCGAATGATTAAAAATAACATAACTTTTCCCACATATGGAGTGGCAACAAGTGTGCAGGAAGCAGAAAATAAATAAAGATTTATTGCAGCGAAACAAGTTGTTTCCGATTAGAAGTGGTAAATATTTTTGTTGTTTTAGGTATGAACTAGCGGTGAAAGATGTGCTCTTCATAACCGATTTATTGTAATTATTATACGGGGTGCAGGAGCTAGCCGTTAAAAAAAAATACATTTTCAAAAATATTTTTGCTGTTATGTTTCATAAGTCGGACAAACATTAACCACTTAGAAATAGGAACGTATTTGATAGGGTCAAACTTTATTGCCACCTCACTTATGCATTGCGGTAAATTACCCATTAATAAACATTTGTCGCGGTCGGCATACAAATAATATTTTATGCGGGCTAAGGAAATCATGTAAATCCTTCCAATATTATTCTTTGGCTCCTTTGTCCGCTTGGGTAAGACAAATCAGAAACAAACGAATAATTTTATTCAGCCAATAAATCTATAGAAAGTCAACAGTAAACGTGAACAGTAAACACACACCGTTAACCAGAATGGGTATTAAAACAATATTAAAACCGTCCTGTTTAAGCTTTAACTTCTTGTAATTGCAAAAATATATTGTCAGCTGTGTTCCTGTCGTTTTATTTACAATTCGGTGTGTTATCGCGTGTAATCTTGCGAATATTCGGTAGCGATTGGTTTTTACAGTGTTACATAGCAATGGCTAACTATCTTAGTATATTTTATTATCGTACCTGTGAGGAAGTTAAAGGAACGACTTGGCCGAACGTAAATAAAACTAGTTGCTGTTCAATATCTGTTTTATCGCCTGCCGTTCCATTCACGTAGAATCGGTGTTTACTTGCCACAAGTGAAATTTATCGTCCGAACTAGTATTTTTAAACTGTTCGAAATTCAAGGCTGCTCCGGATAAAGAACATGTGTGACGTTTGGGCTCTGTTTCACGGTTTCATTGCGTTATTCCCAAACAGAATTATGGAGATAAGGTGCCAGAACTAAGTTCAAATCAAATAGACGAGAGGTGTGTTTAATTTATATTTTTAAACACGCAATGCGGGTCGTTAACAAGATGCTTAGGTTTATTTGTGTGTAATTAGGAGTAATTGCCGAGAAATCGATTATAGATTTGTTTACTTAAATTAAAGTGAAAATCTGCTTTAAAAAACGCAGTTTCTCTTAAAAAGTTCAATTTTCCATGGCTTTACAAAACACTCGGTAGATGAGGCGAATGGTAAAAACACACCAACCTATTTTATTAGCATCTTTAAATTCAGGTCAGTGTGTCAGCTGTGCACCTGTCGATTTATTTATAATTGGGTGTGTTATCGCGTGTAGCTAGTGGTAGCGATTGTTTTTTACAGTGTTGTGTAATAAGGATAATCATTTATGCATTTATAGTAAAATATTTAGGAAACTCGTCTATACATTACTTGAGTTTTTACAAAATTACTCCTTTTACGTTCTATTTTGGAAGCAAATTTGAGCAGAAATTTTCCGTAAGATTATAATAACCTAGACCTGGACATCCGTATTTTAGTTTCCGATTAGTTATAGAACCGTTTACATTCAGGTCAGTCTGCTGTCGGCTGTGCACCTGTCGATTTATTTATAACTAGATGTGTTATCGCGTGTAATTTTGCTAATATTTGGTAGCGATTGTTTTTTGCAGTGTTCTATAGCAATTGCCATGTATTAGACGAATCATACTGATTAAGTTTCAAATTGCAATGAGTCATGCGGATCAATTTCGGAACCGAAGATTAAACTGATAATATAAATAAATCAATTTGCCTTCTGATCTGCTTTACTTTTATCCTTTTATGTACCTACGTAATCCAACCCGGACATGAAATCACAAAAAAATTGTGACGTGGCGGACACATTAATCAATCAGTGCCGAACTATTCTTTATTCTATTTTTATCTAAATCTGCCCGCGAACATATCAATCCGTTTTATTATTATTGTGATTGAATTTACTGAAGTAATATCCTTTATCTCTGCTGCGATCCTTGGGAATATTATCGTTTTTCGATTCCTCGCTATCGCTGAGTAATCTCGTATTCTATGCGCGGGTAGTTCAAGGCGTGTACCTTTCTACTCCATTAGCGAAATTGCACACTTTTATGATTGAAAGCAGCCGAGTTGGGTTGAATAATTTTTACAAAATCACTTCTGGAGAAACAGTCACTCGTGCGCCACGGTTTGTCAGCGCGCACGTCACCCAGGAGTTATTTTTCGATCCCAAAAAATGTGTATGGCGCGGATCAATTCCTAACATGATTAATTACGCCTGGCAAATGTCAAGGCAAGAATTTAAAAAAAAATGCCAAAATATGCCCCTCATCTTCCCAGGTCGGGACTTGTTTCTAGCTTAGTTAATTAGGCTGGTTTGTTCTAAATGTATTCTGAAATTATGGCCCGTCATTGTAAAGTTCAACAACTTAATCATTATGCGTCTGTCCACGGTTTCTGTTATTTGTTTATAATTCGTAAAGTGAAGTGGCGATACTGGTCGTCGACGATTTATCGAGGTCTTCTTCATTAATACCGAATTAATTAATTTAATAATAAATTGAATTAAATTAGTCTCCGACATTCCAAACGAGTTACATAGTTGTCAGTCCCCTTTGGAACTGTTCGTTTTCGTTACCTTAAAAGCTGGAAACAAATAAATCCAATTGGTAAAATTGGAAGTGATAGTGGTATTAATACTATTGATAGCGACAGTAGAAATGTTCCTTCTTTCTTGCTTGTCTTTAAGAAGAACGCGAAAGGATTAACAAGGCATACCACACAAGATTAGTGTCTGTATATACCAGAATCATGTATCTTCAACGAAAGATGAACTTTGGAAGCATATTAAATGATTCGAGGAAGTTTTCTTCAAAAGTCAAAAATCAGCGCGGCCAACAATGTTGATATACCTACTCGAACCCATTTGGTTCAAAGACATGCAGTTTGTTTAGACAAAAATCAAGCTGATGCACCGTCTGGCCTGCGAGTGTGTTTATTTATGGAGAATAATAAAATAATTGTTTCGCATTTGGCGAATGTAGGCGCGTTGAAACGGATAACTAAAATAAGTGTATTCGTCATTATTATAGGATAGCGTTTAATTATATAAACAAATGTAAATCGTTGCAGATTGTTTACCTTGATAAGTATGGCAGCGTATCGCTAACCCGATTTGCATTATGTAAACTTTTAAATATTGCGCGGTGTGGGTGTCATCGCTGAATGTTGCTGAATTTAAATAACTAATAATAATATTTTTAATTCGCCTCCATGAAAATTTCGTAAGAACTAGAATGGCAAAAAGTGCGTTAACCTAAATAGGTTAATGTATGTTTTTACGTTCTGGTCAGTCTGCTGTCAGCTGTGCATCTGTCGATTTATTTACAATTAGGTGTGTTATCGCGGGTAATCTTGCGTATATTTGAAATAAATGGTATTCCGTAGATTTTTTCTTATTTTGACATACCTAAGAATAAATCCCCTCAATTTGTGCCATACATATTTTAATAACCCTGTATGTAATGTTTTGATTACTTACGCTTACTGCACTTAATTGAGAATAAATCGGCATCTATTTGCTTACAGACACTGTAGGATATTTTTATACAACTTCAACTCACTTGAATTATGAACTAAATGCTAAAATGTTAAAATTTTATTACTTATGCTAATGTTGCAACCATTATGGTGTAATTTATCCAACTTTCTAAGCCGGCAGAAACTGATATATTGGTTTACATAAATATGTACTAATTAGGCATATTATATTATGCAAGGATCTGAAAATTGTGTCAAATCCTAGTAAAAATGAAAATGTCTTAAAAAGCGAAAATTTTTTAATATTTGACTTAATAAATTCTTCCTAGGAACAACTAACCAGTATAACCCCAATTTTTCGCATGCGAAATCAACCCTTAAAACATACAGGATGTTCTACCCAAGCGGAAAAGTGATTTACGGTGCTGGGAAAAAAATCATACACAGAAGCAATATTTTTTTTCAGTAAAAAAGTGAAATATTTTTGTTTCATTTCCAAAGCCAACTTCGTGCACAGAGTGGTTGAAATGTAGAAAATACCAATTTTCTCGAATATCTCAGGAACTAAATGTAACAAGTATAACGATTATTTATTTAAATTATACAGGGTTAGCCAGAAAATACGAACTCCTCTGTTGGAAGAAAACATAAAATTTTAAATCTTCGTTATTTGAAGAGATATGAAGAAATTGAAAAACCCATGTGCTTTTCACACACTTTGCACAGAAACAGAAGTACTAAATATTGAGATAGGCCATGGCGTCATTAAATCCGTTATATTTTTCTCGTTTCAACATCTACGGCGTTCCTCCCAAAAAGGACCAGCTTTATAATTATATTATTGTTACTATCAGTTTCAAACTTTGCTAACTAAAAACTCACTTGAATAATCCACCTTCCCAACCATTTTGTAAGTTCAACTAAAAAGTACAGTCACAACACACTTATCGCACACCACTAATCGGAGCACTCAATTGGTGGTCTTTTCATTACTGGAACAGAGCTTGGTCTCATCAAATTATTAACATTTTGCCATCATCCAGCGAGAATAAACAAACACATACACACACACTTAGCGGTTGAGTAACTCTTTATTTCGTGTGATTCACGTAAAACAAACACTTTTCGAACCGGGGTCGACAATTTCGAATAGCCAGCCGGTTTACCCACACGCTCCGTTGCTGGATGCAGGCCTGCCCGAGGTCGGTTCAAAAAATCGAATGTTCCTCCAAAAGCGCGAAAACGATTGTCATTTGTTTATAGGCACGCGTCTCGCCGCTTATCTTTTGTTAACGCATGTGAGTGAAAATAACCAACGAGGCCTAGGTATTAACTACAATGCCGGCTTGGAGTGGGTAAAGCAAAGGGTATACCTACTCACTCGGTATTCTATAGTAAGATGATGTCACTGGGCCAATTAACATATTAAGTCATTATTAAGTTTGTTATCTGTGCCCGCATTTTCAAACCGCCATCCTCGTGCGGTGGGTATTAATCGGAAAAATGAGGATTGCTGGTGTATATTTAGTTCATCGCAGAACTGGTTTTCAGAACGGGTGGTTTACTGGACCCTAGCTGATTCTGCCATGAGCGGCGCGCGGGGGCTGGGGAGCAAAAAGTATACGGAAAAAATAGGCGGCAGGAATTTCAAAAAACTTTCCTAAAAAAATTTAGCACCAGATCCAGTGTCGCATATTTAATTCCCAGTCCATCCCTCTCTACTTCCAACGTGAAAAAGTACTTTAAAACAAATGCCGTCAAACCGACATGTTGATATCCGATTTTATTTTCGAAACAAAGATATTAATGATAACTGTGTTTTCTCCTTCTGTTTGATAAATCTGCTTAACATATTTCGTTCCCAAGGCCGGCCGTAAAACATGAACAATGCTTATGCAGTTACGCTCGTTATTTTTATAATTGTGCCGAGTAGTAATAAACGCCAACTTATATTTTATTTATTAGTTTGCACTTTGATGTATGACATCACCATCGCCACTGCGATTCTTCCTTAGATATGTTGTTTGTAAAAATCGTCACAATCCGGAGGTTTTATTTTAAAAGCATAGTGTCCGACCGTTTCGTGGCTTGGAAGAATGAAGGGACGCAACCAAACCAAACCAAAAGTGCCTTAGTTGCAATACCGATGAATAATTTTACTGGAGAGTCTATGGATTTCAATACTTTTTTATATTTTGCATTATATCAATTCAATTATAAGACCGACCCTGTTGCCATGTATTGGAATTGATTTATGACTTTTATTAATGGCATAATGAGCCTTTATTAGGCGTGTGTGTACCGTTAAGTGCACAATAAAAAATAAAGGACGATGCGAGTTTTCGATTTCACATATAGGACAAATCGCATCGCCTTTTGAATATTAAAAACCTAGATATTGATATGCATGCGCGCATGTAACGTAAACACCAAAAAATAGGCATTAACCATCGTCCTAAAGTTAACTTTACGATGTGTATAATTAATTTTAGATATTACTTTAATTGCCAATTTTGTTTTCTTTCCAGACGGAAATAGTAAAAGTGTAGGTATATCTCCGCATAAATTGTAATAAAACTAGTTAATCAACATAATTTATTGACGTAATAAAAACACTATTTGCCTTGGTTTTGTTAATACAAGAAACACATTTTTGTTCGCGGCTTAATTGCAGAGCGTTGATGTTCCCATAGAAACTATTCGAATTCAACTCGATCATGACGCAAATTTTTAAACAGTCAAAATATCTAATGGAAATTTTCTGTTCGAGCTAAGTCCGTCACTGTCATGACCTATTCAGACCCGGAGTAGCTCTAATTACCAGATCATACGTTATTTAACTAATAATTATGCTCAAGAAAGTGACCATCAGATTGCGTAAAAATATAAGAACACGAAACGATGCGTCAGAAAAAGCGATGGGTGCGATACAATATAATTCTTCTGCGCTTCCTTAATGCACACCGTTTACCTGGTACTAATAATATGCATGTTTTATTGAAAGTAAAAGCAATAAAGTCGAACAAATAAACAGTGGGTGTAAGCTGGCAGCGGTAGGTGGAAAAGTAATATTTATATATACTCCAGAGTCAGTGGAGTCACAATACACAAATGTGTACTATAAAAAGACCATGACAGTAATATTTGTGCGTAAATTTGCGTTAATTAATACGTTTTTTATTTGTTTGTGGGGAATATAGAAGCTCGAAGGTTTATTTATTTTGTAACTATATTCGCATTGATGGTTGGCTCTGGATATGACGCAAATGTACTAGAAACACTTAGGAAGCACAATTAGCATCAACAATATTTGTTAATAAATAAACATGCATGTCAAAACATCTCTTCAACAATGAGCAATGATAAATATTATTTCAATTATAGAAACACAAACTATATTTTTTTTAACGTGCTATGAAAAATTAGTATTGTTTAAATCCTTATTTTTTTTCGGATACCCCGCCAGTGGATGCGCTAATGAGAGTAGCGACTAACTGCGGCAACCGCGCGTGTCTTGTACGATTCCTGAATTGTGTGTTGTCGCCAAACTTTTTTCACTTTGTGCTATAATAATCAGTAACTAGAGGCGGATTTATGCAGCCGACTTTTTCATTTTCTTTTGTATTACAACTCTCATTATGAAAGTTAATGTTTATGCAATTAAATTAATTTATCATTTTCACTTCTTTCTTACTCTCTTGATTGGATCTCATGATTGTTAATGAAAAGTGAAAATATAAATGTAAGGAGACTGCATAAATCCACCCTGATTACATCCATCGCATTGGTTTTATATCGTCTAAGCTTTAATTAAAATGGCAACACTGTCGACCGGTCAGACGTAAATGCACCGAAAGTTTGCCCAGCGGCGCCGGAGTTACTTTTGAGCCGCGAACTTAAAAAAATAAATCGAAAATATGACTCCCACTTAAAGATTCACCCTGTATATATAAGAAGGTATAGGAGGCAATCAAGATCTGTTGTTAGAGGATGAAGTAACGTTTATGAGTGACAATATAATTTTAAAATAAACAATGAACCATAAAGTAAGAGTTTATCATGTTAGCATTAATTCCGTGGTTTATTAAATCATCACTCACATGACGAATCATTTTTGTACGATAATTTGCTGCTAATTAAATATTACTGTCATATCACGTAGGCGTATATAAGTATGTTTGTGGTAATACGGCTAATTCGGAGATATATGCAAATGCTGTGCAAAAAATAAATTATTTAAAAAGTCTGAATTTTGTAATGTAATTCAATATTTCATGGCACATAGTTATGAAAAGTAGTTTTTTAAAGGATTCGACAATAATTGCGTTCTAAAGTGGCTTCAAAAATATTTACGTTTCCCCTTCATTTTCTGCAAATTGAAGACAAGCACGCAGATTCCTACGCCACATGGTTTGCAAAGAATGCCCTATTAGTCACTTTCCAAAGAATGCTGCTCTACCCTACACAAAATCCTAAATATAGACCTCCCGATGATAGCGCGTTTTTAATCGCGTTAATAATTCACTCGAACGAATTAATTTAAATAAATAATAAATCTGGAGCGTAGACTCACTGTTACGCCCAAACAGCCCGATCTGAGTGTATTTTTATGTAAAAAAGCTTGATGACTTTCACAGACGCGCTTATTTTCAAGAATATCTGTGTTGTGAGAAATGTAGAAATGTTATTCATACACGATAAATAAGCGTTCTTTTTTCTGGTGGCATTAAATTTGTTTTTAATGTTTCATGGGAGTTCCATACATCCCTAATGATATCTCACAGCTACAATGAAAATCATGGATTTCAAAGTCTTGCCCTCGCACCTGAAAGAGTTTTTGGTTGGAATGGTTGGCAATTTATTCTTCTGTGTCCAGTGACGCCCAGTATAGGGAATCGCCCAGAAAATCGTACCATATCAGCTATTAGGGGTCACTTCCTACGACCCTATCTTATTACTTAATTTTGCAGACTGCCTGACTCCCTCGCAGGCCTGCTACGTTTTATTATCTTTGTAACGCGATATTTTTACTTTCCGAAACAGCGTTAAGACCGGAATAATTACTTCCTCCGCCTATATCCGACTGTCAATAATAAAGTTAAAAGACTACCCCTGCCAGCGCAGCGCTCTGATCCGATATTCTTTTTAGGTGTAAATAGATACCAATTAGCCAACGGCAAATGCCATCAATCATCGTCAAGTCGACCAGCAGCCAGATTTTGACAAGCAACAACAAAACACTAATTAGGCGGATCGTCAGGTTTTTTTTTCGTGCCTACTGTGTGAATATTTAACGTCGCTGTTTTTTTTTAAATTGTGGGTGACAAGATTGGATCAGAGAGTTTATTTAGGCAGGGTCAACGTTCGAAGGATGGAGTGGAGCAACCGCATCACCTTGCTGTACATTTTAAAGCAGCCATATCAAAAGTAGTTTCTTCAGTAGTTTAATTAACATATTTGTTACGTAGCAGGCTGCAATACGTGGCACGTAATGCGAAGAGTCCCCCAGGGATCGATTCTTAGACCTCTGTTATTTTTACCGGTTATTAATGACGTTGCAGAATTTATAGATTGCGAAAAGCCTATTTTTACTTAAAAAACTTGAAACACTTGCCTACAGGAATTGATTAAAAAATATCATTTCCAAAAAACTGCAAGTATACCGAGTGTAACAGGATCATGGCACACTCCCCTTTTTTCCTTTAGTTTTGAAGGTAAATGATAGAAATTTGGAACACATCCTATATTCTTAAATAAACATCACTTTTTGACAATCACATTTTTGAATTGTGCATAATTTTCTGAATCAGTTTTTTGGAAATTTTTGTGAAACAACTGAATAAAAAATACTGTTGACTGCCCAGTCGCGAATTTTTCCATCACAGACATAGTTTTTATTCCACATCCTTGAGACAGAATAATTTATTATACTCATCAGTTCAAATATTAACGACTAAAAAAATTGCATAACGAAATACGCATATAAAAGATCGATGGTCGCGTCTCACATAAAGCATACCCTCCGGACCAAACCTCACTTTAATCCGTGACATTTTAACTTTTATGATATTATGTAAAAGTGGTATTTTGATGCCACACCAGCATTATGTTTAAATTCTATTTATATCAAATAAAAGGTCGTTAATTATTTAAATATCACCGATGCGGCATTGTCGATTTAGTTTTATTGCAAATTGGCCCTTATTCTATTATTATTATTACAAAATATAATTATATTTCTGTTTAAACTGAGTTGCAAATGTTTAAGCAATTGAAACTTATATTGTTTTTTAAAAAATTCGCGGTTAAAATATAATTCCGGCGCCACTGGGCAAGATTTCGGTGCATCTACGTCCGACCGGTCGACAGTGTTGCCATTTTAATTAAAGCTTAGATAGATCAATTTTTAATTTTCAAGTGAAAATGAAAAATTAATTCGCATAAACAGGTTTATAATCGAAAATACGTCCATACTATTAATTAATCTTGTCCTCATTACGTAATCCAACAAATAATTAATTCAACCTGTTCTAAAAATACGACCAAACGCTCATTTAACGCCAGTTTGCAAAGTAATTAAATTATAGGTGCATCGCCAATTATAGGTCAGTATAATAGCGAGCCATCGCAGAACGCAATTTCAGAATGGCTTAATTTTGTTTTATGTATTTACAGAGTACACTCCCTAGAAAACGCATCAGCTTGCAATTTATATGGCTTCCGTTAGGCTTGGAAAACAGCAATAAATATTACTTCACCGACTCTAACAGGGTGTTTACTGCATTATGGACCTACATAGCCGAATAACTTTGTAAACTGATTTATTTATTTTATTTTTGTGTTTATTTATTTTTTCTCCAACACACAATGTAAAGTACGTGGCTCTATAAAGATAAATTTGTAAGTATGTATAACCTAAATATGCTTAATTGCATTGTAAAGTGTCTATATATAGCCACAAGAAATTTAAATATCCAGTATCGTATCCAGAATTTTAACTTTCTGTTCCAAATATTTTAGAAAATATCAGGGCGAGTACAGGCCCTGATTCAAAACTGCTCATTATCCGCATGAACGCCACTAGATCGTACAATTGAACAGCACGAAAGTGCATAACGTGACACACAAATGAATCAGTCAGGTCATCATAAAAACGTTTGCAATTATTTCCAGCAAAATCTGCTCACCTTAAACGCAGTTACGTGTGTCTTTGAGCAGAAACATCTCCAGTTTCCTCGTTCTACATCTCATTGTCAACGAAGCTGCGGCGAGTAAACATTCAGTAAACGCACATGTCGGCCTTAGCAATAAATTCCTTGTTGGAGAGCCAGATGGGAAATATGGCGAGTTATAAGTTCACAATGGCTACGACTAAGAGTCCCAAAGATTCGATTATAGACAGAAAACATTACAGCGATTCTTCTGGGGGTCATCATTACGAGAGCCGTGAACCTTCCAGACACACGTAAGTGGCAAAAACTAAACCATCATTAAGCACCCACTTAGCACCCTTCAAATATGCAAAAGAGGTGCTAATTAGCACCTCGTTTTTATCAAAATTTTTAGAGGGTGCTAAATGTTTTCGAAATTAGTGCTGGTGTGAAGTTAGTACCAAAGTATGAAGTTGTTAATAACTTTATTAAAACAATTCGCACCATTTCTTTCACATATTTCGAGGACACTAGATGTTGGTAAAGGTTTCGTGATTAGCACCGCTGATATGAAATGGACACCAGAATATAAAAGTGTTAATAGCTCTATTGAAACAATTAGCACCTCTGTTTTTGCACATATTTGGATGGTGCTAATAATAATATCCTTTATTTCGCAATTAGATACACAATAAATCTAATTGAGAAATAAGGGATATACTTATTAGCACCAATAGCTAAATGGGTGCCAAGTGACGTTCAAGATTTCACAATTAGCACCAGTAGTTGCACTGATTTTATAAGTTTACCTCCAGAGTGGAAACTTTATAATAAATTTGTGAAACCTATTAGCACCGGCGGCCATAGTGCTGGTGAGAAGTTAGCACCAGAGTATGAGGTTGCTAAAAACTGTTAAAACAATTAGCACCATTTTTTCACATATTTCGTGGGCGCCAAGTGATAGTAAAGGCTTTGTGATTAGCACTGCTGGTGTAAAATTGGCACCAACCTACAATTGTTAATAACTTTATCAAAGCAATTAGCACCTCTAATTTTTTTACATATTTCAAGGGTGCTCAATGATCGTAAAAGTTTTAAAATTAGCACCTATGGTGTGAAATGGACATCAGAATATGAAATTGTTAATAGCTTCATTGAAATAATTAGCACCTCTGTCTCTGCACACATTTGAATGTCGGCAAATGGGTGCTAAGTGATGTAAAAGGTTTCAGTGGTTGTAGTACTAAAGTAACGCTAGCTGCAGAATGGAAAATTATTAATAAGTGTGATAAACCAATTAATTAGCACCTTGTTTTTTTCATTTTCTTAGAGGGTGCTAAATATTAGTAAAGTTTTAGAAATTAGCACCGGTCGTTATAGACTTTATTAAAGCAATTAGCACCTCTGAGTTTTCATATAATTAGTGGGTGCCAAGTGGTCGTAACGGTTTTGAAATTAGCACCGTTGGTGTGAAATGGAAACTAGAATATAAAATTGTTAATAGCTTTATTAGAGCAATTAGCACCTCTGGTTTTTCACATATTTTAAGGGGGGCCAAATAATCATAAAAGTTTCGTAATTAGCACCTGGTAGTCCTGGTGTGAAGTTAGCACCAGAGTATACAGTTGTTAATAACTGTGTTAAAACAATTAGCACCATTTTTTCACAAATTTCAAGGGTGCTAAATAACTGTGATAGTAGTGCACTCTGCTATTTATTATTATTACTATTAGTGTACTGCTCAGGTATGGTCACAGCAGCGAGAAGAAAGGCCGGAGCATAGCACTGTCAGCTCTCACCTTGCTGTCGTTCTTGTTCTTCCTCAACATCCTTCAGCAGTGCCTCCAAGATCAAATGGACGAGATGAATCCACAAGTGATAGTCATGCAAGCGAGAATTAAAGCAGTAAGGGAGGCGGAGGCTAAGGAAGCGACTAAGGAGGCAGAGAAGAGGATTGGCGACGCGCCTGAAAAACTGAAAAATACCGCGTTGGAGAATGAAAAGCCACAAGTTGTGCCTGGTTTTAAGAAACCGGAAAATGAGTATCAGTACGATAAGATACAGGTGCCTGTGAAAATTAGATCGAAGGATAATGGAAGACTTTAGTGAGAAGGTTTTTTTTTTTTGGTGCATTAATTTATTATTGTTAGCAATAATTTTGTACGTTGTACATTCATAACGTTTTTTTTTTTTTATTTATACATTTTTTTAGATTGGATTTTGCGTCTTAAAATTGCATTTCTAACTGATATTAATATTTATTTTTGTACCATAAAACTAAAACTGTTTTACATTAAAATTAAATTATTATTATTATTCTTGTCGTTTGATCGACCCTTAAAATTTGATTCAACATGGCAAACAAATTAATTTTTTCTAAGCAACATATTGTGCCTGATAAATTTTTATTTTTGGAACGTTAACTACCTACAGAGACGTTTCATCTTCAACCGCAACGACCTTTTAAAGAAAATAATTTTTTTCGATTATTATGTTTACATAACTTCTGATCCGTTCACGGTCACATCGACTATCTGAATTCGTTTCGGTTCAAACCACGTTTTACCCACGGTTTATGGCTCCAATAAAATATTTAATATTTTAAAAACGGGGAGAAAATGCATTAGCGTCAAACAAATTGTGCAGGTGGCGCCTAGCTGCTCCACTGCAACATCCCCTGTAATATTTCATATTTTTAACCCCAAATATGTCGCTCCTGTGGTCTAGGAGCGGTGCATATCTGAACTTGTGTTTGGGTAATTAATATACTAACTGCATTCTTTGAGGTGTTGCGGCACTACAAAAAAATAGAAATTTCTACCAAATTGGGCCCTTGGTAGCAGCAAGTAATAAATTAAATTGTCGCCACATTACAGCCTGCTTGTTAACCGATTAGGGTTTTTCACATCTATTAATCTAGTGATACAGAACTTTTATAAATCCAAGACATCTCTATCATTCTGGCGTATGATAATTGTATCTAAATGGGTGTCAAAGTTCTGGCGATTTTGTTAATGAATTGGATTCATATACGAACGAAACCCTGACACATCACGGCATGTGTATGAATTAAGAGTTATTGTCGGGGTGGGTAGGTATTTTTCTGCGTGACATTTTAATACCCTAATAGTATGATACTGTCTTTATCCAAGTGTCATTATACGGATTCATAGGCGTTGCTGAAAATGTTTGAGGGATAGAAGTCGAGATATAATAGAATAATGGTCAAAAGAAAAATGCAGTAAGTTTGACGCTCTGTATCACCGAAGTTGTCTATTGTAGGATCATGAGTTCCAACTTATTCAGCTTCATATCTAGTCTACTTTAGTTCATCCTTTATGCATTATGGTCGTCCGACAGGGCAAAAATATATTGAAGGAAGAGACATGAAGGAAAAAAGTAATATTTTGAAATCTTGCAAACCCAACTTTGACGCTCCTGTATCACTGAAGATATTTATTGTGGGATCATGAATTCCAGCTTATTCGTCTCAATATTTAGTCTACTTTAGTTCGTCCTTCATGCATTATTGTCGTCCGACTGGGCAAAAAGATATTGAAGGGAGAGACATGAAAGAAAAAGGTAATATTTTGAAATCTTTCTATTGAAATTTTGACGCTCTGTATCACTGGAGCTATTTATTGTAGGATCATGAATTTCAGCTTCTTCATCTCGATATCTAGTCTACTTTAGTTCACCCTTCATTTATTTTTGTTGCCCGACTGGGTAAAAAGATATTGAAGGGAGAGACATGAAGGAAAAAGGTAATATTTTGAAATTTTCCTAATTTTGACGCTATAGATCCCTAATTTAAGCTTATTCTTCTCATTATATAGTCAACTTTAGTGCATTATTTTCTTACTTTGTTAATGAGAAATATAGAACTCAGTAAATAATTTTTTTTTGCATGTCAGAACTCAAACTTAAAAATTGGCCGAACTTGAGGGCGAGTTTTTGATTCCGAAATAGTTAAATTTCTCACTCTTTCGGGTTCGTCTCGCATATGGTACAAATAATTCAGTTAACAATATCGGGATAGAAATAATAAAGAATAAATCTGTTGCTACCTTATTAATTCAAAAGAAAAATACGAAACGCCCCACCAAAAGTTTAAATCTGTCACCTAACACCGAGCATTTCTACTGTTTATTCAGGACACTTCTCCACTGATTTTTTGTGCCACTTTGCGTTCTTATCTGTACTTTTTAGATCTTACGATTGGTGTTAGTGGAGGGAAATTAGAATTTTAAAGTGATGTAATCGGGAAGTTGAATTTTTTGTCTGTTTTTGTTTTATAGAAAAATTTAAAAAAAACTAAAATACTCGTAAATGAATAGCTTATCAAACAGTTGGGGTATAGTTACATTAAAAGTGCATCCTAACCTCAAAAAATCCAAGTTTCTCAGTTTATTTTTTTTTTTTACTAATAATCTTCACTCTCATTTTTTTCAAAAAATTATTCATATATTAAATATTATTCAAATAAATTGTGAATAACTTTGTAAATAAAACTCGCGCTAAATTCGTTAGCTATAAACACCCAGTTTCGTAATCCTTTTTGACATTTCTTCAGGGTCAGGACTATTCGAAATGTGATGTACATAAATCTTCAAACCTGTTATTTAAAAAATTATTTTCAGATCCTAGAGAAGAATGAAAACACATAAATTCGATTAAATTTATCCGTGTGTTTATTTTGTGAATTGTTTTGATAGTTTTAGAATTCAACACATTTTGTGCTAAAGAAATCTGTAAAAAAATCTCCACATACTAGGATGCTGGGTGTCTGTCCGTCGTCTGTCACTCTTTGGTACAAGCTTTGTTTAGGGATCAAAAAGTTGAATAAAAGTCAAATGTTTTTTTTTAAATAATTCTTATAGGGATTTCTCTACATAAAATACCTCCCTCGTATTTACCTTGAGCGCCACTTTAGGAGCGGTCTATTTTGAAATCAATAAATAAAGTCCATCATCATAATAAATTATAGAGAATAAATCCGGATTAACTTTTCTGAAATTTATATACTCGACTTGATTTATCGTTTACAAGTTTTAAAAATATCTTGCATCTATTTATTTAGAAAATACGAGATTTAAATATTTATGTGCATATACACTTTGTTCTGGCCTTGCGAAAATATCAAAACAGGATTTCACAAGCGTGTTCGTTGAATAGTTTAAGCAGGGACAATGGGTAGGAATCTGCTTTGAAATTGAATTCAAGTTTAGTGTTTGCAGAGTCATTCGTACGTTCCTAATTCCTAATTGCTCTAATCACTCTCTTACTTAGATTAATAGATTAAGTAAATAAAATCGCACAATTATTGTCAAAAAAAATATTTCCAACCTTTAATTTACGGATATAAAATTTGTACCACTGTATAAAGAGGCTTATTTTTCTCATCTTACAGAGATATTATAGTGAGAGACACGAAGAAAAAAAGCAATATTTAAAATTTTTCAAATCCAACTTTGACGCTCTGTATCGCCAAGGTTGTTTATTGTAGGATCATGAATTCCAGCTTTTCCTTCTCGTTGCATGGTCTGCTTTAATTGGTCTTACAAGAATTATTGTCACCCGACGTGATAAAAAGATATTGAAGGGAGAGACATGAGATGTGAAGGAAAAACGTAATATTTTGAGATTTTGCAAACCCAACTTTGACTGCAGGCATTTTATTTAATTTTCAATAAATGCAATACTATTTTTAAAGGTTACCTGACACGAAACAATTTCTATCAATTATGGCACCTTGACACCAGTATTTTAAGGATACGAGAAAATTCAAGACTGCTCAATAGAAAAATTAAAATAATTTCACATGCTGAAAGTTTCCATTCTTACAAACGATTCAATTTTTTCATAAACATGTACAATACTCATCAAGTATCGGTGCTTTCATCCACGAGCAAGTATACTAACAAACTGCAGTTGTTAATAAATTAAAAAAATTAAATCTGGCCACCATTTCCTTCAACGTAGCCTGCGCACCCGAGCCAGTAATCCAAGGCACTATAAGAAAGAATGAAAATAAATCACTGGTGACAAAAACCAGCAAACCCCCAGCCAATTAAAAGTAGAACTATATTAGTCGCCACCCACAACCACTGGCTAAAGATCCCCGATTGGCGTCCTGGAAATATGTCAAATGTAAATGAGGTGTCTTAAGTTCATCTCGACAACATATCACACTTAATTGCTTTAGCAAGTCAGTATGCGTAAAATCCTAATTTCGTCAGTTATGCGACACGTCCCTGCACAGAATATTAATAAATATAATGTACATCAACACAAAGACTATTAAAATGGAGTGCCAGCCCGCTAGTATCGAAAACGAAATCATCGCGTCCTCACCCGGCCCCTTAGTGTACAACCACTATTTGTACCCCTCGAGCTGCATCAAATCGCCCTACAGCGAGTACCCCGAGGTGTACCAGCCGCGATCACCTGAAGCACCCAATTTGAACTTTGCGGACAGTGCCAGTTTCCAGCAGAACACCCAGGAGTACTACTATTACCTGCAAAAGAGTTACGAGTTCTTCGAGGCGAACAGGGAGGACTCCCAGTCGCGGTGCGGGTTCTGGAACGCTAGTGTTTACAGCAATCCCCAGCTGGGCCCGCCGCCGGGGGGCAGTTTTCACCAACAGTGGGCCTGCAGGGAGGCAGGTAACTTAGGTCAGGGGTATGACAACCAGGCGCAGAGCGAAGCTCTTCTGGAGGACGCTTTGGATATCAACTCGCCGTATTCGGATGATTCAACAGGTAGGTAGGTTTAGATATATCCAATTTTGACGCTCTGTATCGCCGAAGCTGCTTATTGTAGGATCATGAATTCGGGCTTATTCTTTACGTGATATAGTCTACTTTAATTGCTTATATAGACATTTGTCTCATTCGACGCCACAAAAAGATATTGAAGGGAGAGACTTGCAAAAACGGGATGTTTTGGAATTTTGCAAAATCCAGTTTTGACGCTCTGTGTCACCGAAGCTGTTCATTGTAGGATCGTAAATTCGTACTTAAAATCTACTTTAATGATCCCACATGCATTACTGTTAACGGTCGAATTTTCTTTTTTTGAAGTTCGACTATTGAAACAATAATTTTATTCAATTTTTAGAGTATAAAGTGACTCAAAAAATATTTTCTCGATTTTTTATTGGTTTGTATGAGGCGCCGTTTAAGACATTATTAGTATTACAAATATATATAATAATTATTGAAATATATACAGAGTATTCTGAAAAACACTAGCAAAAATTCAGGGGCTGATGAATTTCAAAAAATGTTACAATTTGTTCCTATGAACCATAGTTTCAAGATACAAATAATTTTTTAAAATCTAGTTTCGGTCCTATCTTCCACAAAATTCGACCAAATGAGCTGAAATTTTGTATGTAAGGAATTGGTAAGTTTGGTTTCGATACTTCTTAGCATTCTGGAAATATAAATATAAATCCATATTTATTTTCAAACTTTAACACTCTGTATCTTGAAAACTAAGCATTTTTCAACCTATGTTATATGAACTTTTTTAAATAATTTTCAAATATCTATCTATTATGTTTAATAATCCTTATTTTCGCTTGTTTTGCTTTGATCACGCTACTGCTACACCTACCACCAATAAATCACACCCTTGTAAAAACACCAGTTTGGCACTCAACTAGCTGGATGTGTCAAGAAATGTTGACCCATCTGTTAGGTGGCTGAGTCACTCGCACAGGACGCATGGATAATTTGTCAATCGTCCGTGACTGAGTGGATTACAAACTAAGCCCTCTAATCTATATGTAATCAGTATCTGTTGTTGCGACGTGTGTGGCATGTGGTGCTTGGCTTGTGAATTTGCATGCGAAGAACGTGGCGGTAACACGGGAAATTTGCCAGGATATCGACCCACAAACATATCGATTTGGCTAGAAAAAATCTAGTTTTTGTACAGCAAAAATTCCAGCATATATAAAAAAAATCTACAAATAATCTAGTCAATTGTCTAAATTTTTAAACCCCCTATACTGAAGCGTTTATTGCATCTCATAATTTTATTATTATTATTAGGCTCGTTCCTCCCCAAATGGTGAATGGAGGCTTGACTATCTCTCCCGGTGTTGCAAATGGTCCTCCAAAATATGCCTTATGGTTGGACTTTCACCTTGTTTGTTTGGTTGTAATCGAACTGCTCATAATCACCAAATCTTCAATTCCACTTCCTTTAGTGATTAATTGCAACTTACCTTCGACCTGCATTTGCCAATTGAACAAAATCGTCATATTGTATGACTCAATCAAATCGCATAAACGTGTTCCATAACAATCGCATCGTGGTACCGTTTAGCTGTTTCTATTTATAACTATTGCAACCTGTACCAGGTAGACACGATGTCATGTGTGATTTAAATGAAGCATTAGTATGCCTTAGAAAATAAAGTGATTCACAATATGCATAAATACATGTTATATGATGAAACGTCCATATTGAAGGCACGCGGCGGAAACTCTGGATCATAAACTAATAATAATAATAAATAAACTAATCTGTTATTGGATTTATTTTGTTTTTGGTTCAGGAAGTCACCTTTTGAGACCAATCGCTTCTATTTGATATTCGCTGCTTTCTTCTGATACTCATACCTTTGTTTTGAAGATCTGCAATTATTGAACAACACTGACTATAGGATAATGTCTTCCCTGAGTTCTATTCTCCAAACCCAAAGCACCTCTGGGAAAGCAGGAACTTTCTGCATTGCACTATCATTTCTTAAACTCTAATCCTCTTCACCTTGTAGGCATAAATTTTAATCTCTTCTACCACTAGAAACATCCGCGGAATACTTATGTGTATCTGCATTTGACGCAGTCCAATATTAAAAAAAAGAATATTATCTAGAAATGAACAAAATGGTTTTTTTGAACGTTTATTATTATTAATCTTTCTGACTTTTCAACAAGGATATTATATGTTAATGTTTAATTGGGGTGGGGGTGGATCTCGCAGAATAGGCGGAAGTGATCTGCCAATTCGATGCGTCCCAACAAGAGTACCTATGGTAGCAGGTGGAATGGCAAGGGCGGCCCCAATAAGCAGCATTATTGCTAGGAATAGACGCTGTAAATAAATATTTAAATTTGTTAAATGCAAAACCTAGCTCATACTATAACCCCATGAAAAATTTGCCAAATATATAACAAGACTATAATATATTGCGGCTAGATATTAGAAATAATCTTACCGTGAAATTCATGTCAAGTTTTCTGCAGATCACTACTTTTATATTTCCTAATACCCGAAGCTGCAATTTATATAGAAAAGAAACAAACTGGTTTTTGAACAAATCAACAAAAGCAAACTTGATTAATAAATATTCATAATTTTTCGATGTGCTGTGTAATTCCAAATGATTGGAATTTTTTCTGAATAATTGATTCAAAACCAGTGCTAGAGTTTTTCGCCGTCGGCAACAATATGAAACGAAACGACTTACTCAATGCCAAGAATTTACAATTTTTTGTAAAATGTATGTAAAAGTTGCATTTACCATCGCAAAATATTTACCAGGCGGTATCTATGTAGAGGGTAAATTCTGTCTACTTCGTCGTTTTCGTTGATATCTGAACCAGCTTCGTCAACATGATTTTTCAATTTCTCATATATTTAGTCTCATATTTTTACCTACATTGTGGACCACAAGAATCAATACTAAAATAAATTTTGTTCTCAGAATAAATTATTTTGAATGCTAAAAGTGCCTGCAATTTGTCCAAAAAATTGGGCAAACCAACATTTTAGTGTGTGTGATGATTTTTGTACTTTGTTCTAGTTTTGGGTTAAATAAATGAAAAGCAACAGGTTTTTGCAACATTATTATTTTCAAGTTATTTCTGGTAAATCATTTTTTTGGAAAAATAAAAATTATTTGATTAAATGTGTTTTCTGGCGGTTATATATTATATCATATATTATAACAACATAACGTAATTATCCTAGCCCAGATCCTTGTAGTTGTGCTTCATCTAAATTCAATCTCTTTACAAGCCGCACGTAATGACTAACATCATCAGACTGTTTATAAATCTGCGACAATACCACACCAACAAGGGCCAAAAATACGAGAAGGAAATACTAAAAGAATATTTTTTTATGAACATACAGGGTGTCGGTTTAATGTTTCAATATAACTGAGGTCAAAATTATGACGAAATTGGCCAAATATGCTTCCCTGGAGAGGTTACAGCACGCCACAGTTGCAAAAAAGAATGCGGAATTATCAAGTCAGAGCGACTAAACTTGGTGGGAATATTTAGATCAAATCGCCATAATTTAGCATTAAACAGACACCCTGCATCAATATTAATAAATATATAGGTATAAATAAACAGTAAATGATAATGCAATAAATAAATAAGCTGTTTCTTACCGTGAGATTCATGTTGTTTTGTTGAGGAACTTGGATTATATGCAAAAGATCCACAATTGCCGTTTTATATAATCTGGTGTGCAAAAAAAAAGCAAAACTTGGACCGAGTTTCTGTTATTTAAAGAAGAATCGTTAATGAATGTTAATTAATTTTTTCTCCTACACCTAGAAAGCAATTGATTGATTTAATAAAACAAATATCTAACTATTTTTTGAACATTTAGAAAATAAAACTAACAATTCATATAATTATTTTCAATGATGCGTTCAAAAACTAACTAAAAAATAAAAAGGTATCTGGAATTTGTCCAGCAAAATTGGGCAAACCGACTTTTTGGTATTTACCAAAATATCAACAAAAAACACTTTGATATAATTAAATTAAAGTTTCTGTACCTTCATTATTTTTATTATTTTATTAAGTAGTTCTGGAAATTTTTATTATAAAATAAATATTATTTAATTCAAAACGTTTTCTAACAACAGTAACAACTAAATATAACATAAATATCCAGTATTTTATTCCATCCATATTTCATTGCGCAGACTTTCGTTATTTTCCTCTTCATTCTTCACTCGATCTTTTTCCTAACCGAAGGTAATTACTAACATCACTCTGGTCAGGGTGTTTTATTGAAAAAAATAAATCTTTTGTTTCTACAATTATTTTTTAATAACCCATCAAATATCTGCTGTAAGTGGGGTGTCAATAATATCCTTATTTACGCTGTATAATATTAAATAAAACTGCGGACGAATTCAGAAACACTTTTATATATACCTTAAACTTTTACAATTAATTATTTTATCACTTATGCAGATCTTCATTGCCTTCCAATCAGTCGGTTTATCTTCTAGTTCCTATTCGGAGATATTTACGTAGATCCGCATGTGGGGGAGGTCGGGTCGATGATGCAGACGGAGATGTTGCTGTAGATGCCTCTTCGTTATCGCCAGTCGAAAACGCCACGCTGACCATTAAAAGAAGGGCGAAAAGGAAGAACTGAAACAAAGAGGTGGAAAAATGGGCAAGAATTTTAAGATTTAAGCGAAAGTTTCTGATGTACTCGTATAAGTATCTGCAGCCGATGTCTCGCCCTAACACTTTTTTACGTATATCCTAACGCTGACAAATACAGTTTAATTGAAGTTTAAAGCTAGTTTAAAAGTTATCGCGGTACAAACACAATTTTTAAAATTTCCATTATGCTAATATTTTATAAAAAAAAAAATCAATAATAAGTTACTTATTTGCAACCTTGCCCAAAGATCCTGTATAATATTACTAAAGAAACCAGAATAAATTTGTATTAGTAGACCAACTGAAACTCATCGTGCTTTGTGAATCAGATAAAAAATGTATTCCTCGGGGTTTTGGGCAACTCTATAAAGCGAGCTAGTAGCAACAAATTTTTGTAATCGAGTACATGCACACTGCAATCAAAATCGAACGAAATATGCAGTTACTGACTAAATTATTTTATTGATATTGGCTTAATCTTACCTTGAGATTCATGTTGTATTACGGAGAGCCAAACTTGCTTTAATGTAAATAACCATAACGATGCTATTTTATATATGAACGCTGGAAAAAGCCAACCGGTTTCTTGATTTATCTTCATTCCCAGTTTGATAGAATTTTTAAATCCACGAATCGGCGCGAATAAAATCAAAGGTATTTTTAATTTCTTAAATTTTATTGAATAAATTTAAAATTGTACAATTATTTTGTTTTATCTCGTCCATATTTAATTGTGCGGATCTTCATTATATCAATATCTAAGATAAGAACTAACATCCTGAACTGAGTCGTCTGAGTCAGATGATTGAGCATTACTTGACAACACCACACTAACAAGGCAGATAAATAGTAGAAGCAAATACTGAAACAATACATTAATATTAGTTGTTTTAAAAATAGTCACAAAGTTTAAAGAACATTGTTGGTTAACATACAAATGTCTGAAGATGGTTAACAAATAAAACGAAATGTCAGAAAATAAAAAACAATTCTACCTACACGTCAAATTAATTAAGAACTTTTTTCTTTCGTTCTCTCTCTAATAATAGCTATCTATAACTGATTGCGAGGGGCTTAATAATAATATAAACAAGTTTGGATCTTACCGTGAGATTCATGATGTACCGACAGGAAAACTTCAGCTTATATTAAAAATTTACCTACTTATGTTGTTTTATATAAATAGATATGCTAAACCAGCTAAAAGAAACAGGGCGAGTTTTCAAGATATATTTGCATCTTTTTTTCCATTTATGCAGCGCTGAGGCGAAGGATTATTCCTTATCTTCAAGGTAATATTAAATATTACATAAAATTTTGTCTGAGAATCGATCGGACCTCTTTCGCACGGCCTTGCACATCTGACTTTTTGCTTTAGTTGACATAAACTACTTTAAACATCGATTTAAAAACAAGAAATCAACTATAGGTTTTATGCTAATTCAATATTGAAACCAAACCAAAGCCCCGGAGATATTACGACGAGTATACAATGGAAACCTACTGAATAACATAAAGAAATTATCTACAAAGAGAACACCTTGAGAAAAGTCATTTAAATATTTCATATATTATTTTTCCATAACAACTTTTTTTAGGTACCTACTTAAAAACGCATTTTCTGCCTATAAATTCGAAGAAGCAAATTTTAATGAGATATACAGGGTGTTCCAGTTTTTTGTAGCAGGACTTTAACAGTCGATAGACATTTTAAAATTATTAAAAAAAGTTCATATAAATATAGGTTGAGAAATGCTTAGTTTTCGAGATACAGGTTGTTAAAGTTTGAAAATAAATATGAATTTATAAGTATTTATATTTCCAGAATGCTATGAAGTATCGAAACCAAACTTACCAATTCTTTACATACAATTTAGAGGCCTATTTTAGAATAACAAACTACTATACTTTACTTAACCATGGGCGTAGATATATGGATTTACTGAAGCTCTTTTTTACAAAAAAGTAATACGCCACTGATATTTTCCCATGTTCCCAGTTTAATTCAATAAAACAAGAAAAAACAAAAATTTAATATCTCTTGGCACTTTTTGATACGACAAGCCGTTGTTCAGAAAATTTGCATTTAAATTTTTGATGCACGCATCTGGACGAATTTTAGACAAATTTGAAGTCGCTCAGAATTTCACCAAATGTGATGGTACGAAAAGTCTTTTAAAAAGAAAAAATGAAACATCGCTAATGATGCTTGTAATGAAGTAAGACACTTTAAATGTTGCTAGCTTTTGTGTTTATGTTTCTAATAATTTATTTTAGTTCGACCGTTGCGTTTTAATACATTTGTGTTATAAAAATTTTGATTTACATGATAATAAACTTTTACAATAAATATTTCAAATGTTTCATTCAGAGACTTTTCGCACCATCAAATTTGGTGAAATTCTGAGCGACTTCAAGTTGTCTAAAATTCGTCCAGAGGCGTGCATCAAAAGATTAAACGTAAATTTTCTGAACAACGGCTTATCATATCAAAAAGTGCCAAGAGACATAAAATTTTTATTTTTTCTTGCTTTATTGAAACTGAAAACATGGGAAAATATCAGTGGCGTACTACTTTTTTGTAAAAAAGAGCCTTAGTAAATCCATATATCTACGCCCATGGTTAAGTAAAGTAGTAATTTGTTATTCTAAAATAGGCCTCTAAATTGTATGTAAAGAATTGGTAAGTTTGGATTCGATACTTCTTAGCATTCTGGAAATATAAATATAAATCCATATTTATTTTTAAACTTTAACACCCTGTATCTCGAAAACTAAGCCTTTCTCAACCTATGAACTTTTTTTAATGATTTTCAAATGTCTATTGACTGTTAAAGTCCTGCTACAAAAAACTGGAACACCATAGAATTTTGCTGATAACCCTACTATAATCCCCAACAGGACAAAAAGGAATCGCGCAAAATATCGTGCCATTTAAATATGCTAGCGCCCACTTCAATTTTGTGGTAAAACTGCCATCTGGGATTCTGCCTTAAGACTGTCGCAATAATTTTCACAATTAAACTAGGCTAATTAATTCGCGAGTCTCAAGCGATTTATTTTAAAAATTAGCTCATGTTACTCACGGAGACGCGGTTCTTTTGATGATCATAAGTGCAAATTTGTGTTTCCGCCACAAGCAAGTGTACGGTGCAATAATATACTCGTACGACAACATTACCTAATTAAATTCTGACACATAACGTCGTTTCATCAGATCACCCACATCCTTCATTTTGCTTTGCCCTTGCCTTCATTTACTTTATCGCGTTTTAATCTAGCGGATATAA
This sequence comes from Rhagium mordax, assembly GCA_963680705.1. NCBI lineage: Eukaryota > Metazoa > Arthropoda > Insecta > Coleoptera > Cerambycidae > Rhagium > Rhagium mordax. Next base: position 1,871,924 of record OY796665.1, read on the forward strand.
ATAGGATATGTAAAGCTTATTTCTTAATGAGTTTTTCCACAGAACTTTCATAAATGACCATAAACCACGTGAACAGAAATAGGCAACCAGATATTAAATACAAATAATAGGTTAACGTTTAAATACTTACGTGAATATAGAGTTGCCTATTTAACAGGATGTTTTGCTTTTTTAGACATAAAACATTTGGAATTTGGAAGCAAACCCAGAAAAGAGAGGACAGCCTTTACAAAAAATCAGATAAGGGAGTTGGAAAAGGAGTTTTCTCATTCGAATTATTTGACACGCCTTAGAAGATATGAAATCGCTGTTGCTTTAGATTTAACGGAACGTCAGGTATGAATTTAGTGCTTACACAGCAGAAATATTTATAAAAATAATTTGGTAGAAATGTTTCCTATAAACAAGTAGATTATTGTAAAAAAAAAATTATCGTAAACCACATGACCAATATTAGGCAACCAGATACACATATATATTTCTTCTGCATAATATATTGATTTTGATTGTATATATTAGGGTTTCTTAATTTCTAGTCACGTGGTTTACAATCATTTATGAAGCCTACTCTCTACTGCTGGTTCTTTCTAAATTCGTTTCATTCATAAATCGTTTATTTTCCAGGTAAAAGTTTGGTTTCAGAATAGACGCATGAAGTGGAAAAGAACTAAAGGAGGAGAGAGAAATACAAAATCAAAATCACCGAGAAAGAAAAGTTAAGTTAGTGTTTATTTTGCAGGACGGAAGCAACTAAAACTAGATTTATTTGTATAATAAAATAATATATTTGTACTTGATCTTTATGTAATAAATAAAAAATTGTTATTCGATTTTTTAATGATTGTAAACGGTTTTTATTCGGTTTACATCGCCATGTCATTCAAATTCGTGCTCTCCTGAAAATCACTTTGTTATAGGCAACCCACAATACAATAATGTGCTCACTAAGTTGCATAAGTCAATAATTTGTAGGAGGCATTTTAACTGATGCAACTGAGTAAGCACATTACTGTATTGTAGGTTGCCTATGACACAAAAATGTTACATGACCAAGTAATCGGCGTTTTATGGTATTATCCTTGTATATGTATAGAATACATATACAAGGGTATTATTTTACTATACAACACGGGCTCATTCATAGCGGGTAAAAATAACCAGTTTCGCTACCAATAAAAAAACTACACTGAGGATTAATTTGAGGTATATTTTTACAATAAAAGTATAAAGTCTAAATAACACAAAATAGACAGTTACTTTCTTAAAAATATGACTTTGCAGATTTTGTACCAGATTTCTTCTTAGACGGCGACTTTTTCTTTGTAGACGAAAAAACATTTAAAAGCGAATCGCCTCGTTTTCTTATAAGTTCCTGGGCAATTTTTTTTACAGTGTCCGTATTCAAGAGAGAAGGCTTTTTTGGTTTCTTTGTTATACCTCGTGATTTTCTTTTTGGTTTTTTAATTTGTCTAAACACGTCAATCGACGTAGCCTTATTTACTTTCTTTGTGGATTTAACAGCTTTCAAGTCGGACGCTTTACTGGACGATTTAGTTGACAGCAAAGCTTTCACTGAATCTAAAGATTTGGCAAGCAACACTTTGTTCGAAAACGACGATTCCACAGGTTTATCAGACGACTTTGATTTTTTCGTAGAAACCTTACTTTGTATCGACCGAGCAGACCTCTTCGCAGGAATTTTGATTTCTATATCTGAATCAAATGGATCAGCCATGTGAGTAGGAGGTGTGATGTCGGATTTCTTTTCTTGTTTAATGCCTTCCGGCACGTCAACAGGTCTGATGTCATAATCGATCTTGGCATTCTGAAGTTTTTGCAACTTCTTGGTTAAGTTTGATAACCTTGAACTGCTTCTTCTCAGATGAGTTTTGACGTCCACTGAAGCGTTTGCGGTTATCTGCCTGTCCCTTCTTACTTTTGCTGAATACCTTGTTAAGGTGTTGCGTTTGCCTTGAAAGAGGCCCTTCGGTCTTTTTTCGTACGGCACATACTCGGCTAAAAATAAATAAATTATATTATTCAAATATCCTTTAAGTTATTGAACATTTGTCATTTGTATAGTACAACCATAGTTAGTGGTTAGTAGAGGGTTCCATGAAAATTTACAGCAAATTTGAGTTAACTTTTAAATATATTTTGCGCATAAATGTATTTTTTGGAAAGTCATAAAATTTTACCAATATAAAAAATGCCAGTATTATTCACACCAACATACCTAGTACCTCAGACTACCTTGGATTTTAAAAATTTCAACATATAACGTCATAAGTTCTATCTTATTTATTATATTATTCTTACTGTTACCTCCACTTGCCCCCTTCTCATCGAAGTTAGTTTTGACTGAACGAAGGAAATATTTCCGCTGCTGCTTGCCACCTTGCTCCCCGTGGATTCTAACATTTGCGAATTTCCTAAGGGCTTTATTTTTGTTTTTTAATACCTTACGCGCGTCTTGGGCTGACGAGAATGTTACCTTCACGGGACGATTCTTGGTGCCTTCGAATTTACCGAGACGCGCTACACTGAAGTCAGTTATATTATGGTCAATTTCGGATAATATCTCGCCAACGGCGTTCAGCTCGTCAGCTACTTTAGATTCGCTTGGAGACTCCTTTACGTTAAAAACGATAACACTTGAGGCTCTCTTTTGCCTCTCCTCATTTTTTGAATGTGACGTCTCACCAGAGCACGTACAGTTTATCATAAATCGAATGAGTTGATTTCTCAGATCGTCGAGTTCCGCGGTTAGGTTTTGCACCTTCCAAAAGCCAGTCTCGCAATCCTCACATACGAAGATCAGCTTTCTTTTGGTTTTCAAGCGCATGCAATTTATCTCCGAGGAAGTTAAGTCGCCACATCGGCTACATAATAATTTATTGCAACTGTCACAAGGATAGACCTTTCCCTTATCAGGATATTTATTACAGTTTTCGCATTTGAATTTTTCGACCATGGTTACTACAATCCCCGGTTCCTGGTTTGCATTAATGCATTAGCTATTAAATATCTTCGATAAGCGCATAACCCACTTTAATTTTAAAAATCCACTTTTTTCTGAATCATTTATGTCGCTGTTATATTTGTACTGACAGATCTATTCTGACAATACATTTATAAAATTAAGTGACACAGCTGGTGAATACTGTGTTTGGAAAAATATCGTAACACCCGCCTACTACTATTGCAAATAAACGTAATTTTCAAAATAACGAGAAAAATACGTGCAAATAATTTTATTCTGCATATTTAAAAAGCCTATACGTAATAACTAAAAGTAGCATATGTTAACTGATGGTCGAGTACATACGTTAGACGATTAATTCGTAAGATGATCTTTCTCGATTATTTTTACCTGTAATCCTCCGTTTGAACATTAAGTAATTATTCATGGTGTCAGCTGCAATTTTGGCCACTTCTGGATGTGAGAATTCCACATACCCAAATCCCTTGCTATTTCCACTCTTCCTCGATCTACAAACTTTAACGTTTGTGACAGCTCCAAACTGTTTAAAATAATTTTTCATTTCATTCTCATAAAAACCATGTGGTATGTGACAAATGTAAATTAAACCGCGACTCTGCTCCACGCTAATTTTCTTTGCTTTTTTTTCTTCTTTAATAGAAATTTTCCCATCCTAAAAATTGAGAGGTTAGAAACAGTGTTCAACAACTCTTCACTTTACTTACTTTGATATTCTTCCTAAGCTTCTTCGCTTGCTTGGCAACTTTTTTCTGCTTGGTTTTATCTAAGGACAAGGTTTCCCCGCTTTTTACCTTCACCATTTCGTACGCACAATTTCAATTTATTACAAAACGTCCCACCACGTGTATGCGCTAAACCTAATTTCAATTTCGATCTTTGACGTTTTGGTTCAAGTACATTAATTCTGCAAAAGATGGCAGGATTGTATCTTGTATCAGATGCAATATTGGTTGCATAACACTGAATTCGAATAGTAACCAGAGATCTTATTTTTATAGATGTGCAATACATAGACATATTATGAAGCCCTAGGTCGATATTTTCCATGTTTGACAGGATTGTTTGTTTCGAATTTTCATTACATAAGCAGTGAAGAGCATAAATTTGGAAAGATATATTCCATTCACTTTTTATTTACATAAGGGGAGGCTATGATATGTTTTTCTTAGGTTGTCTCAGGGTTCCCTGACATTGACAAAATATTGAAGTGTCAGATTTAATTGATCGTCACTGTCATTTATTTTTGGCTGAATTGCCAAATTTTTTATTGATAACATTGCTATGTTTTCTTTAGGGTATCACTCTGGCAACTATGCAGAACCAATTTGAATTTGTGGTTATATTTTTGACTTTTCAACATAACCTCAGTAATTAAAACACAGTCATTCATACCAACAGAATTCAGATTTCCCAAAGCCTACTCCAATGTAAATAAAATGTGAATAGCATATACATATAATAGTTCTGTAATTATTTTGAAATATAAAAACTAACATGACTTTTATTTATTTTGTTTGTCAGTTTTTTTCATCATCCGTAGTAAATATATAACTCTTTTTAAAATGCATATCCATGTGTTGATTATTATGTTCAGGTCCATCTATTGTTTGTTAGCCTTTATGAGACAAAAATGCTGTGATCATAACGCAGAAACGAAAAATTACTACCCAACGTTAACCGGCACCACAATCGAAAAGCCCTGATATTTCGCTGCTGTTGATCCGTGTTGTTCTGTTGGTGTACCTGCTAGTAGTGAACTGTCACTTTCTGACATTTAATTAACTTCATAACTTCACACCGCTTAATCAAGCAGTCGAATTGATTTAGAACTGTCAAGATATTTATTTAGGCAGGTTTTAAATATATGAATTTGCAATGTGCGGTGGTTTTACCTGTTCGAAAAACGCGCTCATTGCCCTTAACGTTTTATACATAGTAAGTAGAACAACTTTCAATATACGATAAGTATTGTAACATATTTTTCAGATTGTGGCATTTATTTTAATTGGGGTGGCAGTGTATGGAAGGGCAGCCTCAATAGTAGAAACCAATTTACCCATAGTAGGGGGTATTCTGGCATGTGGTATTATACTGATTATAATATCGGTCCTGGGACTACTCGGTGCTGTAAAACATCATCAAGTAATGCTGTTTTTCGTATCCTTTTGGTGTAAGTGCAGGAAGTGGAGCTCTTATCATTTAATTAAACCGAATCTTGTATGTTTCCTGCTCCGTAGGTACTGAACACAATTATGTAGGTGGTAATGTGTTATATAAACACAGTTATCAATTTAGGCAATTGAATTAATTTTAATTATTTAGTTTGGAATTAGGACAATTACCACCGAATATTTCTTTAGCTAATTAGAATATAGTGTTTATGTGAGCATTTAGCGCAAATAAGTGATAATAGATAATGCCAACGATTAGAAGCGCCATTCACTTAAATATAATATCATCTTTGAGAGATTGTTATTTTCTTAACTCGTATTTTAGTACATGGTTATTTTGTTTCTGTTATTCCTCATTCAGTTCTCTGTTGCTTGCGCTTGCCTGGCAGTTAATAGCGAGCAACAAAACCAACTGGCCGAACAAGGATGGAAACGTGTAAATAACAATACACGGACGAACGTGCAAGATGAATTTGGTTGTTGTGGGTTTGACAGCGAGGTTGACTTGATAGATCCCCCTCCAGAATGTCACAAAAACGTTGTAAGGTTTTTTAATTCATACGGAACATGTTAAATTCCTTATTCCTATGTCGCGTTTGAACAGGCTTTTTTTACAGTATCAAAATGCATTATTTTAGGTGCGTTGTTGTGTAAATCCAGAAGACCCAGCCTGCTCCTGCCGTACGTGTAAGGAGAAGTTGCAAACTACGATTAGGTATGCTTTTAATTTGTGCGGTGGAATTGGTCTGTTCTTCAGTTTTACAGAGGTAAATTTTTTGCACGATTTTAATTAACCTTTTTTTAAATTTGTAATTTATTTATGGAATTTAGAGGTTTTTAATTCTCTTGCCGTTTGTATATATTTTTTATGGGCATTTTCCATTGTCTCATACAAATGAATTTAATAAATAATAATATATATTTATCTCTCGATATTGTTGATCATTCTATTTTTGTCAAGAGCTAATAAAACAAACGGAATGTTTATTTTATGTCTTAATCAATAGTTCACTAAATGATAATTTAGACAAACTTAGCAAGTATCTATAATATTTCATGTACATATATATTTTCAGTTCAATCAGTTATTTTATATCAACTTGGACAAAAAATTGCATGGAAAAGGTTGCCAGTGGGTAACCTTTCCATACTTGAACTTATGGCGACATTGACCTTTTTAAATTTTTTTCCCCGTTATTATTTGTTATCAGTTGTAGAGACATTTGTTTAAGTTTTAATAAATTCCTCGCTTACTTTTATCTTGTAAAATAATCAAACGTTATCTCTGTATACAGTATGATTGCAATAGTATGCATCATATGGAACATTTCTATTGTCCATTTTTGCAAAATTATTATAATTATTTCGAATTATAAGTTGCTTTTTGAATTTATTTCTGAGAAAAGAATAACAAAGAGCTCCATATAATATGTACTATTATTTCACGCTGTGTATTGATGTAGCATTGGCTGGTTGGTGAACTTAAATATCAAGTGGTTATTTAAGAATCGCCGTACTATAGCGTAGGAACAAATAATATAAAATAACAGTTTTATTCAGCTTTATCTAGATATGGCGCGTGGTCCTTGTACAGTATTTTGTATCTTGTCTAATGGTGATGGTTGCATGTTTCAGTTTATGGGAGTTCTATTAACTGTCCGTTACCGTAACCAGAAAGATCCCAGAGCTAACCCCAGTGCTTTCCTATAGTCACTTAACGACTGTATTCAGATGGGTGGGTTTTTTTATTAACATTACCTTAACTTTGATTTTAGTTGCAAAATTTTTAATGCTTTTAATATAGACTTTGGTTCAGGTTTATAATAATTAACCTAGTCTTGCAAAGAAAATGTTCGAAAATTTCAAAAACCTTTTTCATATACGAGAGAGGTGCAAAATTATGAATTTAGTTTAAGTAGAGGCTCATTAATCCTTTATATTAAAAATTTTTTCTAATATTTTGTTTCCAACTAAAAGAAAACACTTAATATAATTATACCATATTAAAAATTTTGTTACTGAAAATAATATATAATAGGCACGCTTATTTTGATGTGTATATAATAGCTTGGACAAATATTTGCCTTTTTATCTTATTTAATTAATAATTACTTAAGAGTCTTAAGACCATTAGCCGTTTCCCATTGACATAAAATCAGGTATATAAACTTGTTTAATAATTTTCTTTCTGATTTTAGATAGTAGGTCTCTTCCTGACAAGGCATTACCGTAACCAGTCTGACCCGGATGAAAAAGTAGCCACTGCAATATTTCCACGACACGATTTTACCTACATGGCCTAGTCATTTTGTTAAAACGCTAGTTTAATGTTATCTTCTTTGCCATACCAAAGAACTCACTTTCTTCCCTGATAAATATATACGTAATATATTTATATCATCACAAGTTTGCCTATTAAATAAGAATTAGAATAATTTTGGAGGAGGGGGCGACATAGTCGAAATCGTTTTGTTTAAGGCATTTTTTTTCGCAGTGTACATTCCCTGTGTTTAATTTTGAACAAACGTTTTTTAGCTTACAACAAGGTTCATCTAATCATTTCAGGTATTAAAGGCGCATAAAGACTCAGGGTCAGCGAAACCGGTATACGACAAAAATTTCCAATTTGGATTGCGTTCTTTGTATCACTAGAAAACTGGAGAACCTTTAAAGATAAACACTTTGCCAAACAATTGGAAAAACTTACTCAATTTCCTGCTCACAAATTTTTTAAAAATTTCGGAAATTGGATGAATTCAGTAATTATGCGATATATGAAAAAATATCGTAATTTTTAGCGATTTTGAATTGCATTTTTGTCATTTTTAAGCTGCACTTTAGTGCTTGATATCTCAAAAAGTATTAATTACAGACTCTTTTGATAAACTTCATTTAATCTAAAAAAAGATATACTTAAAATTTTACGCATTCTTAAAAATTTTCTAGTGGTATGAAAAACACAAACAAAATAATATGCTTTAATCACAATAAAATTGTTAAAGCACTGCCACTAACATATTTTATTAAAAGGCCATGAGAAACAGTTTTGGATTTCTCACCATTGTTTTGTATTATCCTTAGCTCGGGAATTTTAATTTTTATATATATGTTATATTATGCATTTAGGCATGTATTGTGCCAGTGAATCCTTTTGGACATTTGTGAAGCACGTCTATAGAGTTTTTAGTTGGAATACAATTTGTAAAGCATTCAAAATTTAGGTATAATTTGGGATCTACAATCAAGTCTTGAAATGAACCCTTAGCTTGTTCTAAGCTAAAGAACACACCCTTCTGCTTGGCAGTTGAATATAAATATTAGGGAAACTGGTTAAAATACTGTAAAATCATAAGTTGCTCCCAAATATTTCAACATTATACATAGCTAGGTAAACCAATGCAAATTTACACTATTTAAATCATTCCTTTCCTACTTCTTAACTTATTTTGTTATAATTTATTATTAAATATCATGATGTAATCGGAGAGCACCTAGCAGGTGTGAACGGTGATAGAAATATATTTTTTACGAACAAATGATTAGCTATACTGTACTACGTATACTAGTATATCTATTTTGAATTTGCCGTACTAATACATTTATTCCCAGTAACGTATACAGGATGTGTATGAAGATGGAACATAATTTTTCAACAAACAGCTGAAGCACGTTTCAAAAATTTATTTCTGGTATTTTACTAATCACTAGAATAATAATCAGGAATTACCAAAAATTTAGTTAGTTTTTGTTGTTTGTTTTTTTAATTTAATGCCGGTTGATTTCCGTTTCTTAAAGAAATTGTGTTCTATATTCGTAATAAACTGTAGTTTGTATATAGATATATATATATAGCTTGTCAGCATTACTGTAGCTTTTATTTTAGAAAAAATGCTAGGACAAATCCTTCTACAATAATTTGCAATTTATTGTAGCTGGGCTTTGTCTTAATTTCTATTAGAATAATGTGTGCATAATGCTTTCTGATATTTCGTCGATGTACAAATTATGAAGAGTATGTACTGAAAATTGTGTAATATTTATTGTGATTATTATATAGCATACTTCGGGGTGTACCCAAATATTTGGCTGATTTGGATGTTCATAAAAACTTGCAAAGAGTGTTAATTAGTATAATTTAGCACTGGATACATAAAAAATTTATATTCTACCCAGCCTACCCTCTGTATGAAGTTGTATTAATACGAATTCTTTTCTGAGCAAATGTTTTGGGCCACCCTGTATCATAACCTAGAACTGTCGAACCAGTGTACTAAGGCTGTTATAGGAGGAAAATATTTTGATAAACCAATTTCCTGTGTGTTTTAAACATTAGTAATTTAACATGGGAAGTAAATTGTGCGGTGCAGTTTTTAGAGAACTTGCTTTAACTTTTTACATAGACATATTGGGAAATATATTTTATATAAATGTTTTTGGTGAATAAAAGGAAACTTCTAATAATTTATGTATTGGTAGTAACTATGGAATAATTATTCAAATTGTTGTTGATGATTATATAAATTTAACCTCATACCTACCTGCATATATTATTAGAAGTTTAACAAGATAACGATCGTTATTTTGTATATATGTGATGCTATAATTTATTGAACAAATTTTTCCTTATTTATCATACCTAGTAATTTTATTATTTTAACGTGTTAATTAATTTGTAAAAAACATTCATATACGTACTTTTAAACTTTAATTGCTTTAACTTGGGATTCTTCTGGTGATTTATTTAAAAACTACGGGTGGAGTTGTGGAGCAAAAAAAAGTAGATAGATAAATTAATCTGATGTATAAAAGACATTAATTGTACGGAATACTTTTAGTTCTCGTCTGTGAATGTAGTTTTACCTATTTTAAGCAAGCTTTCATTTGGTTTTCTGTAATTATTTATTATTATACCGAACCAAATGAAAGTTTCACCCTTTAAAGTATTATTTATTCTAATAAATCATAAGTGCTGTTGCTGTAAAATAGATCTCTCGTGAACTTTATGCTTGAAGAATTGCTCAGTCAGTGTGTAGTAATTATCACAATAGTTCTTCATTTGTTTCTACCGTATATTTCACTATTTGTTTATACGATGTGCTATATTTTTTTAAATGTAGATGTACATTTGACTGATCAAAAATCATTTATACTGGTAAATGTCTTGGAACTTTTCCATGTAATTTTTGTATGTATACGTAGTGATTACTAGTTTGTATGATTTGCTGGAAATAAATTGATTGAGAAATGATATTTTATTTAAAAATTCATCGACATCGGTATAGTCTCTCTGATGAGTTCATACCAGGCTCATTTCGTTACAAACCGCTGTATGCGCTGAAATACCATCGAAATTGAGTAACCGGCATATATGTAAGACGATATTTACTGTGTTTCGATTGGAAATAGAAAGACTATAACTGCAGACATTTTAATATGTCAAGAAAGCAGTTGTGGATCTACAAAGAAAAAATGTATTGTTTTGTTGTTTTTATAATAATGTATGTATAATGTGGGTACTTTATAACTAAGTATTTTCGATCACTTGCATTAAAATTCGCGATAGCCTCCTATATTGTTTGAAAACCTTTAGAACACGAATTTCTTACATAAAAATAAACCATATACGAGTTGGAATTACGGACACCCCTATGCTAGTCGCCATGATAAGCTGCCAGATCCGTCTTTCGGAATTCTTTGCCCAAAGCCAGGACCGGATTAAGGGCACTTAATTACCTACCTGTTTATGATGAAACAGAAACTTCCGAAAAAATAATCATTGCTAGTTTTATATTTTTGAATCTTTTGATGCGATTCAAATCTCAATAGTAAAATAAATGTGTCTTATTAAAATCATCTGATGTATATTATTTAAAATAATCGCAATTTTGTTGTAATGGTAAACTATTCGACAAAAAAAAAAACATCAAGTAAGACTTGCAAACATTTATTTTTTTTTCCTTTTTTATACAAAATATACATTCATCAGAATAAGAAATTACCGGGTCACAGCTTTCGTCATAAATTACAAAGAAAATCCTAAAATGTATACTTAAAAATAATTCATCGCCAGGTCGTTGCGTTAGTCATATACGTCACATATAGGCAGTTTCTTAGTTAAAAATAAATACATCTTGGTATTAGTACCTACTAACTTAAAATATAAATACAGTTTGAAGGTTTTGTATAATTATCTATCTTAACAACTACCTACACTATATAAAAATTTCCTTGGGAAAAATTAGTTGGTTATCTCAGTAGTACCAGTGGTACATAGGATGGTGCTTGTAGAACTTGCTAAGCGCGTGGTGGCCCATCATACTGTGCGCACCGCCTCCATTATTGAGCCCATAGGCCGAATAGTCTCCACCATACTTGCCCTCACCATACCTGCCTAGGTTGCCCTTTTCTTTGTCCGCAAGGAACTTATTGCCGTAGTGCCCTTGTTTCTTAGCCTCTCCAGAATTGAATTGCCCAACCTCTTTACCGCCCTTGTATGTAGAAGCCCCATTTTCGCCGAAGCTTCCGGACTGGCCGTTGTACATCATGTTGCCGGCTTCATCGTGGCCTTCGTCGTAGAACTCTTCAGTTTTGCCGGATTCCTCCTTCTGGTGGGAGTTCTTGAAACCTTTGACTTTGTGTCCCTTCTTGTAACCTTTCTTCATGTTCGACTGACCCTCGTTCTTGCCTGTGGATACGAAAAAATTAGCGGCGCATTATACAGACAATGCAACATGTTGACCTAGAAGTGGAGACAATGGCTCAAGGAACAACAAACGGTAATTAATTAGGAAGTAAGGAGTAATTATGGAACGTACTTAATACCTAAATTGAATTTGCGCTGCTATTTACTCAGCATGGGATAATTCGATTTAACGCCGAAAAAAGGTTCCTTAATTGCTCATACGTACAATAGTAGTCGATTTCGACTGGTTTGTCGTGTTATTAGGAATAAATAATACAGTTTTTGTTCTTTTACATACTAAGCAAAATCTATTTTACAGCAATTTCGTGCTTCTAAATTTTAGATGCAAAAAAGTTGGTTTCGAGTCTATTTCAAACTGTGTGGATTTAAGAACGGTTTTGACTATACTAAATCTTTGAAAAAATTTGGAGCAATATTTTTGATAAATAAAAAATATTTGAAAAAAAAATGTTATTTTAAAAACTCCGGGGAGAACATTGCCTGCTATGTTACCCCTTCTACGATTAGCAAAATTTGATTCTTACCCTCTTTGTCGAAATGTTTGCCTCCATGGTACATGTTCCCATCTTCGTACAACTTTTTGCCACCGTTAACACCATTATAATATCCAGAATCTTCTTTAACATCTTTAGCAGCAAGTGCTCCTTTTTGGTACCCCGATTGACCCTGATCAAACTGCCCACCTTGGTTGCCTTGGGCTTTTTTGTAGTACAAGTCGTTCAGATTCTTCTTTCCGCTACTGTAGGCGCCTTTGTCAACTACTCCACCTCCATAGCCTCCCATTCCTCCCATCATACCGGCGCCGCCACCTCCCATCATGGCACCGCCGCCCATCATACCTGCTCCACCTCCCATCATACCTGCTCCACCTCCCATCATGGCACCGCCGCCTCCCATCATACCGGCGCCTGCTCCCATCATACCAGCACCTCCCGTCATCATACCAGCACCTCCTGTCATCATACCAGCACCACCGCCCATCATCCCAGCGCCTCCAGTCATCATCCCAGCACCGCCACCGCCCATCATTCCTGCGCCTCCAGTCATCATCCCAGCACCGCCACCGCCCATCATTCCTGCGCCTCCTGTCATCATTCCAGCGCCGCCTCCCATCATTCCGGCGCCTCCTGTCATCATGCCAGCGCCGCCGCCCATCATCCCGGCGCCTCCTGTCATCATGCCAGCGCCGCCGCCCATCATCCCAGCGCCGCCGCCCATCATCCCAGCGCCGCCACCCATCATGCGACCGGCGCCCATCATGCGCCCGCCGCCCATCATTCCAGCGCCGCCGCTCATCATGCCTGAGCCGCCGCCCATCATGGCGCCGCCGCCTCCCATTCCGATGGGGTAACTGGCTTCTGCGATGCCGCCGCTGTGGAGTAGCACTGCAAGGATTGCAACAGTCACGACTTCGAACATTTTGCTGAGTGAGTGAGTGGGCGCTGAGGGGACCGAACTGATTGTTGATCGTCAGGTCAAAAGCATTTATAGTGGGATTCGTGTATGGTTAATTTTTTGGTTGATTAATTAACGATACAATAAGTATGGTACGTTATTGTTCTATTAATTTCTTCTGATTTTGTAGGTGAGGATGCCAGTAATATAACCTTTAAGGTTGTTATACGCTCGTAAATGGTATGACCGTTAGCGCTATTGTTGGTGTAGGGCCTTCCTTAACATACTTTTCGGTGGATTATAATCAGGGTGTTTTGAATTTGGCTTAATTAGTCAATGATTTAACAGTTTTATAGGCTTGATACTGAATACTTAGTTTTAGCGATTTAAAAATACTTTGTTAGAATTTTTGAGTTAGAATCAAAAACAAAATAAATATAATTTCACGTCCATAAGACGTTTTTTATATCATATTTTATTTAGAAACGGGATTTCTAAATGGTTTTTTTTAATAAAAGCTCATATGAACATTCGTTCTAAATTCATTCATTTTTTTGTTGGCAAAATGGATTTAAAGTCTAAATTTTTGCAAACCTAATATTATTACTATAAATTTTTTTGATTCGCTTTATTTTGATATATTTTTTTAAATAAATTATTTAAGAGATTTCTTCTTTAACTCGCTTTGGCTATCATGAGAACCACGTACTCAATTTTTTTACATTTAGCAACCTACGATTCTCTTTTTTTGTAGATTTTAGTGAATATCTTCGGTTCTATTAATCGGATTGAAAAAAGAAAAATTTATTTCTTCGTTTCTGCAAACCCTGTAAATTTATTATTATTATTTTATTAATAACAAAAAATCACTTGGCTCTCTCTTTTTTTTTGGCAATTTCACAAATAATTAATGAATTTTAGTAGAACTTTAATTCTTATTAGAACGACTAACAAAGGTAAATATTTTATAATTTTTTAATTTTGTTTCGTTGAAATTTGTTAATTTTTAAAATTTTTCCTAAATTTCTTAATTTTTTGACAATAAAATATCTAAGAAAATGAAAAACTTTTACCAAATTATGAGAGAACGAAATAACAAACAATTTACAAAAATAAAAGGGAGATATTCATTTTTTAACTTTATAGCCTGTCAGATGCCTTTGATTAAAAAAAAAATATTCCATTGGAAATTATTTTTCCTTATAGCTTTCTTAACATTTAAAATACGTCAAGCTTCAAGATAAATACATGGGATTACCAAGAAAAAACCTAGGGGTAAACCCCGGACAAAATTGTGTGCTTATTTTTGCAGGAAAATTCTTTAATTTCCCAAAACTTCGTTGGGCTTCTTACAAAAAACACACAACATCTTTGCAGCCCCACTAACTTCCTAGGACTGTCCTAAATTTCTTCGATATTTTTATGAATTTTTGTTGTAGGTATAAATATTGTTCGTGCATATTAGGTATAAGTTTTTTAATTTATCCCAGCCGGCTGGGAGAAACAGGAGTGTTTCATCGTTTTTACGAGTTATTCTTTCGTTTAAATGACGCCAAATCTAAAAGAGTTAGCCAAAATATTATAATTTTTTCAAAATCTGCATCTAAAAGTGATCTAAGAAAGAAAAACCGCATTAAAATATTTTCATAAATAAAGCAGTTGTAAAGAAAAAATGATAACGATAAAAATCAGATTTTTTGGCTATGAAACAAATACGAGTTGATTTTACTAAAATATTTGTGCACGTAATAGTGCCTTGATGAGCTCTACATTTGGTGTCATTTAACCTACCTTGTATCTCTTCGAGGATATTAATTTAATAAAAATAAATTCTTAACAAAGTTAAAAAATAAAGGAGCTTTTGGGTTTGTTCACTTTTTATACATCGAATTGGTTCAAACGAATATTGTGAAACTTCTACATACTCTAAAGAGTTATCAAAGGGTGGCCCCATCCAACTCATAGTGTAAGATGAACACGAATTTAAAAAAAATTAATTAATAATAATAAATAATATATAATTTTCAGTTTTAATATTACGCGATCACACTGGCGCATTCGCCATAATTTCAACAAACAGAATATTTCATTTATAATAACTACTTAATCGATTTTGATGTAATTTTCAGTATATTAGAGGAGATAAAAGCTGAAAATTAAAGTGTTTGGTACAATCAGATGTAAATAAAATTTTGTAACCAATTGAATTGTGGAATGGTTTGCTGTTTCTATTTAGGAGACGAGTTATAGAATTCTTACGATATTTTTATTCGTTAAATAAGGGAGGCTTATTAAAAGATTGTTCAATAGATTTAAAATTTCCTACTGGTTAAAAAATGGTTGTTTTCAAAAAAAAAAGTAGTGGATTTTTCACGAATTACAATTAATTGTTTTAGAACAAAATTTTCTTCAGCTTTGGGTCTCATACTACGACAAGGTTAACTTATTGTTCTTGTAGCATTTTTTTATTTTGTGCCGACAAATTTTATACTGTAAATGATTAACAACAGTTTCGGATTTTTATGTAAAAATTCTGTTTATTTTTTTGTTTTCTTATTTCTCAAAATCTGTATTTAAGGTGGAGGAAAGTTTTGGGTTGTAATGTAGGCAAAAATGTACTCTAGTTCTAACGTTTTTTTATTATTAAAAACAATTTAAATTGTTTTCAAATATTTTAGTTTACAAATAAATAATCCTTTTAATGAAATTTAAAATACAAGGTGTTTTTGAAAATAGTGCACTTATCAAAACGCAAAGTATTCGCAACAAAAAATTCTGTTTTTTATTTTTTTTGCACCTAAATGGAAAAATTCTTCCTTGTTGCTTTTTCAATAAATGCACTATAGTAATGTCATTATTGTATATTCCAATATTACAAATAAATCTAATACATCATAAACATAAAAACAAGTATGAATTATCAAGACCCGGGTAAAGCGTTCCTTAAAAAAGAATAATACAGACAGTTTGTTTATCACAGAAATTGTTAAGTTTTATTCTAATGGATATTTCGTTGTACAAAAATTTGCCCTGGACATTCTTAAAAAATAAACATTACCAAATTTCATACTTTATTAAGAAACATTCGGAATGACATAATCATTTTAAATACTTATCACGATAATTTACTTTACAAAGAACAAGTATAAAATTTCCATTTTAGTAATTAGGATTTATATACCTACTGATGCTGACCAAAAATATCACAGCCAACTGTAACGCGATCTTTGCGTGAGAGAATTTAATATTACAAACGAAATTTTCAATCATCCCAGCTCGGGTCTAACAACTGCCTATATTACATAAACGACACCAGCTCCACTTTGGCTCGCATCTAATAATGAATCGGATAATGTTTATATAAACCACTAGATTGCTGATGTCCCCCAGCCGTATTCGCATCTCCTCCTTTATTAAGCGCATAAGCCGCTTGATCTCCAACAAACTTATTATTCCCGTACTGCCCCTGCTGCTGACCCTGCTTCCCTTGAAGGTAGTTCTGGCCGTAATGCCCGCCTTTCTTTTGCTCCCCAGCCTTGAACTCCTTGTCCGCCTTCTCGCCCTTGAAAGCGGACCCAGCGTTCGCGCCGAACTGGCCGTTTTGGCCGCTGAAGCCCTCCTTGCCCGCCTCGTCGTGCTCCTCGTCGTAGAACTCCTCGGTGGCGCTGTTCTCGTCCTTCTGGTGGGACGTCTTGAAGCCCTTGACGGTGTGCCCCTTCTTCTGGCCCTTCTTCAGGTTGCTCTGGTCGCCCTTTTTACCTGAAAACACGCAGGGAGTTAGTAGGAGGATCTATTGTTAGTTTTGCTTTGACTCACCGTTTTTGCCGAATTTTTGCCCTCCTTGGTACCCGTAGCCGTTCTCGAACATCTTCTTCCCGCCGTTGAAACCGTTGAACGACCCCTGCTCTCCCTTGAGCATCTTATTCATCCCCTCGCCTTTCTGGAATCCCGATTGTCCCTGTCCGAACTGACCTCCTTGGTTGCCCTGGGCCTGCTTGAAGAATAGATCGTTGAGCTTCTTGTTGCCCTCGTTGAACTGGCTTTGGTCTATTACGGAGCCCCCGAATCCTCCCATTCCCCCTCCCATGCCCATCATGCCCATGCCCATTCCACCGCCCATGCCCATGCCTCCTCCGCCCATGCCCATGCCGCCTCCGCCCATGCCCATACCGCCTCCGCCCATTCCCATGCCGCCTCCGCCCATTCCCATGCCGCCTCCGCCCATTCCCATCCCGATCGACGTGTACTTTCCTTCTACTCCATGGTTCTTGTGCAGCAAGGCGACTAGTAGCAGCAAAATCACCAACTTGAACATGATGGGGACCTGAAGGCGAACTAAGTGTCGGTCGGGGACGTTAAAGTATTTATATTAAGGACTGGGTATGGTGATTTTTTGGTTGATTAGTTAATGAAACAATGAGGTGTCTAGATGTGTTCTGTTTCAGCTATAGTGAGGATGCCAGTAATATAACCTTTAAGGTTCTTTAATGCCGGATAATTGGATAACCGTGCAGCCATTGTTGTAAAGGTGCTTTGTCTAGTGGTTGACGCATTCGATTGTTTATAGTTGTTTGGGGTTCGCAATGTTATGGAATGCATACATGAAATTCGTGTCGTAAGAAATATGTAGCAATGTTAATGGAGCTGCACGGTATTAAATATATACAGGTTGTTGTGTTTTAACTTTCCTAACCATGCTAAAAAAGGCATATTGTTGGAGCAAATTTTTTATTGGTTTTTCTCTTATAAAATAAGTAAATCTTAGATAGGTAACACATGAATTGCCTCGTAAAAAAATAAACGCAGTTCGATTATCACATACACGCGTTTTTTTATTTACAGAATTTTTTTTTAAACAATTTTAATAAATCTGTTCATTAGACTACAAAATTATTAAAGAACTTCGGGATTATTGACTCTTCCTACTTTTGCTCAGAAATGTATAGGAACGTGCTTGTAGAAGCTGCTAGATTCGTGGTGCCCAGCTGTGTCGCCTACGCCAAGCAATTTATGTTCCCCAGTTGTCCCACCATGGCCGGCATATTTATGTTCCCCGAAATTCCCGTGATTTTCGTACGCCTTACCGGCGGCGACTTCGTGGTCGTAGTGGCCCGATTTTTTGGCTTCGTCGGACGTAAATTTGCCATCTAGGTGGCCTCCATTAGATGAACTCGCACCTTTTTCACCAAACGTCCCTGTTTGTCCATTGAATGCGTAATTGCCAGCCTCGTCGTGTTCCTCGTCGTAAAATTCCTCGGTTTTGCCGGACTCGTCCTTGTGGTGGGAGGTCGTGAACCCTTTTATCGTGTGTCCCTTCTTGTGGCCTTTTTTGATCGTCTTTTTTTCGCCTCCATGGCCTGAAATCACCAAAAAATGCGAAAATTAATCGTCAATATTTAGTAACAATTGAAGCCAGCCCTGACCCAATATCGATATCTCTCCGACTTTGGCGGAGCGCTGCATATATAAAGGATGATTTTTTTTAACCCACTATATGGCTAAGTACACGTAGTAACATTTACGCTCTTTAAAACTTAGATACAATAATATTTTTTTTAATAAAAATAATTTATTTATTTCAAAAATGAAACGAATAATTTATAATATGTGTTAGAAAGCAATTACCGAATTATTTCTTTCATTTTCTTTGTTTGGGATTTATTACCACATTCCTTGAGATTCCTATTAAAAAAATTCGATTTATCTAAAAAATATTCAAATTAACCAGTTTAAAACTGGGAAATTTGATGTTTTGATATTACGTATAATAAATAATTTTTGGTGGGGTGTTTCAACATAAGCATGAAAACGGATATCTAGTGAAACATTTTAATATATTTTGTTAATATATTGCGTTTCGTTAACACAAAAACTTGCCTAATTAATACCCGCAGCTTGTTTTTACTCTAATTTCAGTAAAAAAGAATTAAAAGTATAAAATTTCATGGTCAAGACTGAATTGCACAATTTTGGTATTTGTTCACTTCATTTCTTGCCATAATATGAACTCTCAATATATTGGGTAACACTTTTAATTTCAATTCGGCAAAAAGTGAAAAGACTCAATTTCATGTCATCAAAATTTGTTATATCCAATCCTTGTACAAATTCTCATACAAGCGATTGTACTGTAAGAAATTCGATAAATTGAAACCACTAGCTTAAATATAAATTCGCGTCATCTATCTTGATTTGTCTTTACAGACTACTTTGCTGGAGACGGTCAAGACGTATAGAAGTTCTGAAGTATCCTCAATCCATCATTTTATATCATATATTTTGATCTGTCGCACGCTCGGATATAGTATATTACAATATATGTGGCTCTCTTTGTAACCCCGCGGAAATATTTTAAAAATAATAGAATAATAAAAATAAGATTTTTCATTCACTTTTTTCGAAATAACTTGACAACCCTTGGATGTTAGTTTACAAAATTTTAGAGGATTATGAAAAATACGATATAGTATATTACCATATGTGTGATTTTCTTTGTAACCCCTCGGAAATAATTTTTTTTTATAATAAAATAATAAAAACAAAGTTCTGGTACACGTTTTTTGGAATAACTAGACAACCCTTAAATGTTAGTTTACAAAATTTTAGAGGATTATAAAGAATACGATATAGTATATTACAATATATGTGGCTCTCTTTGTAACTCCGCGGAAATATTTTAAAAATAATAGAATAATAAAAATAAGATTTTTCATTCACTTTTTTCGAAATAACTTGACAACCCTTGGATGTTAGTTTACAAAATTTTAGAGGATTATGAAAAATACGATATAGTATATTACCATATGTGTGATTTTCTTTGTAACCCCTCGGAAATAATTTTTTTTATAATAAAATAATAAAAACAAAGTTCTGTTACACGTTTTTTGGAATAACTAGACAACCCTTAAATGTTAGTTTACAAAATTTTAGAGGATTACAAAGAATACGATATAGTATATTACAATATATGTGGCTCTCTTTGTAACCCCGCGGAAATATTTAAAAAAAAATAGAATAATAAAACAAGATTTTTCATTCACTTTTTTCGAAATAACTAGACAACCCTTGGATGTTAGTTTACAAAATTTTAGAGGATTATGAAAAATACGATATAGTATATTACCATATGTGTGATTTTCTTTGTAACCCCTCGGAAATAATTTTTTTTTATAATAAAATAATAAAAACAAAGTTCTGTTACACGTTTTTTGGAATAACTAGACAACCCTTAAATGTTAGTTTACAAAATTTTAGAGGATTATAAAGAATACGATATAGTATATTACAATATATGTGGCTCTCTTTGTAACCCCGCGGAAATATTTAAAAAAAAATAGAATAATAAAACAAGATTTTTCATTCACTTTTTTCGAAATAACTAGACAACCCTTGGATGTTAGTTTACAAAATTTTAGAGGATTATGAAAAATACGATATAGTATATTACCATATGTGTGATTTTCTTTGTAACCCCTCGGAAATAATTTTTTTTTATAATAAAATAATAAAAACAAAGTTCTGGTACACGTTTTTTGGAATAACTAGACAACCCTTAAATGTTAGTTTACAAAATTTTAGAGGATTATAAAGAATACGATATAGTATATTACAATATATGTGGCTCTCTTTGTAACTCCGCGGAAATATTTTAAAAATAATAGAATAATAAAAATAAGATTTTTCATTCACTTTTTTCGAAATAACTTGACAACCCTTGGATGTTAGTTTACAAAATTTTAGAGGATTATGAAAAATACGATATAGTATATTACCATATGTGTGATTTTCTTTGTAACCCCTCGGAAATAATTTTTTTTATAATAAAATAATAAAAACAAAGTTCTGTTACACGTTTTTTGGAATAACTAGACAACCCTTAAATGTTAGTTTACAAAATTTTAGAGGATTACAAAGAATACGATATAGTATATTACAATATATGTGGCTCTCTTTGTAACCCCGCGGAAATATTTAAAAAAAAATAGAATAATAAAACAAGATTTTTCATTCACTTTTTTCGAAATAACTAGACAACCCTTGGATGTTAGTTTACAAAATTTTAGAGGATTATGAAAAATACGATATAGTATATTACCATATGTGTGATTTTCTTTGTAACCCCTCGGAAATAATTTTTTTTTATAATAAAATAATAAAAACAAAGTTCTGGTACACGTTTTTTGGAATAACTAGACAACCCTTAAATGTTAGTTTACAAAATTTTAGAGGATTATAAAGAATACGATATAGTATATTACAATATATGTGGCTCTCTTTGTAACTCCGCGGAAATATTTTAAAAATAATAGAATAATAAAAATAAGATTTTTCATTCACTTTTTTCGAAATAACTTGACAACCCTTGGATGTTAGTTTACAAAATTTTAGAGGATTATGAAAAATACGATATAGTATATTACCATATGTGTGATTTTCTTTGTAACCCCTCGGAAATAATTTTTTTTTATAATAAAATAATAAAAACAAAGTTCTGGTACACGTTTTTTGGAATAACTAGACAACCCTTAAATGTTAGTTTACAAAATTTTAGAGGATTATAAAGAATACGATATAGTATATTACAATATATGTGGCTCTCTTTGTAACTCCGCGGAAATATTTTAAAAATAATAGAATAATAAAAATAAGATTTTTCATTCACTTTTTTCGAAATAACTTGACAACCCTTGGATGTTAGTTTACAAAATTTTAGAGGATTATGAAAAATACGATATAGTATATTACCATATGTGTGATTTTCTTTGTAACCCCTCGGAAATAATTTTTTTTTATAATAAAATAATAAAAACAAAGTTCTGGTACACGTTTTTTGGAATAACTAGACAACCCTTAAATGTTAGTTTACAAAATTTTAGAGGATTATAAAGAATACGATATAGTATATTACAATATATGTGGCTCTCTTTGTAACTCCGCGGAAATATTTTAAAAATAATAGAATAATAAAAATAAGATTTTTCATTCACTTTTTTCGAAATAACTTGACAACCCTTGGATGTTAGTTTACAAAATTTTAGAGGATTATGAAAAATACGATATAGTATATTACCATATGTGTGATTTTCTTTGTAACCCCTCGGAAATAATTTTTTTTATAATAAAATAATAAAAACAAAGTTCTGTTACACGTTTTTTGGAATAACTAGACAACCCTTAAATGTTAGTTTACAAAATTTTAGAGGATTACAAAGAATACGATATAGTATATTACAATATATGTGGCTCTCTTTGTAACCCCGCGGAAATATTTAAAAAAAAATAGAATAATAAAACAAGATTTTTCATTCACTTTTTTCGAAATAACTAGACAACCCTTGGATGTTAGTTTACAAAATTTTAGAGGATTATGAAAAATACGATATAGTATATTACCATATGTGTGATTTTCTTTGTAACCCCTCGGAAATAATTTTTTTTTATAATAAAATAATAAAAACAAAGTTCTGGTACACGTTTTTTGGAATAACTAGACAACCCTTAAATGTTAGTTTACAAAATTTTAGAGGATTATAAAGAATACGATATAGTATATTACAATATATGTGGCTCTCTTTGTAACTCCGCGGAAATATTTTAAAAATAATAGAATAATAAAAATAAGATTTTTCATTCACTTTTTTCGAAATAACTTGACAACCCTTGGATGTTAGTTTACAAAATTTTAGAGGATTATGAAAAATACGATATAGTATATTACCATATGTGTGATTTTCTTTGTAACCCCTCGGAAATAATTTTTTTTTATAATAAAATAATAAAAACAAAGTTCTGTTACACGTTTTTTTTGGAATAACTAGACAACCCTTAAATGTTAGTTTACAAAATTTTAGAGGATTACAAAGAATACGATATAGTATATTACAATATATGTGGCTCTCTTTGTAACCCCGCGGAAATATTTAAAAAAAAATAGAATAATAAAACAAGATTTTTCATTCACTTTTTTCGAAATAACTAGACAACCCTTGGATGTTAGTTTACAAAATTTTAGAGGATTATGAAAAATACGATATAGTATATTACCATATGTGTGATTTTCTTTGTAACCCCTCGGAAATAATTTTTTTTTATAATAAAATAATAAAAACAAAGTTCTGGTACACGTTTTTTGGAATAACTAGACAACCCTTAAATGTTAGTTTACAAAATTTTAGAGGATTATAAAGAATACGATATAGTATATTACAATATATGTGGCTCTCTTTGTAACTCCGCGGAAATATTTTAAAAATAATAGAATAATAAAAATAAGATTTTTCATTCACTTTTTTCGAAATAACTTGACAACCCTTGGATGTTAGTTTACAAAATTTTAGAGGATTATGAAAAATACGATATAGTATATTACCATATGTGTGATTTTCTTTGTAACCCCTCGGAAATAATTTTTTTTTATAATAAAATAATAAAAACAAAGTTCTGGTACACGTTTTTTGGAATAACTAGACAACCCTTAAATGTTAGTTTACAAAATTTTAGAGGATTATAAAGAATACGATATAGTATATTACAATATATGTGGCTCTCTTTGTAACTCCGCGGAAATATTTTAAAAATAATAGAATAATAAAAATAAGATTTTTCATTCACTTTTTTCGAAATAACTTGACAACCCTTGGATGTTAGTTTACAAAATTTTAGAGGATTATGAAAAATACGATATAGTATATTACCATATGTGTGATTTTCTTTGTAACCCCTCGGAAATAATTTTTTTTTATAATAAAATAATAAAAACAAAGTTCTGGTACACGTTTTTTGGAATAACTAGACAACCCTTAAATGTTAGTTTACAAAATTTTAGAGGATTATAAAGAATACGATATAGTATATTACAATATATGTGGCTCTCTTTGTAACTCCGCGGAAATATTTTAAAAATAATAGAATAATAAAAATAAGATTTTTCATTCACTTTTTTCGAAATAACTTGACAACCCTTGGATGTTAGTTTACAAAATTTTAGAGGATTATGAAAAATACGATATAGTATATTACCATATGTGTGATTTTCTTTGTAACCCCTCGGAAATAATTTTTTTTATAATAAAATAATAAAAACAAAGTTCTGTTACACGTTTTTTGGAATAACTAGACAACCCTTAAATGTTAGTTTACAAAATTTTAGAGGATTACAAAGAATACGATATAGTATATTACAATATATGTGGCTCTCTTTGTAACCCCGCGGAAATATTTAAAAAAAAATAGAATAATAAAACAAGATTTTTCATTCACTTTTTTCGAAATAACTAGACAACCCTTGGATGTTAGTTTACAAAATTTTAGAGGATTATGAAAAATACGATATAGTATATTACCATATGTGTGATTTTCTTTGTAACCCCTCGGAAATAATTTTTTTTTAT
Source organism: Rhagium mordax (assembly GCA_963680705.1). Classification (NCBI taxonomy): domain Eukaryota; kingdom Metazoa; phylum Arthropoda; class Insecta; order Coleoptera; family Cerambycidae; genus Rhagium; species Rhagium mordax. The sequence continues at coordinate 1,896,587 of OY796665.1, forward strand.
AATAAAATAATAAAAACAAAGTTCTGTTACACGTTTTTTTTGGAATAACTAGACAACCCTTAAATGTTAGTTTACAAAATTTTAGAGGATTACAAAGAATACGATATAGTATATTACAATATATGTGGCTCTCTTTGTAACCCCGCGGAAATATTTAAAAAAAAATAGAATAATAAAACAAGATTTTTCATTCACTTTTTTCGAAATAACTAGACAACCCTTGGATGTTAGTTTACAAAATTTTAGAGGATTATGAAAAATACGATATAGTATATTACCATATGTGTGATTTTCTTTGTAACCCCTCGGAAATAATTTTTTTTTATAATAAAATAATAAAAACAAAGTTCTGGTACACGTTTTTTGGAATAACTAGACAACCCTTAAATGTTAGTTTACAAAATTTTAGAGGATTATAAAGAATACGATATAGTATATTACAATATATGTGGCTCTCTTTGTAACTCCGCGGAAATATTTTAAAAATAATAGAATAATAAAAATAAGATTTTTCATTCACTTTTTTCGAAATAACTTGACAACCCTTGGATGTTAGTTTACAAAATTTTAGAGGATTATGAAAAATACGATATAGTATATTACCATATGTGTGATTTTCTTTGTAACCCCTCGGAAATAATTTTTTTTTATAATAAAATAATAAAAACAAAGTTCTGGTACACGTTTTTTGGAATAACTAGACAACCCTTAAATGTTAGTTTACAAAATTTTAGAGGATTATAAAGAATACGATATAGTATATTACAATATATGTGGCTCTCTTTGTAACTCCGCGGAAATATTTTAAAAATAATAGAATAATAAAAATAAGATTTTTCATTCACTTTTTTCGAAATAACTTGACAACCCTTGGATGTTAGTTTACAAAATTTTAGAGGATTATGAAAAATACGATATAGTATATTACCATATGTGTGATTTTCTTTGTAACCCCTCGGAAATAATTTTTTTTTATAATAAAATAATAAAAACAAAGTTCTGGTACACGTTTTTTGGAATAACTAGACAACCCTTAAATGTTAGTTTACAAAATTTTAGAGGATTATAAAGAATACGATATAGTATATTACAATATATGTGGCTCTCTTTGTAACTCCGCGGAAATATTTTAAAAATAATAGAATAATAAAAATAAGATTTTTCATTCACTTTTTTCGAAATAACTTGACAACCCTTGGATGTTAGTTTACAAAATTTTAGAGGATTATGAAAAATACGATATAGTATATTACCATATGTGTGATTTTCTTTGTAACCCCTCGGAAATAATTTTTTTTATAATAAAATAATAAAAACAAAGTTCTGTTACACGTTTTTTGGAATAACTAGACAACCCTTAAATGTTAGTTTACAAAATTTTAGAGGATTACAAAGAATACGATATAGTATATTACAATATATGTGGCTCTCTTTGTAACCCCGCGGAAATATTTAAAAAAAAATAGAATAATAAAACAAGATTTTTCATTCACTTTTTTCGAAATAACTAGACAACCCTTGGATGTTAGTTTACAAAATTTTAGAGGATTATGAAAAATACGATATAGTATATTACCATATGTGTGATTTTCTTTGTAACCCCTCGGAAATAATTTTTTTTTATAATAAAATAATAAAAACAAAGTTCTGGTACACGTTTTTTGGAATAACTAGACAACCCTTAAATGTTAGTTTACAAAATTTTAGAGGATTATAAAGAATACGATATAGTATATTACAATATATGTGGCTCTCTTTGTAACTCCGCGGAAATATTTTAAAAATAATAGAATAATAAAAATAAGATTTTTCATTCACTTTTTTCGAAATAACTTGACAACCCTTGGATGTTAGTTTACAAAATTTTAGAGGATTATGAAAAATACGATATAGTATATTACCATATGTGTGATTTTCTTTGTAACCCCTCGGAAATAATTTTTTTTTATAATAAAATAATAAAAACAAAGTTCTGGTACACGTTTTTTGGAATAACTAGACAACCCTTAAATGTTAGTTTACAAAATTTTAGAGGATTATAAAGAATACGATATAGTATATTACAATATATGTGGCTCTCTTTGTAACTCCGCGGAAATATTTTAAAAATAATAGAATAATAAAAATAAGATTTTTCATTCACTTTTTTCGAAATAACTTGACAACCCTTGGATGTTAGTTTACAAAATTTTAGAGGATTATGAAAAATACGATATAGTATATTACCATATGTGTGATTTTCTTTGTAACCCCTCGGAAATAATTTTTTTTTATAATAAAATAATAAAAACAAAGTTCTGGTACACGTTTTTTGGAATAACTAGACAACCCTTAAATGTTAGTTTACAAAATTTTAGAGGATTATAAAGAATACGATATAGTATATTACAATATATGTGGCTCTCTTTGTAACTCCGCGGAAATATTTTAAAAATAATAGAATAATAAAAATAAGATTTTTCATTCACTTTTTTCGAAATAACTTGACAACCCTTGGATGTTAGTTTACAAAATTTTAGAGGATTATGAAAAATACGATATAGTATATTACCATATGTGTGATTTTCTTTGTAACCCCTCGGAAATAATTTTTTTTATAATAAAATAATAAAAACAAAGTTCTGTTACACGTTTTTTGGAATAACTAGACAACCCTTAAATGTTAGTTTACAAAATTTTAGAGGATTACAAAGAATACGATATAGTATATTACAATATATGTGGCTCTCTTTGTAACCCCGCGGAAATATTTAAAAAAAAATAGAATAATAAAACAAGATTTTTCATTCACTTTTTTCGAAATAACTAGACAACCCTTGGATGTTAGTTTACAAAATTTTAGAGGATTATGAAAAATACGATATAGTATATTACCATATGTGTGATTTTCTTTGTAACCCCTCGGAAATAATTTTTTTTTATAATAAAATAATAAAAACAAAGTTCTGGTACACGTTTTTTGGAATAACTAGACAACCCTTAAATGTTAGTTTACAAAATTTTAGAGGATTATAAAGAATACGATATAGTATATTACAATATATGTGGCTCTCTTTGTAACTCCGCGGAAATATTTTAAAAATAATAGAATAATAAAAATAAGATTTTTCATTCACTTTTTTCGAAATAACTTGACAACCCTTGGATGTTAGTTTACAAAATTTTAGAGGATTATGAAAAATACGATATAGTATATTACCATATGTGTGATTTTCTTTGTAACCCCTCGGAAATAATTTTTTTTTATAATAAAATAATAAAAACAAAGTTCTGTTACACGTTTTTTTTGGAATAACTAGACAACCCTTAAATGTTAGTTTACAAAATTTTAGAGGATTACAAAGAATACGATATAGTATATTACAATATATGTGGCTCTCTTTGTAACCCCGCGGAAATATTTAAAAAAAAATAGAATAATAAAACAAGATTTTTCATTCACTTTTTTCGAAATAACTAGACAACCCTTGGATGTTAGTTTACAAAATTTTAGAGGATTATGAAAAATACGATATAGTATATTACCATATGTGTGATTTTCTTTGTAACCCCTCGGAAATAATTTTTTTTTATAATAAAATAATAAAAACAAAGTTCTGGTACACGTTTTTTGGAATAACTAGACAACCCTTAAATGTTAGTTTACAAAATTTTAGAGGATTATAAAGAATACGATATAGTATATTACAATATATGTGGCTCTCTTTGTAACTCCGCGGAAATATTTTAAAAATAATAGAATAATAAAAATAAGATTTTTCATTCACTTTTTTCGAAATAACTTGACAACCCTTGGATGTTAGTTTACAAAATTTTAGAGGATTATGAAAAATACGATATAGTATATTACCATATGTGTGATTTTCTTTGTAACCCCTCGGAAATAATTTTTTTTTATAATAAAATAATAAAAACAAAGTTCTGTTACACGTTTTTTTTGGAATAACTAGACAACCCTTAAATGTTAGTTTACAAAATTTTAGAGGATTACAAAGAATACGATATAGTATATTACAATATATGTGGCTCTCTTTGTAACCCCGCGGAAATATTTAAAAAAAAATAGAATAATAAAACAAGATTTTTCATTCACTTTTTTCGAAATAACTAGACAACCCTTGGATGTTAGTTTACAAAATTTTAGAGGATTATGAAAAATACGATATAGTATATTACCATATGTGTGATTTTCTTTGTAACCCCTCGGAAATAATTTTTTTTTATAATAAAATAATAAAAACAAAGTTCTGGTACACGTTTTTTGGAATAACTAGACAACCCTTAAATGTTAGTTTACAAAATTTTAGAGGATTATAAAGAATACGATATAGTATATTACAATATATGTGGCTCTCTTTGTAACTCCGCGGAAATATTTTAAAAATAATAGAATAATAAAAATAAGATTTTTCATTCACTTTTTTCGAAATAACTTGACAACCCTTGGATGTTAGTTTACAAAATTTTAGAAGATTATGAAAAATACGATATAGTATATTACCATATGTGTGATTTTCTTTGTAACCCCTCGGAAATAATTTTTTTTTATAATAAAATAATAAAAACAAAGTTCTGGTACACGTTTTTTGGAATAACTAGACAACCCTTAAATGTTAGTTTACAAAATTTTAGAGGATTATAAAGAATACGATATAGTATATTACAATATATGTGGCTCTCTTTGTAACTCCGCGGAAATATTTTAAAAATAATAGAATAATAAAAATAAGATTTTTCATTCACTTTTTTCGAAATAACTTGACAACCCTTGGATGTTAGTTTACAAAATTTTAGAGGATTATGAAAAATACGATATAGTATATTACCATATGTGTGATTTTCTTTGTAACCCCTCGGAAATAATTTTTTTTATAATAAAATAATAAAAACAAAGTTCTGTTACACGTTTTTTGGAATAACTAGACAACCCTTAAATGTTAGTTTACAAAATTTTAGAGGATTACAAAGAATACGATATAGTATATTACAATATATGTGGCTCTCTTTGTAACCCCGCGGAAATATTTAAAAAAAAATAGAATAATAAAACAAGATTTTTCATTCACTTTTTTCGAAATAACTAGACAACCCTTGGATGTTAGTTTACAAAATTTTAGAGGATTATGAAAAATACGATATAGTATATTACCATATGTGTGATTTTCTTTGTAACCCCTCGGAAATAATTTTTTTTTATAATAAAATAATAAAAACAAAGTTCTGTTACACGTTTTTTTTGGAATAACTAGACAACCCTTAAATGTTAGTTTACAAAATTTTAGAGGATTACAAAGAATACGATATAGTATATTACAATATATGTGGCTCTCTTTGTAACCCCGCGGAAATATTTAAAAAAAAATAGAATAATAAAACAAGATTTTTCATTCACTTTTTTCGAAATAACTAGACAACCCTTGGATGTTAGTTTACAAAATTTTAGAGGATTATGAAAAATACGATATAGTATATTACCATATGTGTGATTTTCTTTGTAACCCCTCGGAAATAATTTTTTTTTATAATAAAATAATAAAAACAAAGTTCTGGTACACGTTTTTTGGAATAACTAGACAACCCTTAAATGTTAGTTTACAAAATTTTAGAGGATTATAAAGAATACGATATAGTATATTACAATATATGTGGCTCTCTTTGTAACTCCGCGGAAATATTTTAAAAATAATAGAATAATAAAAATAAGATTTTTCATTCACTTTTTTCGAAATAACTTGACAACCCTTGGATGTTAGTTTACAAAATTTTAGAGGATTATGAAAAATACGATATAGTATATTACCATATGTGTGATTTTCTTTGTAACCCCTCGGAAATAATTTTTTTTATAATAAAATAATAAAAACAAAGTTCTGTTACACGTTTTTTGGAATAACTAGACAACCCTTAAATGTTAGTTTACAAAATTTTAGAGGATTACAAAGAATACGATATAGTATATTACAATATATGTGGCTCTCTTTGTAACCCCGCGGAAATATTTAAAAAAAAATAGAATAATAAAACAAGATTTTTCATTCACTTTTTTCGAAATAACTAGACAACCCTTGGATGTTAGTTTACAAAATTTTAGAGGATTATGAAAAATACGATATAGTATATTACCATATGTGTGATTTTCTTTGTAACCCCTCGGAAATAATTTTTTTTTATAATAAAATAATAAAAACAAAGTTCTGGTACACGTTTTTTGGAATAACTAGACAACCCTTAAATGTTAGTTTACAAAATTTTAGAGGATTATAAAGAATACGATATAGTATATTACAATATATGTGGCTCTCTTTGTAACTCCGCGGAAATATTTTAAAAATAATAGAATAATAAAAATAAGATTTTTCATTCACTTTTTTCGAAATAACTTGACAACCCTTGGATGTTAGTTTACAAAATTTTAGAGGATTATGAAAAATACGATATAGTATATTACCATATGTGTGATTTTCTTTGTAACCCCTCGGAAATAATTTTTTTTTATAATAAAATAATAAAAACAAAGTTCTGTTACACGTTTTTTTTGGAATAACTAGACAACCCTTAAATGTTAGTTTACAAAATTTTAGAGGATTACAAAGAATACGATATAGTATATTACAATATATGTGGCTCTCTTTGTAACCCCGCGGAAATATTTAAAAAAAAATAGAATAATAAAACAAGATTTTTCATTCACTTTTTTCGAAATAACTAGACAACCCTTGGATGTTAGTTTACAAAATTTTAGAGGATTATGAAAAATACGATATAGTATATTACCATATGTGTGATTTTCTTTGTAACCCCTCGGAAATAATTTTTTTTTATAATAAAATAATAAAAACAAAGTTCTGGTACACGTTTTTTGGAATAACTAGACAACCCTTAAATGTTAGTTTACAAAATTTTAGAGGATTATAAAGAATACGATATAGTATATTACAATATATGTGGCTCTCTTTGTAACTCCGCGGAAATATTTTAAAAATAATAGAATAATAAAAATAAGATTTTTCATTCACTTTTTTCGAAATAACTTGACAACCCTTGGATGTTAGTTTACAAAATTTTAGAAGATTATGAAAAATACGATATAGTATATTACCATATGTGTGATTTTCTTTGTAACCCCTCGGAAATAATTTTTTTTTATAATAAAATAATAAAAACAAAGTTCTGGTACACGTTTTTTGGAATAACTAGACAACCCTTAAATGTTAGTTTACAAAATTTTAGAGGATTATAAAGAATACGATATAGTATATTACAATATATGTGGCTCTCTTTGTAACTCCGCGGAAATATTTTAAAAATAATAGAATAATAAAAATAAGATTTTTCATTCACTTTTTTCGAAATAACTTGACAACCCTTGGATGTTAGTTTACAAAATTTTAGAGGATTATGAAAAATACGATATAGTATATTACCATATGTGTGATTTTCTTTGTAACCCCTCGGAAATAATTTTTTTTATAATAAAATAATAAAAACAAAGTTCTGTTACACGTTTTTTGGAATAACTAGACAACCCTTAAATGTTAGTTTACAAAATTTTAGAGGATTACAAAGAATACGATATAGTATATTACAATATATGTGGCTCTCTTTGTAACCCCGCGGAAATATTTAAAAAAAAATAGAATAATAAAACAAGATTTTTCATTCACTTTTTTCGAAATAACTAGACAACCCTTGGATGTTAGTTTACAAAATTTTAGAGGATTATGAAAAATACGATATAGTATATTACCATATGTGTGATTTTCTTTGTAACCCCTCGGAAATAATTTTTTTTTATAATAAAATAATAAAAACAAAGTTCTGTTACACGTTTTTTTTGGAATAACTAGACAACCCTTAAATGTTAGTTTACAAAATTTTAGAGGATTACAAAGAATACGATATAGTATATTACAATATATGTGGCTCTCTTTGTAACCCCGCGGAAATATTTAAAAAAAAATAGAATAATAAAACAAGATTTTTCATTCACTTTTTTCGAAATAACTAGACAACCCTTGGATGTTAGTTTACAAAATTTTAGAGGATTATGAAAAATACGATATAGTATATTACCATAGGTGTGATTTTCTTTGTAACCCCTCGGAAATAATTTTTTTTTATAATAAAATAATAAAAACAAAGTTCTGTTACACGTTTTTTGGAATAACTAGACAACCCTTAAATGTTAGTTTACAAAATTTTAGAGGATTATAAAGAATACGATATAGTCTCGATTAAATTTATGTGGACTGATGGTCGAGATGGTAGAGTACCTGCCTCTCACCCAAAAGTCCCGGATTCGAATCCCGGTCGTGGCAATGGAAAATACTGTGAACGAGGGATTTTTCCATTATATGTACACGGATATTGGATGTGTGGCCATTGTCTTTAAATGTGTAGCCCCCTCCCGCACAAGGCTCTTCTAGAGCTTTCTGGGATAAAGGTCGTATTTACATGTGGTGTTAGGTATATTGTTATTATTTATTACTGACTTACGAAATTGTTTTGTTTGGTTTTGCTCGTTTACAACGGCGATATTAGTTCACGTGTGAATTATGGAATAAGCGCGCATGCGTGGTTGTACAGTGCCCGCCAAAAAGTCTGTACCATAGGGGAAATAATTTTATTATTGACTTTCAGAAAAATTTTTTGATATCAAAATAATATTTAAAAATATAGTTCAGAAATTACGCGTAAAAATGGTAACAAATTTTATTTTTCGAAACGAGCAACTAAATTTCATATTTGGATGGTTTGCATTATGAACAACTCGGAACAACTTCTTCAAATAATTTAACATTTTTCGACATCTTCAAAAATAAGGGTAGTTTATTCTTAAGCCAATTTTAAATAATTTGATTTTCCGACCTTAGCGCCCGGACTAACACAAACTTGTGTAGAGGCTCGTTTGAGACCATGCACAAACTTTTATCAAGTATAAAATTTTTCTGAAAGCCAATAATAAAATAATTTCCCATATGGTGCAGACTTTTTGGCGGACACTGTAGATAGAGTTGCGTGCGCTAGGAATTAATTATCCCTTAATTACGTAATGTATCCTACTACTAATTCCACAACTAATTCCCCTAATTCCACAAGTAATTCCTACTAATTCCCCTAATTCCCCACTAATTCCTGGAGTTTGTACACCAAAATTCCCCAGCGGAATATCCCTCGGTCGCACGCCTTTCACTTAGAAGGCCTTGGTCCTATTGTTATCAAAAATATTATGCGTTCATCTTATAAATATGGAATAAAAAAGTGCGCAAACATTCGATTTACCTTCCTTTTCAAAATGCTGCCCTCCGTGGTAGTCCTTCCCGTCGTGATGCAGCCTCTTGCTACCATGAGTATCACTAAAGCGCACTGATTCTCCTTTCACGTTCTTCGCAACTTCTTCTCCCTTAGCAAAGCCGACGCCTCCATGGTTTATTCCTCCCCCAAGGTTGCCACGCGCCTTATGAAACTGTGCGTTGTTTAGATTCTTCTTTTCTCCGGCGTAGATGTTGTGGTCGCTCTGCTCGTGTCCGATAAACCTGGGCCCTAGCCCCAAGCCGCCTCCACCGCCTCCAAATCCGAATCCCAATCCCTCAACGCCGAACCCCGGATGGTGTCCAATACCTGCAGCATCAATTCCTTTATTACTATATTCACCTCCGTGCTAAGATTTACCTCCAAGGTAGTGACCGCCGTCGCCTCCGAATCCAATTGGTCCTGGGTAAATACCCGCGGCTGTAGCTTGGCCGCCGTACAAAGAAACGACAACTAGTGAGGTGACTAATTGGAACATTTTGTAGCACCCGACTGATTGAATCACGGAATTATAAGTATTTATAGCGCAAATGTTTTGGTTGATTAAATATGAAATAATAATTAAGGAACGTTTCTTTTGTCTGGGCGGACGGATCAATCTGTATCATGACCTTTGAGATTTTTATATCCTTCTGGAAAAATGCATAATCACTGTTATTAATATTAGGGTTTAGAATGCTTTCCAGCGCGGCTAAAAAACTGTCAAGTGCAAAGTTGATTAATGTTGATTTTTTTTCGTTGACAGTTTCTATTGGGAAATTCGATCGATGTTAAAAGAGCTGGTTCTGGGAACTTTTTTAATTCTGAATGAATCGTTTTTATGGAATTATTTTATCACAAAGACTTATTATCGTTGAGGTTTATTAATTTTTTTAGTAACAGGGTGTCGCAAGTGTAACTAAAACAAAACATTTATTTTTCAATAGCGATAATAAAACAGAAATAAATATATTGAACTCTTGACCCACAAAATAGTGCGTCTCCTCACTATGAAGGACTTGGTCGCCATTAGACTGGAAGCTGTGGTTCTATCGAACGGCCGGCTAGATTACCCGACTTGTCTCCGTTTGATTTTTCGAAATACGGTTTATGCAAAACAGTCGGCAAATAATGACGATCTTGAACTGAGAATTGCAATTAAATATATTGGGTGGCCGCGAAATTATTGCCTATGGTTATTATGAACCATATTCGGGACAATATACTACTTCCGGTCTAACTGGAAGTGACATCAATTTTCTTATTTTCAATAGAATACTATATATTTTCGCATTTTCTTGTTCGTTAGGTAATTCTGATTTCAGCGATATGTCACAAGATGGCATTTGTTTATAAATGGCGTCAAAAATGTTTAAAAAATTGAAGAACGCAAGAGAGTGCCTTGCAGGATTTTGTGTTTGAATGTTAAAGAAAGTAGGCGTTGGATTTGACGCACAGGTTGTTTTTTGAACATTATAGAAGAAGAAGACGAAGAGAAACGCCCATGCGTCAAATCCAACGCCTACTTCCTATAAAATTCAAAAATAAAATGTGTTTTCCACATTTTCGACGCCATTTTTTTAACAAATGCCACCTTGTGATATATCTTTAAAATCGGAATTCCACGACGAACAAGAAAATGCAAAAATATAGAGGCTTTTGCATAATAAAATTGTGTTGCCAACAAAAAATTTTTCTTGAGACAAAAACCGATCAAAAATTAGTGATGGGGTTGGGCGTTACCGTCACATCTGCAGGTCTAGTGGAAGTGAATTCTAATAAGTTATAGAACGGTGGAGAATGTCGGTGAACCTTTGCGGTGAATATAATTATCAGTTTGCTCTGTTGAAATAGTCGCTGAAAGAATATCCGGTTTTTTACTAGGTATACCCCGTGTTACCGCAATCGCCTGTCTCTGAATAAGGTCAAAAGGATTAGTAATAATCGGAAAAACGAGTAGACAGTGAAGTAGTTAATTTAAATTGGTTTATTTAGATAAATTTTTGCTTATTACTTTGGAAAGATAAATGGCCAGCATGTGGTCCAGATCTGCATCTACTGAACCTTATTATTTAAAAATTTATAGGACGCTCTCTGCCTTGTGATATATTCTCTTAAGAAATAGCAAAACGGAAGCACCAAAGGAATTGAAACCAACATTCTAATGATACATCCAAAAATTGTAAAATAACACATTTTTGAGTTCTCAATTTTGGAATGTTTAGAGATCGTCTATACCTACATACTAAATTTTGATACTAAAAAAAATCTAGTGGCTTTAAATCCGGGCATATTATAGGCCATTCTGGAAGGCCTGAGCTCAGAATTTATTTCCAGAGTGTTTAGTCTTGGTTTAGTCTAATCCCAGGTAGAGTTGTTAGAACAGACAAATGGTGTTCTTCCGCATCACATTTCTTTCTTCATCAACCAGAGCGATGAGTAGATTCTTTAGATTTTCTAAGAGGTTATAATTTTTTTGAACCAAAATAGAGTATTAATCTGGAGACCACAACCCCAATTATAGCAAAACTTTTGTTAATGTGGAATTTCTTCCTCCAAAATTTAATTTTGTAAGGATGCAAAATTTTTATATTTATCTTTATTTAGCAAAACAAAAATAAAATATAGATGCATTGCAAATATGTTTTATTACACAAAATACAAAAAGACATGTACCAATACTACTGCATTTTTGGGAATACAAACACGCATCAAATCCTTGCTTTATCATAAAATAAATATGGGCAGTTACATTCTGGCAAAAAGGTAAACAGTAATGAAATGGTAACATACATATCTAACAAACTACCTCCGCCGTCGCCTATACTAGTAGTGTATAGGATAGTGCTTAAAGTACTTGCTAGACTCGTGATGCCCAGTAAGATCATGCTCGTCGATCCCCTTGTTAGCTCCGTAGACTTCCTCGTTGCCGGCGTATTTATTCTCCCCGAACTTGCCGTGGTTGGCGTGGGCCTTGTCCAGCAGGTATTCGTTGTCGTAATGGCTAGCCTTCTTAGCCTCCCCAGCGTTGAACTTGCCATCCTCATGCCCGCCCTTGAAAGAGGAAGCCCCATCTTCCCCGAACTTGCCGAAGTGCCCGTCGAATCCGTAGTTGCCGCCCTCGTCGTGATCCTCGTCGTAGAACTCCTCGGTTTTGCCCGACTCGTCCTTGCTGTGGGTCGACTTGAATCCTTTGATGGTGTGCCCCTTCTTGTGGCCTTGCTTTATGGACTTTTCGGCTCCTTGTTTACCTGAAAACAGCCATAAGTCACAAAAAAACGATCTGATATAAGTTTGCGTACATACCTTCTTTGTCGAAATGTTCCGCCCCGTGGTATTCCTTTCCATCGTGGAGCACTTTCTTGCCACCATCCACATCGCTGTAGTGCGCCGATTCGCCTTTTACGTCCTTCACAGCAGCTTCTCCCTTTGTGAAACCAGCTCCTCCGTGGTTCACTTCCGCCCCTTCGTTCCCATGGGATTTTGCATAGTGTTCTCCGTCCTGGATCTTCTTCGCCCCACTGTAGACGTTTTTGTCTATTTCTTGGCCGCCGATGTATTTTTGACCAAGTCCTATTCCTCCATATCCAAGACCAGCACCTCCATATCCAAGACCGGCACCTCCGATGCCTTGGCTGTATCCAATCCCGCCTCCACCTATACCTTTACCATATCCAATGCCTCTGCCTCCGTAGCCGATTCCAATGCCTTCGGCGCCACCGTATCCGATGCCGCCACCACTGCCCCCGTAGCCAATGCCAACGCCGCCTCCATCGATAGCCTTGCCATATCCGATGCCGCCACCACTACCCCCGTAGCCAATTCCGACGCCGCCGGCGCCTCCGCCGTACCCAATGCCGACGCCGCCGGCACCCTCAATGGCTTTACCGTACCCGATTCCACCGCCACTGTACCCGAGACCGGCGCCTCCTCTTAAGCCTTGGCTGTATCCAAAGTTTTCGCCGCCGTAGCCTAGTCCGCCGGCTCCTAGTTTTCCTCCAATGTATTCGCCGCTGTATCCACCGTAGCCGCCACCGAGTTGCTCCCCACTAATGGCGTGTGGGTAATATTTCACCGCAACCGCATTCGCAGCAAGAACCGCTAATGTGACTAACTGTAGCATTTTGAGAAGAAGTAAGAAGTGAACTGAGTCTGCATATTATCGATAAAACTATTTATACCGTGAATTGTGTATAGTAATGTCTTGGTTCATTAGTTTATGATATAATAAGTAGCAATTTTTTTCGCTTGGCTGGTGGGGAGGTGAATAATGTGACCTCTAAGGTTATTATATTCCAAAAAAATGCATAAACGTTTACATCATTGTCGCTCGGCAATTTCCCATTGTTAAAATGATAATAGGTAATATACTCGCAAATTGCTGTGGCCGAAAAAAATTGATATCTAAATTAGATTTCCGCGCGTAATTAGGTTTTATTTTCCGCGATGGTCGCAAAAAGGCTGGTAGGTAATTGGACGTGTTACAGTTTAATGGAATATGTCAGATGTAGGAAAAGTATGCGTCATATTTTTAATCTTTTTGGTGACTCAGAGGGAGCTTTGGTAAAAAATGCGCCGACAGAGGAGACGTAGTTTAAAAATTAAATTAGACAAACGACCTTGTCATATACGCACACAAGGAGCATTTTTTTAAATTAAATCTTCAAGTTTTTCAAGTCATATTTAAATTCTGTAAACCATTTGTATTGTTTTCTATACCACCAAGTGCTTAACCAGATCCATAGGTTACTACACGCAAAAAACGCCATTGATTGGTGGGTGATTTCCTGTTTTTTAAATTTTTTTCATTAAAACAATAATCAAATTAAAATCGTATCATAACGTGGAGCAAAAACTGTTTGAAAAAAAATTAAATCAGGTCAGAATGTTCAATGTCGTAGTGGTTTTAGGTAATTTCCTCAGTTGATTCATTTCAGCGATAAACAACACAAACAACAGTAATGAACTTGTTTATTATTTATTACAAAATATGAATCTAAGTAATTACGTTTTTTTAAAGGTCAATCATTTAACATAGATAGTTTGATATGTATTCTAACTGATTAAAATAATGAATTTCTTTAAAAATAAATAAATCAAAATTATGTCAGTATGAAACCTCCTTCTCTGAATAAAATCCGACGAAGGACTTACTTAGCAAACCAAATGTGTTAAAACGTAAAAGGCTTTAAAGGATAACAGTCTTGGAAAATCAAATAAAAACTAGAGAAAGGTAAATTTCTCCGATTATTGAGATCCCTGGAACGCCCTGAAATAAGTAAAATACGGATTTATAGTTAATTCAAGTAAGTCCTTCGGCTATTAAAGCAATAAGAAAATTTCAAATTAACACAAATCCTAAAACAACTTACTAAATTCAAATTAAACTAATTAAAATAAAGAAATTGAATATTAAACCCCCTTTACATTACATTTATTAGGTGCCCAACATTGATTCATTTACAAAGGCATTAAAAGGCCAATTTCTGCCCAAGAGGACCTGGAACTTCTCCTACGAAAGGCACAAGGATTAGCGTTATATATTCTAGTCGGTGCTCATGCATTTTCCTGAAAACCCAAGTAAAACTTTGCAGGAGTTCCCGGTTCCCTTCCATGTTAATTACTTTGAATTCCTGTCGCTTCTGCTATCTTCCGAAGCGAAGTAGACGAGAAATTATGTAAAATTCCACGTTTACCGTTCCAGTTGCTGAGCAGAAAATATGAATAGATTTCTGCATGCAATGCAGTATAAAAGTAACTGCATCGATTTGTCCTTCGATGCGATTAATCTTGTCGCTTTTCCTAATTTGCGTATTAAGCGGCTCGGGTGTAGCGTGAAATGTATCCAGTGAAATTAAATTGTCCAGCCGGATTAAAATGTAGAGCAAATGCGGTTTGCATTTAGATATTGAATCTCCAAACAGCAACCATCATTAATAAAAATTAAGTATACAGGATCAGTCAAAAAGTCATGAGAAAAAGTTGCTTTTCATTAATGGAACACCCTTAAATATTTAGAATTCGTTGTCAGAAAAAACAAATGAACATCGGAAATGTAATATTTCTACATAACCTCATTTTAATAATATATGAGGGATATCCCTGTACCTAAACCTGTATTTTTCCATTTATTTCATTGTCAAGCTATGAATTGTAATTGTAATAAATTAAATCATCTTGTCTCTCACAAACGCTTTCCTGGAAAAAGTAACAAAAAAAAAAAGATTAAAAAACCAAGCCACCGACAAAAAATAAATCTAATATGAAAAAGATTGCTTGATCCTGCTCTTTGTTCTTTATCAATACGTATTTTTTTTCTACTTAACCTAATAGCCGTGTAATTAGGATGAATAATCGATTTCTGACACAAAGGAGATTCAATTTATCAAGGAGACACTAGAACAGAATGTATACGATGCAAATTCTTCTCAAACTAGTAGACAGAATCGTTCACATTTCATCTGCTTAGAAATTTGCAATACATAGATATACAAAGATAGTCAATTCTTACTGCATTAAGACTGAGAGAAGGTAAAAATATGTAGAAAAACTTCTTTGTTTATTTTCTTTGACGAAAGTTGGTTAACGTTTTTCTGATAAGGGAAAAGCCCGGAGATTTGCGCCTTTTGCTGGGAGTTGCCGAGGTACGCGGTCGATTACGATACCAGATTGCAGGCGCCCGCATAAAATTAATAAATTTGTACTGTACTGGACCAAAAAAAAAGCTTATTCACGAGAAGTGTAATATTTTTTTAAATTAACATCGGCGATATTTCCATGACGACTCTAGATAAAAGCAATGTCACATCGGCGAAGGTTCAGATAACAAAAGTACGACGAGAGCTAATTTTCAAAGAAATGCGACGCTCAATTGATCATGAAAAGCAATCTCTTTTCAATGGCAAACGAATAAGAGAAAAAATTTAATTGTATATCGTGCTGCTGAATTTTAAACTTCATTAGTAGATTTAGTTTCCGGTTAAAATTTTCCGCAGTGAAATTAAAACGAAGTGAAAATAGTACATTCTAATCTTCCCCATGCAATTCAATACAGGGTGTTTCATGACGAACTGAACATACTTACTATTAACTAGAAGGTTGTAGAAGATTCATTCTAACCTTAATCGGCTGTAGAGAACGTGACTGAGTAATGAATTCCATAACTATGTCGTTGGTGACAGAAAGAGAACTTTAAAGCTAATAGAAGAATCGCTAAGTTTTGTCTCTGAAAATATGTGTCTGAATGGTTAGTCATTAACCAACATCATGTTAAAAACAATCACTACCAGATAATGTTAACAAAATTCCGCGAGATAACACACTTAAATATAAATAAATCGACAGATGCACAGCTGACAGTAGACTAGTCTGACCAGTAACCAGCGACCAGATAGAGTTAAAGTTAAAGTAGATTTTTGTGCGTTTTCTCTCTACTGGAAACTTTGCAATGTGTTTGGTTCAATTACAGAACTATCTAAAGATATGAATATATTTGTTTTTAAATTTAATTTCATTCAGTTTAATAACAAAAAATCAACTTTCGGTATATTGAACCTTAACATCTTGCACCAGTAATAAACTCTCTACACATGCAATTATTATCAGATAATATAAACAAAATTGTACGAGTTAACACACTTTATTGTAAATAAATCAACAGGTGAACAGCTGACAGTATGCATTATGTGCAACAGTCTATTAGTGCATTGACTATCAAATGTTATTGTTATCTGAAGCAGTAGTTGTTTTTATCGATTTCTGAAATAGCATGCTTGGACATAAGGGCAATTGATGATTTCATATTATTTTATACTAGCTCAGTGTCAACGTCGGTTGTGTAGAATGCATCCTGCCTGCATCCTGCCGTTATCCTTAGAAACAAAATTATTTCAAAAAACCTTAACTTTATTTTTTACAAAATATACATAAATTAAGAAAATACCATGTCGCAGCATTGGTCATCATAACAAATCCTGCGTAGCCAGTTGGCTTACGCGTCTCCCTTCCTCTTAAAAAAATATATACACCTTATGGTAACATCAAACATTGATAAAATAAATAGACTGTGTCTCTCAACTAACACAAGCACCGAATGCAAAGATGCAAAGTTACTGATCGTCCTTAATGGTAATGGTGGAACGGCACAAAGAAAGGATGATGCTTGTAGAACTTGCTGGACTCCTGATGACCGAGCAGACTCTGCTCGTCGGCGCCATTCTTAAGCCCGTAGATCGCGTTGTTCCCGGCGTACTTGTTCCCCCCGTATTTGCCCTCGTTGGCGTTGGCTTTGTCGGTGAGGTACTTGTTCTCGTAGTATCCTTCCTTCTTCGTTTCTCCGGCTTTGAACTTGCCCTCCTCGTTGCCACCCTTGAAGGACGAGGCGCCGTTCTCGCCGAAGCTCCCGGCCTGCCCGTTGAAGGCGTAGTTGCCCCCTTCGTCGTGCTCCTCGTCGTAGTACTCCTCGGTTTTGCCGGACTCGTCCTTGTGGTGGGACGACTTGAAGCCCTTGATCTTGTGGCCTTTTCTGTGGCCCTGCTTGACCGTCTTCTCGGCCTCGCTTTTACCTAAAAAAAAAAAAAAATAATCGCTTTAGGAATTTCATATCCAAATTATTTGTTAAGTATATATAAGTATTATTGAAACAATCTAGGGGCGATTCTTTTATATAGTTTAGAGAAGATTTTTTTCGAAACTTGATAATTTTAGTGTCGCCCAACGTTTCGGAAATATTTTTTTTTAGCAAAATTGTGTGATAAATCTGAGCTCGATTCAGGATTATCCGTTTGCCTTTCGAACGTTTCTTTTTCTTTAATTGTTAGTAGTAGTTGGTAGTTTTATCATTTTTTTTTAAATCTGACATGCCTCTAAAACATAACACTAACAAAAAATCTAATATGCCTAGGTAAAAAAAAAAATTGAGTTGTTAAAAATATAAAAAATCCGAGGGCACGAACTATACAAATTGGCAATGAATCGTCCTTGAAATTATTTCAATCGATTAACTAAGTATAATCGAGGATCTGCAGTAACCGATATTTCAGGAGATCCTTGAATTTTGCACAGTAGTTTATTCGCGTTGGAAACTCTAGGCAAGGATGACGTGCTGAAAATTCGAGACAATTCGATAACTAGAGCAGAACAAAATCGTCGTGCCGTGCACACTCTGTAGTTAAGTTTGCATGGGGACGTGACAGCTAAAAAGTAGTCCATTTCTAATTCGATTGGCATTGATAGAATTATGAACAGTTCTGCGGTTTATTTATCTAACATTTGCCTGCTAGTTTTTCTCTATCTTTTGATTCTAGAACGCGATAAATTGTTATTAAATTCGTAAGAAAAACATTGTCCTTGGTAGATGTTTACGAGCTTTTTGTTTGAAGCGTTGTTTTAAATTTGTTTTGAATGTATTGTGTGAGTTTTTTCGTCGAGTTTTGAAACTGTAGCGCAAAAAAATTAAGGTACCGAGTCGAAATGAGAAACATAATTAATATGAAGCTAAAATGGTGGTGGAAAACGCTGCAGAACTAAGAATTAGTTTAAAAATTTTTCAATTGTTTTGTGTAATTTATCGCTGTCTCTATAACATTTTGATAGTTCAAATATAGAAAAATAGGTGTTAAAATTCAATAATTTAATTTTTTTAAAGTTGTTAAACATTAAAAAAGTCTGTGGTAAAACTAAACAGTTTCGATTTGCCTTTTACATTTATGGCGAATGCGCCAGTGAGACGCATTTATTTACGTTTATGTTTAAAACAGAAATAAATTTATTTCTATAGGGTAATAAATGTGTATGTGAACTTTTTAAAATGCGTAACGCCCTCCTAGAGAGCCTTGGCTTTGGATTTGGGTCGTCCAATCGAAAAAAAAATGTTTTGGAAATTTTTTGTTTGATTGAAATTTTTTTTTATTTTTGTTTTTGGGGGAAGGGCAAAAATTTCAGCACCGTAGTAAAACAGTTTTCGGGTCGCTCACTTATATTTTTTATATACCCCTTTGGATAAAATGTTAACGCCATTTTTTTCGGGGCTTCGTTGCGAGATAGGCGAAAATTTCGGATGTTTGGGGACTTTTCCGACTTCTTAATTAATCGCGAGGTCCGGGGAAGCCGAACACTCGGTATACGGGTCGAGAGAGGTGCTCAGAGACGCCCTATACCGATCCCCCAACGAATACCGCGAGAAAATCGCTTCAAAAATGGCCATATTAGCGAAAAGCTTCTCATTGGTCCATTTTTAAGTTTCCAATTTTAGAAGGAAAGATCCGATCGAAAATCTAAGAACAGTTTCGGAATCCTGAAATCGCCCCGAGTCCGAAAATGTAATCGGTTCTCTCCTGGGATCGAAAATTAAAAAAAAATAAAAGCGCGTATATTTTATTTGAATTTAAATGCATATTATTCCGCCCTTTATTCATAATTATTCCTAATAACAATGTGTTTAAAAAATTCACTGCTTGGCCGCGGTTGGATATTTAGCAACGAAATTTCCAGGGAAGCGAGGGGAAGGTTGGTTCTACCTCTCGTGAAAGTTCGGTCGAAAAAATCCTCCGGGGAAGGGAGCAAGGGCCCCCGGAAAAGTACGGTTTTTCGACAAAATCGACCTTTTTGAAAAATTTGTATCTCCGCTAATATCTGAGATGGGCGAAAAAAACATAAAAAGAGTTCTTTAGTTTAACTTCTTCTTGCCTGTCGTCCGGGTGCGGATCCTCTAAATCCAAAGGGAAATGCTGTGGCGCGTTTCTAAACGGTGCATGTCGGGAAAATCGTCGAAATCCGAAAAAATCGCCCCTTTTCAAAAAATCATAACTTTCTTAGGAGACAAAATCGAGAAAAACTGTTACGCTCAGTGTTTCTAAATTTCATCTAGTTTTCAAAAAAAAAATACCACGCTGGTCCATTTTGATGGAGCAACGAGTTATTAAGCTCGGAAGGGACGCGTGTCTGAGAAATATGATAAAATTGAAAAAATTGCTAAAACACGAAAACTATTATGTTGTTTCTTTTAATTTTTCTACTTACTTTTTAATTAAATAGTTTCTGTATATTTTTCTTTATGAGCAATAATTTTGGCGCAGAGAAATTCAAAAATATAAATTTGAAATAAATAAACTTAATAATTTCAACCCCTACGTTTGACACTTGCCCATTTCTTTCCTGTAAATCTAGGCATATTTAAAAATTATGAAAATAAATGAAGTTTAATTACTGAAAAAAAAAATATGTACTTATAGTAAATGTTTATTTTATTATTATTTTAAAGCATAAATTTAATTTAAAATGAAATTTAATAAAAATTGTAAATTAATTTTTCGTCAATTTCTCACATTGTAACTTTAACTCTTAGTTCATAAGAAATATTATGTTGAAAGGGATTATTTTAAAATAATTATTTCAGTAAATAGTACTAAAGCTTTAAAAAAACGTTGCAAAAATTGTTGCCTATTGTGAAATAAAATGTAACCTAAACAAAAAAATATGAACCCTTTGAGCCTTATTTATAAAATAAAAATCAAACTCAATATTAAAGAACTTTTTCTGAACATTTTTTTTATATGGCGTAACATATTTCTTTTTATTTTGAGCCTGAATAATAGGCAAAAAAATGACACCCGGAAAACTATTGAAACAGTAAACATTTTCTGCTTAATATTCCAACCGTATTATCCTTTTTTTACACCATATAAATCAGAGCACCTCAAATACAAGCAGTAGAATTTAATAAATTGGTAGGGCTTGAATTTGTTGACACATTTTTTTAAATTAAGGAAGCAATCTACTACTAATACCGATATCATCAAGCCTCTTTTTATCTGTAATCAAGTAACAAGAACCTTACCTTCTTTATTAAAGTGCTGCCCTCCATGGTACTCCTCCCCGTCCTCAACCAGCTTCTTCCCACCTTCATGATGACTATAATGGCCAGAATCCCCCTTAACATCCTTAGCGACTAGTTCGCCCTTTGAAAAACCTTCCTCCCCGTGATTAAAGTCCTCCCCCTTCTTACCAAAGGACTTCTCGTAATGCCCGTCCTCCAGATTCTTCTTGCCCCCACTGAACTCGCTCTTCTCTATCTCCTCGCCGCCGTAGCCGTGATGCCCCAGCCCGAATCCTCCAATGTGCCCTATCCCTCCGTAGCCGCCCCCGCCGTAGCCGATCCCTCTACCAAACCCAGCTCCGTATCCCATATGGCCAATGCCACCCCCAATGGACCCATACTGGCCGCCGTACCCTCCGCCCCCACCTCCTCCATGAAACCCCCCACTTCCGATCTCCGAGGGGTAGTATCCTCCTTCGACGACGTGATACCCGTGAACCGGAATGGACGTTTCTGCAGTTTTCATGATATCCTCAGTTTCGTACCTGTACTTGTACACGGGCTTGGCTTCGAGGTCGTCGCAAAGGGCGGGAGCCACGGCCAGGACGAGGATTACTAGTGCGATCATTCTTAATTACGGTGAGTGGCTGTTGCGGTAATACTAACCTAGAATCGGCCGAGATAAACGTATTTATAGCGACGACTGTGTGTAGTAACGTTTTGGTTGATTAGTTTGTGGAATAGAACAGTTCTTTTGGTTTTGTGGGCGGGAAATGAGTCTCCAGATCGACCTTTAAGGTGCCAGGCAACGTGATCGGTAAGAAACGACCTTCGCTAAGGATATTGGTCTGTGATGCAGGAAGTGTAGTTTTTGGGTTGACACGAGCTCTGCGTAGGTCCGTTAGTCGGTAATTGTGTTACCAGATCGATTGGATTTGTTTTAATCTTGTTAGATGGGGGAGGATGTTGCGATTAGGCGGACAAAGGAATTTGATTTCATGGCGGATTTGGAAACGGTTCATGTTCGATTCGGGTTAATCTGGCGTTTGCGTCTGATTTGCTAATCATTAGGCTCGTTTAAATATGGACATGATATTCCGAGTTGTTCCAAAATACTGCTGACTGCCAATTTAATGATACGAAGTGACTTCTAAGCAATCCATGAATTGTGTCCAACTGAAAAATGTTTCTTTTGCTGTGTTAAAATTTTTGTTTTGAAAACAATTGAAAGTTATGATTTTCCTGCCACGGTTTTAACCAAATATATTCTCAAGTTTTTTATCGTAACATCTTAAATTATCATAATAAAGTACCAGACCTACGTTTTTTCGAAAGTAAATGTTTTTTATTTGGTTCCCTCCTCACTGCCCTGATTTTTATTTGCCTTTATGATTTATTATAAAAGTTAACTGACAGACCGATAACGCACTTGTGGATTATCCTTTATTGTATTATATAAAAAAATAAAATCTAACAGAACAATACTAGCGAAGTCGATACAATAATTGTGTCACCTCCCTCGCGAGTTAAGTGGCTATAGATTTTATTTCTGCTGTGCGTAGATATAGTTTCGACCTAGCGGGAAGTTACACAATTGAATTGATTTTTATTCTGTTGAGTGAAGATTTTAGGAAGGAGTTTCCTGTTTGTGTCTGATTTCATACAATACCGTTACGTGCTGGATTTAGAAGTAATTTTCAATGTCAGTCAGAGGACGTCGCCAACAGGGTTGTTTTTCTATATTCGAAAAACTCCTGAATCTACTTGTTTTAATTTAATTGCAAATTATTTGAGACGTTAAGAGGTCAAAGTCAAAAAAAAAAATGTGAATATTTATTTTAATACGATAATTGTCAAATAGAAAATAATTTGGATAATTGCTAGATAAAAAATCATACGTCATGGATAAGTAATCTGTTCAAAGAGGTCAAAGCCGGCTACTTGACTGTATACATACAACTGTACAGTGCAATAGTATTCTAAATAAATACATTTATAGTAATGGACCATCTAGGTTCTTTTATTTTTTTAGAAAATACGTCATATTTATAAAACTGTCCTTGATCTTCAAACGTATTAAAGTTACATGTATGAAGTGAACAAAACCTAGTCATTGTGTTTTTATATACACCACAGCAATTAATTTGTAAGTAAATCGAGAATTCTTGTTACATTATCACCAGAACTGATTCGGATTATTTAACAGCGCGCGGATCTTTTTCCATTACCTACATATACAAATATTAAATTAAATTGGATATTTCCAAATTGACAGCTATAAAAACCATTGAAGTTTAATTTAAACTAAATTTGGAAAATTTGAATACGACTTGGAAACCCCTTAGACAAATGTTGCAAGTCATTGGAACATAAACTGCCATGTTATCATTTACATGGTGGTTCAGTTTTAATAGGAATAATTTCAAGAAAGTGTAGAAGAAGCAACAGAGAAAAAATTTGCGGATAATTCAATGCCCAATAAACCAAAATAGTCACGTACTAAATCTACATCAACTTTTTATTTTCAATTATACTTTGTCTATAAATTATTCAACAGATTTAGAAAATTTTGTATATTCAGTATAATTTATTACATTAAATTTTAAATAGAAGACTTATTAATCCTATTTTGTGTATGAATTAAATACAGCGATTGTATCGATAACATTTGCATGCAAATCAAGTTTTGCGGTTTGGTGGTTACTGAAGAGGAACGTTTTTAAATATTACAATTTGACCTGCAAATACTGCCGATTCAGTAATTTTTGTAAAAAATATGTCAGTAATGTAGGTTTTTCCATAAATATAAAAAATGTTGGAAATATGAATATTAATTGAATTTATATCCTGTAGATACAAGGCGTCAAATTTGGGTTTGCAAGTTTAAAAAAAAAATTATACCCTTCACGTCTCTCCCTGTAATATCTTTTCGTCGCATCGGGCGGCAATATTGCGTGCAGGGCGAATTAAAGTAGACTCTATAACGATAAGGATAAGCTTGAATTCATGATCCTACAATAAACAGCTTCGGTGATACAGAGCGTCAAAGCTGGGTTTGCAAGATCCCAAAAATATTTTTTTCCTTCATGTCTCTCCCTCTATTATCTCTTTCAAAATTTTGTATAACAAATATTTTAGTTTAAATAAGAGAGGAAAATGTAATTTTATAAATTTATTTTGTGCAGACCTTCGATTTTGGCGAAAATTGATCGTTTATTTAAAATTCGCCCAAAGTGTGGCAACACAACAAAGTACATGTTTTCGATCACTTTTGTATGTAGTTTCATAATTCAGTATTAGAATTTAAAAATCACGTACACAGGGTGAATTTTTTCATAGGAGCCCTAAAAATAAAAATTTGTTGAGCCGGCCCTGGAATTTTCTGTTTTTGATTATGCATGTAAATTGATAATTAATAGTCTACTATATACCCACAATACGAACTGATTCTAGCGATTAGTTTAAAAGATATTGCCTTAAGAAATATTGGGCAAAACTCATAAATCACCCTGTAGAAAGGCTCAGGCTTCTTTCAACAGTCATTTCTAATTCACCTAAGTGAACTCTATCTACCATAACATTTTGTCCCTTTCCTCGTGAATCACCCTGTATTTCGAGACATATAAGCCTAAATTCGTGATTCTACAAAGTCATTTTAATTTCTTATTATTACGAGTAGATTTTCTTTATAAATAACACGATCATTTGCTAAAGTCCTAATGAATATTGTTACGGAAGTGTTCGCAATATATCTCGTTGAGCTTCATTACCCACACACCAGATCTGTTTTGTTCAAATCTATCAAGGCCGACTATCTTTTTGTTCTAATGAGACCTAGACCTTGCGAAATTTTTGCGACAAAAAATTCAAATCAGAACTTTTATTTCCCCCTTAGCTATTATTCCACAATTAATGTATTTGTTGTTGTTCTTAAATCGAAGTCAACAAATTGCTTTTTTATAATGCACAAATAAGGAAGTAGGACCCTTGTCGATCCGAGCAATACATTGTTTTACGAAGGTAATTACAAACACAAACAGAAGAAATGATAATCAAACTCACGCTAGTTGGTGAAATAATTAGAAATAAATTAAACATTAATCTGCAATCGACTGAAAAATTACCATTATTGCTTGCTCGTGTCCATCAGCACAGCTAATTATTTTTTTTTACAAAACAGAGAAATATATTGCAGCAGTTAAAATAATACAATAATTGCTTCTTATTTGCGACAGTTCGGGCGGTTCGGCTTTAACGTACACACACGTGGAGCCCTTTCGTACTTCGTACATCCTTGCCTCACCCATTATCCTTGCGTCCCGAAAGGGTGAAATAGGAGGGATAATATTCCCGAGGGTATTAGGAGAGCAGAGAACCTAGTGCAAACGAATCCATAAAGAGAAAGTGGCTGGTTTCTTAAAGAGGGGATCGACATATGTTCGGAGATCATTGGTGTATCAGAAGGGAATTAGAAACACCTCGCATGCGCCAAAAGTGACAATTTATAGGCACTAGCTTATCAATGCTGTAAAATGTTTTTTTATTGATGAAAAAAAATATATACAGGACATAAGTTTTAACGTGCCATCCCTTAAAGGGAGAAAAATTTCGCGGACACTCTGTATACGTAAATAGTTTAACTGACTGATATCTGTGACTAAAAGTTTATGATTCATCGTTTTACTTCTACCATTTTCAAGGATATAATTTGCCTCCATTAACGTTCGGTTCAGGATAAGAAAAAGGACGATTGCGACCATTATCCTGCGATCTCAAGCGGGTAAACGCAGCATAATCGCCTATTGTTGAAAGTCTACTTCAAGTCAAAATTGCTCTAACAGCGCCTTTTTATTTAATTTCAACCCCTGCACGACTCTGATGTACCGCCGGGAGGCCCAATCCGTCTTATTCGTTGGTTTTCGTTCCATAAAAGGATAGGGACAGGTAGGGAGAGGAATCCCGATGGTAGCAGGAAAACAGGACAATCGACTGGTATGGTAAATATTTTGTTACCGCAGCCACTTGCAAAAATATGCCGTTCGACAAATTTTACACTGTTTCATATGGTCTTGGAAAATTCGGGTGATTTAAGGCTCTTGCAGAGCCGTAATGACTAAGTTAAGGACAAATCTGCCAGCCTCCTCGCTTAAACAATCATTACGTAAAATGTTTTAAAGAGTATAATAATTATTTATTAAAACTACAAATGCCGTACGCAAAACTAAATCATTGATTGCAATAAGTCAGCAGTAAAGGATTTATGAGCGATACGATCCTGCCTAGGATTTTTTAATCAACGATTGATCAGTTCGATTTTTTTTTTTTAATAAAATTGCGCAACATTTTAACTCGATTATTATGCTTAATAATATGTTGAGAAATAACCACGCAACTGTGGCGCTTGCAAATTAACCACAACATTATTCACAATATCAATTGATTCATTTAAGTGTGAATATATAAGCAATTGAGCAATCCTTTGTTTTTTTATAATAATTTGTGTTTTTTGCGTTCGGAAAGCCTTGCTGTGAATCACGAGCTTTGTTCTGTCTTTGGAGAGCTTTGTTAGTAATTCAACTCCGTCCTTACAATTTATAAAGCAACTTTCTAATATGTGCGTCACCAGAGCTATTTCCTATAGGAGCTGATCATTCCCAAAGGGCTAAGGTTCCTCAGAATCATCTTAAAAATCCATACTCCGTGGAAAACACAATACCATGGAGTGCGCACTTCTCTTGTCCCAGAGCCGGACTAATATCGCTTTATCTACTAGAAAAATAATACGTCCTGAAATAAATAACGCAAAACATAACATAGCCTTTAATTATTTTATGAAGTCAAAGTAGGATATAATGTAATAGAAGTGGACTGATAGAATAACCAGCTAGGTCTCCTGATCTGACACCTCTTGACTGCCTTTTATGAACTTTCACTAGCATAGCTTATTATCTACTTATTTACTGCCATTTTCCATTCTTTCAACTGTAAATAGACTTGTTGCAAACGGTAGATGTAAAATTGCTGTACTTCGACCACCTGTACAGATTTTCTTACTGGGATACCGCTTTGGGGGTAACGTACTTGTTTACACCTTAACCAAATATCTTTAACTATGTAGGATATAGTACAGACTTATACATTTGTCTGTACTTTACAGGGGCTTGTAAAGTACAGACTTATACAATAGCATTTGTCTGTACTCTACAGAGACTTGTGCAGTACAGACTTGTACAAAAGCATTTGTCTGTATTTTACAGGGGCTTGTAAAACCGTATCAGTAAAGATAAAACTGTAGAAGAGCAGACTTGTACATGTGTACACATTTTTTATGAGTTTGTACCTTTACTAATAATGCATTACATTTACCTAGAATGTACAGACCCACAGAAAACCTTTAAAAAAATCTTTTGTACTTTACAGATACCTGTAAAGCAGCGAGCTACACATACAGCTTCCCTACAGATCTGCTTGAGTTGAAATCGTTCCACAATGTTTCGAATGATGTAATTTTGATTGATACAGCGGGTATTCTTGAAAATAAAAAAATACAGAAATATTACAGGGATGCTAAACAACTTTCTACTGTACATAAATCTGTAGAAAAGCAGACCTGTACATTTAATGAGTTACAAGCGTCTGTATAGTACAGACCTGCAGAAGAGCGAAGAAAATACCTCTGTACTTTACAGGTGTTTGTAAAGTACACCGGTAGAATTACAGATCCGTACATACAGCTGTATATATAGGTGTACATACAGCTGCACGTACCTACAGCTGTACATTCAGCTGTACATACAACAGTACAGTTGAAATCGTTGTAATCGAAATTAGATTAGAGTAGAGTTAACACAATAGACACTTATTTTAACTATTCAACAAATGGAGATTTTTATGCCTGCACGCGGCTCTTATAACTAAAAACCGGCTCTGCATCAAGCGCAACAGGGCAGGCGCCTTCCATCGACGAAATAAGGACTTTCAGCAGACATTTTAAAGAATCCTTTCATGATTCTGTGATATTTTAATAAAAAGTAGAATAAATAGCTTACTTTATACAGCCTTAAGAAATTTAATGTTTACGCTGTATCATTTCTCTTAGCAGAATAGGGGGGAGGAAAAATTATAAAATTTTAGAGAAAATATATATTTTATGCTTTACTTCAATTTATTAAATTATTATTGACTATGTTGGTTTTATCCTAAACTTTTGATGCCAAAGAATTTTTTGACCGGTCTTGTTCCTTCTGGCGACTCTCTCCGCGTGTGAATGCTATTATCATCCTTCTGGCATCGCTGCAGAGAATCCCAACATGTTGGATCAAATCCTGCATCTTATCAGGATAACAGGAATAGCAGGAACTGGGAAATCACCCGTTTAGTTCTAAAGCAAATGGCCCAATAAAACAACGGCGGATTTTATGCATGGCCGGAATGAAATTTGTCAGGTGCACAATTCATTTTTATTTTGAAAATCTAATGCTGAAATTTCCTCAAAAAATGCATTATAAATTTTTTACAATTTTGTATTATTACTATAATTTTTTTAAGCTGCGCGACTGGTGTGTTATATCTTTAATTGTAGAGCCAATTAAATCTATTTCATTAGTAAGGCACTCAAATAATTTACATTGTTAATCTTATTACACAGAGAAGAAAAAATAAACACACTACATTCCATCATTATAGGTTAAATCTTCAGTTATGTACTTGCAGAATAGTCTCCGCGTTGGGCATATCGAATTCTTAACATTTCGACCAACTCGCGATCTTGTTCTGAAGTGAAGTGAGCTCGGTTGGCTCGAGCTCCTCTATTTATACGCTTTGCAGGGGGCGTGGTTTCGTCACGTGGTTAGTCATGCGCATTGATGACTGTATTGTCGGTGTTTATTACGCTTATAACTGAAGACCGGATAACTAGATTCTCATTTTTAGGATGACGGCGGGGCATTTAAAACGAGCAATAGAGTTAAATCGATTCGTCCTGAAATAATAATAATTGAGCGATACTAATTTTAAATATATATTTTTAGCATGCAAATTAGAGTACATATCGGTTACTTCCAATCGACATAAACCAGGCCAAAACCGATAAAAAGTGGAATTAAATTTCAATTGTGATTACTTATTCGTCAAGTGGGACCATTTAAACGATATTTTATTTAACGACTATACAGGTGCGTAATCAGATATTTGAGTAATTTGGCAAAATATTTTCTCAGTTGATTCCTAAATAGTTGGATAGCCTGCTTCAGTATAACATATATAGGTATATATATATAGAGTTATAAACAGACATTGTTGAGCCCGTTCAATATATAAACGGTCATTGTGAAGCCCAAAATGACGCTGTTGAGCCCGAATACGGGCTCAACAACCTATCGAGGTATATACCATTACCATTTGGTTAAATATGACCTTAGGAGACCGTACGCAAATTCTAAGGAGGGCTCAACAACGTACTCTTCCCACTTTCGCGTATATCTCGATACCAACGATATAGCAACAACGTTGGGCTCAGTAACGGTGCCTATGAATACCCTGGTACGGTTAAGAAAAACTAAAAAATCTTGGTTCTAAAGGGCGGGATCAACAGCGACTTGTTGATATATCGGGCTCAACAATGTACCGTTTATGAGTATATTATATACTTAAAGGTCTATTTTATTAAATCAAATTGAAAATTCGACTGCGTATCCTTTTCATGCATTGTTTTATGATAATATGATGGCTGAGGTTAATGATGATTTGTGCAGGCTATTTTTCCTCAATGCGTTTTGATTTTGGTACTACCACCATAATTTATTTCACCTCAACTCCGCCGGAATTGCGTGCAGCCACGGGGACTAGAGACGTCCCTGATTCTGCATTTTCCTGCTTCTGCCGTTGCAGGACTCCACCAAGCCAATCAAACGGACGCCCTTAGTTCAGTGTGTTCGATCGACAGTACGCGACGCACCCTTCTTAGTTTTGTTAGTTAATTAGACATGCTTTTGTTTTATTACTAACAAACAAAATTAATTGAAACTTTTTTAGTATTCCTAGTGCACCGATAGCATAAAATAGTGTTCAGTAGTTTCATTTGCAGCTCAATATGTCTATATCAGAGGAGGAGCGAGATGAGTGAGTATGAAATGCGAACGATTTTTCCTGCTGTTGAGTAATCCGTAAAATGTACGTATCGGAATTGCAACAATTGACTTATTCATACCGTCGTAACTGGATCGTGTACTTGCTCCTTTGTGGCCGGTATCGATTGTGTCAGGTGTTCGGTGACGAGTGTGAAATTCATTAATAAATCGGCGGGTTTGTGTCTAATTTCACGGTTAATGCACGCCGTGGTCACGGCGAAAATCACAGATTAGAAGGCAAGGCCGTCACTAATATTCCTGAATGAAAAACGCCACATAAATATAAACAAAATTCCATTATATAATTAATTTATTTCATTTGCTGCTGCTGGAATAATCGGTGTAACTGTGTTAGTAATAACCTCAAAACAAAAAAAAAACAAAAAAAAGTGGAAAGGTAAATGTGTTCCATTTATTTTCCTGTCGATTAGTTGGGAGTATCGCGGGCCAATACGTTCAGTCACACCCTCTACAATACAATCGCCATGGCAACTGGCTATAGGAACAACAGGATACAATGCCAACCTAGATTACGGTTCACTCCAACATGTGGCATTGTTGGAGTTTTATACAATGCCGACTGTTGTGCAATGTGCCAGAGGCGACAGGAAAAAATTTGACAGTCGCCAAAAACGTTTCCAACATAAAGAATAGTTTTGCTCCCTTAATTAAGGCTGCTCCAATATTGAAACATTCTAGTTTTCTAACGTCATTTGTTTTAAATTGTTTTTCTTATGCTTATATTTTCTTGCGGCCTCGGCAGGAATTTTGCTTTAACCACTTGGTGTGTACAGTTCTAGCCAAAGAAATTTCAGGAGTAATCAATTTTGTGATTTTAAAGTTCGACCAAATGATTTAGAAAAATTTGTCCTGCGAACATGTGGAGGAATGCTTGATCAACTCGCAGACTAACTTTTTAATGACAAAATTTATTGCTTCTACCTTTAGGACCTTTAACTCATGTATTAAGTTTAGCAATATCAGCGAAAAATACGTTGAATTCGTCTGCAGGGATAAATAATCCGATCTAATTCCTGGATGGTTTTCGTTGTTAGGCCTCCATTGTACGTGCATCCTTTATCTTCGTTTCATTTCATAGCCTATTCCTTCAGTCCTCACAAACCTCCCGATATTATTTTCTTAGTGCACAATACGCCATTGTCAAATTTACTTTCTCATTCTTTACAAAAGCGAAACAGTATCCGAGTAAATATTGAATCCTCTTAAGCAGATTTTGTAGCGTTAGCACTCTTAGGATCAGATGGTTCAACTAAATTTGGTGTAAAATTGCAAATTCAATTTGCAGAAGACCTGAACAAAGAACGAATCTCATTATGGTGGTAATTTTTTTGTGCAGTAGTGTAAAAGAGCATCTGCCCGGTCACCCGACCTTAATCCGATATAGAACAAGAGTTTTGCTTGACAATTCTGATCACTGTTTTTTATATTTTACCAATCTTCAATTTAACGAACCATATTCTTGCCTTCTTAAATAATATAATATAAGTTATGTGTGTATATAAAAGAGGTTACGAATTGCGCCATCTTCGCTTTAGCTTAAAGCTTTGATACAAGCCGCAGGAACAAGTTCATGGTACGTTAAATGTGTTCAATTTAAACTCGAGCAACTGCATTGTTGGACTTCTTGTACTGTGAAATTAAATAGCGAGTTAATAAGCTAGTAAATACTACTGTTGATAGTACAGGACGTGCTTTGTTCGGCTAATGGTAGATGAAGGTATAATGTGTAGGGGTGCGTGGGGAAAAGTTAAATAAAAATAGAATAAAATGCTTTGGGCTGAACCAGGAAAAAAAATTGGTAATTGGGAAGAGAAGGATATGGAGCAAGTGAATGGGATGTTAATTATTTGGCCCCATTTTTTGGGCACGACTGTATACTAGCAATCTTCCAGTTAAGTGAAGAGTCAAAAACGAGGCTTATTATCATCACTCTCCGACTTACATAGGCAACGTGTTTTACATACATCAGTCAAAAGAGTTGCCTACTTAACAGAAGCTATAACGAAACTTGATAGAATAGAGAGAATATAACAATGAAGATGATGTTTACATTGGAACAAAAAGCGACAAGTTGATGGTCAATCCTATCCTATTTGGGGGACTTTCTGGAAGAGGCCTCCGACATAATTTTTCAACATGACCGTCCTACTGAGGGTATGGAGGATACCAGATGACAATGAAAAGTTGCCAAATTCTTATTTGCTCTCGTGAAGCTGAGCAATCAATACTTGAACTGGTATCAGTAGGAGACTTACTAGATCTATATTTTTCAAGACATAATTGGGGTCAGATGTCGGGAAAAACTGTTGCTCTATTTCTTCAATCATCTGCATAATGTTGACTCATACTGCACACGCTTTGGATCTATATAAACCAAAATTTTTGGTAAAAAAATCATTAACAGAAATATGTCCACCAAAGTGGACCTAAAACCATTAAATTGCCTTGTGAAAAATTTTCTGCTGATTTTTTGAAGCACGAGTTCAGGATAATTTTTCTGTTAATCTTAACCATTGAAATGTATCTTTAATCACGTTTTGTTTCAGACTGATCAATTTTGGATGGCAAGGGAATATCGATAATTTCTTTTCGTGAGTTTTTATTCATATTTATATTTTGTGCTATCTTAGAATATTTATTTATTGTGTTTGAATTGATAACGGAAATGTGACGCTCCCATCTGGAATGATACTGATAATTTCTGTTACTCGCATCCAGCATGATATTTTTTTTCTCTTATTTGTAGCAATGTTGAGAGTCTTCTCTGAGGAGAGTCTTTTGGTGTTTTAGGAACTATATTTTCTCATTCATTTTTGTCTTGAACTTTGGTTCCCAAATTGCCAAATCTTGTTATGTCTGCTTATATTTTTGGTCATTGTTTTATTTATGATTTCTTACGCATTGGTGCTGCTTGACTAATTGTTATTTTGTATTAGTTTGCCCACTAGGAGAGAGGGAAGGACTGTATTAATTGCTAAATATTTAATATTTACACCCCTGCATGTATTTCGGTAACAATTATTGGTAGCTTTATAAAATATATGTCTTAAATCGATACGCCATCCTAGTCGTAACTTTAAATATAACCAGATGGAAATCAATACTCTCATGAAAGCAAGGACGGGATACTGCTTTTGTTTGTGTGTTTGTACTGCTCCTGTGCTGAAGTTATATGGCAAACTTTGGTCAACCGGATGGCCAGCCAGGCTTCTCGATTTGACGCCGCTACAAATTTGTCAGGCAGTAAATTACTTAGTAGAAATGTCATCTTTAAAATCTCTTGCCCTTTTAACCCTGTCCTAAAAGCAAACCCCATTCAGGATTTGTCAATCAGGCTTACTGAAGACAACTCTATATTCACTCGGTCGAGCTTCAAATTTATTGACAGGACGCTGTCAGTAGCCGTTTTATAAACACGTGAAAAGAGATTATGGAGGAAACGAATTGTTCCAGCGGAACGTAAATATTTATGCCACGTTATGATGAAATGGGAATTATTTTTTGAAAGGTCAAATTTATCTCAGTATTTGTAGCAGTGGTTTGTTTCTAATATCTCTCCAGAATAATTTATACAGGGCACCCTCTCTTACCTTTCAAATATTCAAGTTGGCACCACTAAACTTTTTATTATTATTGGTGTCCAAAAGTATCCAAACTTCGAACTAATTCTATAGCAGCGGCTTGGAAATTTTTTTACGGATTCTTAAAGTAGAAATTATCAACTGGAATGTTGAAAAGGAGCAGATGTGCTTTTGCCCCTAAGAGGACGAAAACCACCCCTAATGTTAAAAATCAATAATTAATAAAGTTCTGAGACTAAATTTACCGCCAAACGAGCAATATCATAATTCGCGCCTCTTATTTCGGTCATATCTCCTTTGTAATTAACGCTAAAAATCATCCAAAAAAAGCATTTTGAAGGTCTTTTAATCCTCTTCAAGGTCAGGTAGGTCAAAACAGTACAGATGTTGCCAATTTTTCTATATTAATCAATTTAAAAATAAAACGTTATTAACTTCAAACATTTCTATCTCCTAAGCTATAGTTTATTTATCAAAAAAATTAAACAGGCAAGACTTTCCTTAGCTTATTGCCAAGTTATTTAACCTTAAAGCCATAAAAATTAATTTTTCCAATTTTTTTTAATCTGTTTTCCCATGATTTACTTATTCTGAGTATGAGTGACCTCTCTCAAATATCACCTAAATAAATATAAAACTTTCAAGATGTTGCTTGCTGAATACCCGTTCTGCCGAACAACACTCGTTCGGTTAGGAGAGACCTAGCAGATTTTCAAATTTTAGTTCATTATCGATAACTTTGAAAGGACCCTTCAGCGGTGATTAATGGAGCTGTCAGTCGCAGATAATGTAATTTCACAGATGTTTTTTAATCTTTAACAGTTGGCAGTGCCGCTAATTGTCATTTATTGATTAGTAATACATTACTGTGTATTTTTAGATCCGGACGGTATGATTTTCCAATCAGGAAGGTTCTCAAATACGAGTCGCATATAAAACGGTATGATTTTGTGGATTTAGATTTCCCATGCGTCTAAATTGTAGTGGATCACGAGTGGTAGGCGTAGGTGTGGCTTGGGTCCACCAATGTCGCGCGGCCAAACGCCGTCATCGCGAGGTGTGGCTTCTTTCCGGGGCTCTGTTGCGCAGGAAAAGATGCGCTCTTTGATTTCGTATACAATTTTCGAGCTGGAAATATGGAAGAAGAGCTTAAAATAAATATTTTGTTTTTAATTTTTATGAAGTGTCAAATCGAAGTTAGTTCAAATACTTAAATGACTGCGCAACGTCGAACGTTTCGTTTCAGACCAAGCCGCGCCAATCTCCCCCATCGGCTCAAATGCCAGGGAAATGCACGTTGCACAAATCCTTTGTGCGTGCATCGAAGACGATGAATCACGATTTTATGAACCAGTTGCACGTCGGTGCGTACGAATGTCAGATCAAAAAAGTTCCTGTCATCCTTAACGTCTTATAGGATAGTGGGAAACCACCGCGTAGAGTTGGAAAATTATTTGTTTATCGCAGTGTTGCACAAATTTGATAATGCCAGCGCTGATAAAATAATTATTGGATTTAGTAATATCTCTTGAAAACCCGTATTAGTTTACTGGCGGATTCGCAGTGAGCAGTTCGGTTTGTGCGCGAGCGTTTATTTGAAAATGCAAAACGGCACGCCGTCGAACGGCGAGGAGCACGACAACTTTTATCACTATAGCGATGTCGACGTTTCGGAAGAGGAGGGCCCGGAGAGGTACAGCTGCGATAAGAAAGATTGTCTTGTAAGGAAAACTAGGTAAAATAATTTTTTCTCTCCCTTTTCTTTTTTGGGATTTATTGCCACATTTACTGAAATGCCAAAAATAACAAGTATTTAAAATTTTGGTTTAGGTTCGATTTCCATTTTGGCAGGGTAGGTACTGAATTTGTCTTAAAAATTGCTAAATAAAAAAAATTTAAATTTTACGAAAAAAGTTTCTAAGCACTTTTTTCATAATAGCAACGGTTTAGGATTGAATAATTAAAGTGCATTGTGCATCGCGGTAAAATAGGGGAAGAACGGAGCAGCTGTCGGCTCTCGAAAATGCGCGCGAGAAAGAAAATATAATCTAACAATAATAAGGAAACATTTTAAAACGTAAGGTGGCATCATTTTATATTATCGATACGTTTACATTTTATCAGAAAGTACATAAAAACTTCTGATTAAAAAAACAATGGATTTTTTTACATAGTTCGCAGAAATAATTTAAATCTTTATCACTGTAGAGAAAAATAATATTTTATAATTGTAGCTCTTTTTTTCGGTATAAACTAATTGTGAATAGGAGAAAAAATAAAAAGGATAAAGATTTTTTTCAAGCTGAAACTACTGAGGAAATTTTCCAATCTAGAAGACGAACAAGTCTTTTATTTTTAAAATATTCAAGAAAGGAAAGTAAACCAGTGTTTAATTTATGTATTGCATCATTTAAGTATTTTCCACTTATAATGAGTGAGATATCTACATAAGCACAAAAGAACCTAGCCAGATCATTTGCATGTAAAATAAACAAAAGAGGCCCCAACGCATTACCTTGAGGTACTCCAATAATCACCTCCATTTTATATTGCGAAATTCAGCAAATTCCTTGTAGACTCAATATTTTGTTCAACACGATCAAAGGCTTCCGACAGATGCCAAGGTTTCTATATAAAAAATCTAAAATGTTTGCGAATGCCAATATTGTTGACCTATCTTGGATATTGGTTTAATGATAACAATTTATTGCTCTCCAAAAAATGCAATTATTCGTTTCGAATATTTTAGGAAGCACAGATAATGTTGATACAGGGTGGTAATTGGGACACTGCCTCCTATCTCCATTTTTCAACAAAGGCACAACCTTTAAAAGTTTTAAGAGATTGGGAAAAAGGACTCTTAAGACATACATTAATGGTATCACGGTTTTTAAGAGCTAAGAACAGTGATTAAATATTTTATTAGACAAGGCGACCTCGCAATAATTTTTTAAACCGGCAGTTTGTGAAACAAATTTGAAAAACAATTGCTACTCAAAATTAGACGGTTAGTTTCAATCCCACAAGCGGTTCTCAGATTATGCTCTCTTAAAAGGCTCTGTGACGTCATTGCATATGATTTATAAGGACCAGTAGACGTACTTACTATTATAAAGACCTGTCAACGTCATATTTCGCTTTGCAGTTTACTTTATTTGTTTATTATTTAATGTATTGACACACATTTAAGACAACTCGTTATTTCCATTGTAATAAAAACAAAAATGCGTTGCCTCTAGTTAATGGTGCGTTTAAGCAACCGCTTTCTCTTTACCAAACGTACGAAATTTTTTCCGCGTTAAGAAAGTTGCAACTCCGAATAATTGCTATTTTTATTAACAATTTAAAGTGTGCAATTTAGTTTGACTTTTACCTTTATTCCGGACAGTTTGGTTTTGTTGAATAAAATTTGTTAGTGCGAGAGAAAATGCAAATCGACGAGTGTCCCGAAAGCGAGCTTGATAACGGCGTCTTGGAGGACAAGGAAAATTGCACAAGGTAAATTAAAGTGTATGTGTCTCGATTATTGTTGGAGATAGAAAGAAGGTTTTCAGACAATTCCAAAAAAACGTCGAAAGTGTTGATAATTTAACAATAGGTAGCATCCTAATAACGATGATATCATATAATTTAATGCAACGGAAAAATTGTAAAGGATAACTTTATTTATGGCACAAGTGCGATAATTTAATCAAGATTAAATACTGAGAAAATTCGCCACCTGTTGCTTCTTAAAATTTAAACTTAAACATTTACTGAGTGACCTCGCGATAAATATGCAACGATTGGATCCGCGAATTCCTTTTATGTCCACATATTGACCGAGTCATGCTTTCAGATATCCAGATGGAACTGTACGTTTACGAAACCCCCACATCGAACTCATGGACCAAGATATACTGTACCATCTAGCGCTGGGTAGCGGATCGCACGACCTAATCGAAATGTTCGGAGACGTAAAGGTTAGTAATGGTAACGTAATGAGCACCTACAGCGTAGCGTCTCCTTTAACCTACTTTTCTCGTTGTACACAAATGCGCGATATTCTTTAAAGGAAACTCAATATCATTCAGTTAATAAAAAATAATCGTAACGATACAAGATAAATTGCTGTTAAAAACATAAAAAACCGAATTAGAGCGTATTAAATGAACGGAATTATGTTATTTATTTCTTAATAACATTTACGTCTACACGGGTCAGACGATAATGCTCGTTCACACCATTTAGATAATTTATTCCAATGCCACCATAATAATGCGTGTATTTTAAAGACACTACCAAGTCAAAGTATTCTCATGATTCGTCCTATTAGAACTTATATTCTTAAGAAAGGATTTTTAATCACCATTGAGTTTCTAAAACTAAAAGAATGTTATCCAAAACGCGCTGGAAGGTGGAAAGGGCGTTTTTTAGACTGAAAGGCATTCGAGCGAATTCGTAATGTCCATTTTCTACGGTAAACGTGGTCTTTTGAATATCCTTTTATGGATCATCTCCAATATGACCATAAGCAATATCAACAAGATGATTACCTTGTGGTCTGCCTGCGTCTTCGGAAATTCTGGTAAATACTCTGATACTCGGGGAATCCCCGCTGATTGGGCCGTGGCGCAATGCTTGTCAGTGACTGTGAATCATACTATCAGCTTTGTTTCGCAGGACCAAAATCAAGGAGCAGGAAGAAAACTGCCTCCATAATTGTACAGGACTCACCTTGTACGTACGAGTACTCTCTTGCATTTATTATATTTAATTTTATTACATTAACTACCTTGTGTACACTTTAGAGGTGTGGCTGTGATAACAGCGTTGGTTATAGATATTTGTATACAATCTTATCTGTAAATATGTAATTCAAGGTCCGCGCATTTGTCATTATCATGATTATTGACATTTATAGGCTACTGGGTTATTACTAAGTACAAATTCTCGTGAACGAATAAAGTGTCTTATCTTTGATGACCTTGTTGTTCGCTGTATGTTTCATTGATGTAATCCCAATGATTCGTTATTGCGAATTGCTTACTTATCGAAGGGCCTGATGCTAATAGTCCAAAATAGTCTTTAAATAAATTTACTATAGCAGCCATCAGATTTATTTTGGCTTGTGTGATAATTAGGTCAAGTAGTATTATTTATTGTTCTTGCGTTGTTTATATTATTAAATTTGTTGACCTTATCCTTTGGAATAACCAACCAAACATTACATAATCACACATCGCAAATATTTATATTTATAATTTGTGCAATGTAACGGCTTGAGGAAGTTTCTTGTTGTTGCCATTTATCAATGGGGGAAATTAGGCATTTTTGAAAATGACCGGTAGGTACTCCATTTTTTAAATTTATTTATCATTTTCGTTACAGTTTGTTTGCATGGGAGGAACCCCCAAGCGAATGGAAACCTTCGCTCACTTCATAATGAAGGAGATCGGCCACAAGCTCCCAACCGGGACCCAACTTATGGACATTAGCCAGTATTCCTACCGTTATAGTATGTACAAAGTTGGACCGGTGCTCTCAGTTAGCGTAAGTATAGTAACGCATCCCGTATAATAATAGCAATTCATATTGAAGCCCATATTCCAAATACGAGCAGTACTTTGATGAATCAAAATGCCAGAAGAACAGAAAAATACTTGATGTTCTGAAGGACTTAAATCTCTCAACAGAATTGGTCAGATAGTTAAAAATATGGTTGGTGCTCGTATTGAGACCTGTCGCCCAAATACGAGCATCATAATAAAAATATAAGAAAATCAAGAACGTAGTTGATAATCTGAAGGTCTTTAGATATGAAAACGTCTTTCAATTCATCATATAGTAGTTCATAATGGAGGCAGCGCTCTAAATATGAGCCACATAATAGTAATATAAGCAAATCCGAGATACTTGCAATTTATACAGAACTTAAATCTTTAAACAGAATCGATCAAATAATTTTATTTAAAAAAGCGACTTGGTGCTCGTATTGAAGCCCATATTCCAAATATGAGCAGTATTATAATAATAATAATAATAATAATAATAATAATAAAGGTCTTTATTGGCAAGATTGATGAATATACAAAAGTTTACATAAATTTTCACCAAATGGCGAAGTTCAGCATAACTACAACAAGTGTAGTAGGCTGTTCTACCACTTAACCATGATACATGGACAGATTTATATAAATACATATAAATACATTCTCTACAAAAAATAAATAAATAAATAAATAGCAAATAAGAAAATATCATTTTATGCACTGAAACACAGCTTCAATTCTGTTATTGAGACTCTAAGATATACTTCCGTAATCTGTACTTAAAACTTTTAATTTTTTTGAGTTTTCTTATCTCAGCAGGTAGAGCATTATAAGTTTTATATATACTGAAAGTAAAAGACCTTTCAAAAAATGTAGTTTTGTGAAAGACCTTATGTGGCCAAATACGAGCATCATAATCAAAATATGAGAAAATCAAAAACGTATTTGAAAATCTGAAGGTCTTTATATATACCTACAAACGTCTTTGAACAAAATTCGTGATGTAGTTCGCATTTAAGCCAGCACTCCAAATATGAGCCTCATAATAAAAATATAATCAAAACAGATACTTGCAGTTATACAAAACTTAAATCTTTCAACAGAATTGACCAAATAATTTTATTTAAAAAATGACTTGGTGCTGATATTGAAGCCCATAAACCAAATACGAGCAGTATGATGATACATATGAAAAAACAGAAAGATACTTGAAGTTGTTCAATGTCTTAACAGAAATGGTAAAGTAGTATATTACTTGAGAATTGCCTTGGTGCTCGTACCGAAGCCCATGCGCCAAATACGAGCACCATAATCAAAATACGAGCAGTACGAAACGTTTTTCTTAGTACCATTTTTACTTTGTTTTTGTTTCCAGCACGGCATGGGCGTACCTTCAATTGGTATCTTGTTACACGAAGTAATAAAGCTGATGTACCACGCGAGGTGTAAGGATCCGATCTTCTTCCGGATCGGCACCTGCGGTGGAATCGGGCTCGAGGGGGGCACTGTGGTGATATCCGAGGACGCAGTCGACGGGATGCTTAATCGCTATTATCAAGTGGTAAGTAGTTGTATAGATTCTAAACGACAGCGATACATCAACCAAGCTTACTGAAATCGATACTGACGGCAACAATTAAAATTAATGTAAGGGTACTGCTATAAATAGCTCGTTAAATATTTTATAGGCTACTTGTTGATATTTGTTTAGTACCCTATTTATATGTAAAGTTAATGTTCCACACAATACATTGTGTGGAACATGTACAGAAATATCACAATAGAGTCCAGTCGATATTATGTTTTATTTCTTCTTCTCAGTTTTGTCAGGTCAGCACACTAACGAATTCGTTTTCTTTTAGCCAATGCTTGGAAAAATCGTAAAACGG
Source organism: Rhagium mordax (assembly GCA_963680705.1). Taxonomy (NCBI): domain Eukaryota; kingdom Metazoa; phylum Arthropoda; class Insecta; order Coleoptera; family Cerambycidae; genus Rhagium; species Rhagium mordax. Next base: position 1,937,843 of record OY796665.1, read on the forward strand.
CCAGCCAAACTGGACAAGAGACTAGTAAGAGAACTGAAAGCTCTTGCGGACCCTGAGGATCCTTATGACACCGTAACAGGGACCACCATGTGCGCCGATGACTTTTACGAAGGTAATTTATGTTTTATTTTATTATTTCTTACGTTAAAATGCGATTAATTCATCATGTAATTCAATGCGGCCTAGTATCAACTGGAAGAGTGGTTGTTTTTATTTTTCGGATTCTTCTTCACGTTTTGGGCGTTTTTCAGGCCAAGGCAGAACAGATGGCGCGTTCTGCGACTACACAGAGGCCGAGAAAATGGAATACCTGGAACACTTGAGGAATAACGGCGTGAAAAATATCGAGATGGAGGTGATCCCATTTGCGGCGTTGACCCACCACGCCGGAATTAAAGCCGCCGATATTTGCGTCACTCTCTTGGATCGGCTGAAAGGAGATCAGGTAACACCTCAGAATAATAAACTTAAAAGTCCCAAGCTTGCTGCTTTGGTTGCTTTTCGGAAGAACGATGGTCGATTACGCAGGAGCGTTAAAGGATACAAGCTTTTTAAAAATAGCTTACGTTGCATATTTAATCCCGTTTTTAACACGCTTTATTTTAGGTGTGCACCCCCAAAGAGGTGATGTACGAATGGCAAATAAGACCTCAGCAGCTGGTGGCACGTTACATAAAAAAATACCTGCAAACGAAAGGGCGAATCTCCTTTGACGGGCATGGATCCATGGCCGTCAAGAGCCCACGGCGATTCAAGCTCGTGCAGCAAGAATCGCAAACTTTCGAGTAATCTACATTTTTTTATACACAAAAATATCACTATCTACTTAAATTAATATAAATTTAGTTGTAAGTAATTAATAAGGAATTGCGCACATCTACAGCAAAAATTATAGGAAGTTGTAATGGGCCAGTCAAGGAACGGTAATTTGTATTTTTACCTTTCAGGGGCGACTTACTGCTAACATAGATGCCCTTATTTAGTGTAGCATACATTAAGTAAGGTAAGTTTACCAAATATGGGCAACTTGAGGAATTTAATTAACTTAAAAGTTGCTGATGAATGATGAAGGACTTTACATAATTATGTATATGAGCAACCTTGAGCCAAATATAAGAAAAATATTTGAAAAGCTGAATAATTGGTGAAATAGTTGTATAACATTTTTTATATAAATGTGACTTGTGCTCGTATTGAATCCCGCGCTCCAAAAATTACGTGCTCATATTGAAGCCCGTATTCCAAATACAAATACAAAAAACAGAAAATTGGTAAAGTAGCTGTATAATAAATATTACTTGAAAATGCCTTGGAGCTCGTATTAAAGCCCGTGTACCAAATACGAGCACCATAGTCAAAATACGAGCAGCAAAATATGCGCAATTACATAAACTCTGGCTTATTCTAAGGCGAATGCCACCATTTCTCAACGTGTACACAATATTTCTCTCTTGTGCCCATATTTGGTCTTAATGACCCCTATTTAACACTCGACCATAGCAGATTGTCTCGACGAAGCATAATCCTTGTGGTAGATGTACTTGATTCCACTTGCTTGATTTGTTTATGGCAAGCCCAATCTTGCCGATAGTGTCTAAGAGGATTGTTCAATAACCAGCTGGACTAAAGGGACGTAAAACAATTGAATTGATCTACTATAACAGATCTTGATGACGTCGCAGGAATATTACCTAAACGGTAGCGAGAACGTCACACGATACTACCTTATACCGTAATGGTAACAAGTTATAGCTATAGTGATTTTTATGTTGATAAAATGTTAGGTTAGGAGTATTTATTTTGTTATCGACATGAGTTATGATGGATGATCCTCAAGTATCAAAAACAAACTAACCGTTTTGTACGTACGTAGTAGGGAAGCTGTTAGTTTTGATGGAGCGCCATCTTTGTATCAGGAAACTAAGTGAATAGATTGTCCCAAATTATAAGCTTTCCTATACATATGGTTTGTTATTGTTTCACGTTATGTTTGTTGTGTACGATAAGCATAGGGTCCTTGGAAGAAATATATAGGATTCACAGGAGCTGGTAAATGCCTACCTACCTTTTAAATTATGTAAATGTCGGTCATTTGAACATAAAAAATAAAAAACGCCAAAACGAAAAAATATATAATTAAAAGAAACCAGAAAATAAACCTAAATGATATAAAAAATCAAATGACTGACGTTTTGTAAATTCCTTTTTCTGAAACGAGCTCTAGCTCTTTTTCTTTATGGACAGATACGAAGTATCCCATTTATCTTCCACTTATGTGTTGGTAGAAGGCGTGGCTTTATTTCGGGGACGCCACGTGGCCAGTCATGCACACCATTGATTGTAGATGGTCGGAAATATTTTTCTCAAAAGCACAAAAATTTAATTCCTGGTAATGGCACGTAATGTTTCTATAATATTCCATAATCCTATATATTTCTTGTACGGTCACCTGACAGAATTAATCACGAAGTTGAGCCGCACTAAACACTGGTAAAAATTTATGTGACTGACACAACAAATGGTAAGAAACGTGTCTGTAAAGTTCTTATCTAAACATATCATGGAGAGACTTTCTGTTTTTATACCACAAACAATCTGACCACATATTCTAGCTTCCTGTATCCACGAAAAATACTGATTTGACTTAAGATGTAACGAAAGATTTTGATAGCGACTTGGCGGCGAGAGAGAATCAGTAAGCGATGAAGCTGCCTCGCGTTATGTTGGTCTCTAATATTTCTCTTGAGCGTTTTACTCGCGCAGTTTCCACATGCCCAGTGGAAATCGAAGATATTGAAAAAAATAACTATTCTCACTTGGTGCGCAATGTGGCGCCCAACGTGATGCCCACTGGTCTTGTAGCGGCTGCGCGGTGTAAAACAATCTGTATCGCTTCTGCAATTAAATGTTGCATTCATGAAACTAAATATTTAACTAACAATAAGCATGCGTTAATGTTGTAATGTTTGTAGCGGTATATATAATGGACAATACATTTGTTAAAACTGAAGAGTTTCATAAATGGTAGACAACGAGGTAGTCTTGTGATTAAAACTTGCCTAATATGTTACAGGGCTTTTAAACAATTTTTATTTGATTGATTGATTCACTGTGTATTTCTGCGATTACTGCCATATTACCTGAGAATTGTTTATAAGCCTTTGGCATCGTTATTGTTATATTGCTCACCGTTATGATTATATCGTTGTTCATATTAGAATTTTATATATGAGAAACTGAGTGTTTGTGGACAATTGCTTCATGTTGTTTGTTTTTATAAAATGTAAAGGAAGTTGAATTTATTCGTATCGCACATCATACCCAAATCTAACTCAAACTCTATATTGTTAATGTGGTACATACAACTGAATATTTTACAATAAGTATTTGTATTATTGTTGATTATATATTATTGATGTATTTAGCCTAGTCTAATTCTATGTCGCCTGAGAAGTAAAACAGTAAAATAAAGTTTCGCCAGTTACACTGATGTGTATTTTATTTTATCGTATTATATAGGAGTCACAAAAAAATTCTCACGAAACTAAATTTGTAATTTTTATTTTATTGTTATAACGCAATATACAGTAGCATCAGTCCTTAAATCCTCTAATTAAATGGAATAATCGTTGCACTAAGCAAGGTAACAAAACTCTCTTAACATAAGTTTTCAGCCAAACCCGCGGATAAAACTCATTGGTTGATTGATTCTATTTGATAATTGACCTAATAATATTTACAAGCTAACTTATGTTATCGATAGTTTTGAATTGTTGCGGCGCTGGAGGCGGCGAAGGCTTCCGCTTGGTGACTTTACTGAACACCATCTTTGTTAGGAGCAAAAACGGAGATTCCACCAGAACTGAGAAAATGAATGAGAATACGAACGACAATACCATCATTCCGCACACTTGCACGGCCTAAAACAAAATAAAAATCAGAGAAGTAAACATGCAAATAAATGATTACTTACAAAGCCAGCTGTAGACGAATATAATGAGGACTCTGCTCCCAAAAAGAATATATTTATTACGACAGGGTTCAGCAGGAACGCACTATATGTTAGCCTGCTCAGCAGGATTAGTTGCTTAAACGACAGGAATTTATCCACAATCCCTGAAAAATATGCACAAATTCATATAAAATTTTTTTATATAAATTTATCCAATAGATGACTTACGGGCATTTCCAGTATGACATGAAATCAATATCCAGGCCAGACCGATTGCCCATAGCGGTCTAGAGATGCCCGTATAAAACGCTGAAAATTCCAGTGATACATCACGGTCGTATAAGGCGAGCAATATCCACAAATTTACCGCGGAAAATACAACCCATAAACCTATTTTCGTTCCCTAGAAAAAAAAACCAATATTTTGTAAATGTATTTAAAACGCCAAGACGGTAGCAAGTACCTGTTTTAGAGTAAGTTTGTTCTTCAATTTAATTATTAAAATGTACCCAGTTATAGCACCGATCATGTATGGTCCCATTCGCATCCATGGACGGTAGTAGAAAATATCTAACTGGGCAAGTTGTTCGTCCAATCTAAAATAAAAGAAATTAACGTTCATTGACAGATAGGAAAACATAGCATAAGGCAATCCCTGTCCTCCCCCCCCTCCCCCTTTCCCCCCTCCCCGACGCCAAGTATATTCATTTGATCACCTCATCAGTTATGAAATACTTGCTAAAATATGAAAGTAGTAGGACGTCTAATAAGAAAGTTTTCTAGGCAGAAATTTTTCTGGGAAAGTTTTCTAGACTTCACCGCTACTGGCTAAATTAACTTGAGTGTTATGAACCTTAGAAACACATCAAATGTGAGCTCGAGTGCATAATAGTGTATCTCATCAACTCATAAAACAGAAATTTAAAAGTTTTCTAGACAACGCCGCTCCCCACGATCGGGTAAATCTTTTTTAGTATCAATTTATGAAATATATACTGAAATTTGAAAGTGATAAGGTTCCCAGTAAGAAAGTTTTCTAGACGATTAATAAGCCTGACTCATAGGAAAGTTTTCTAGACTTCGCCACTACTGGTTTAATTAACCTGAGGCCTAAATATCTATCAAATACGATTTCGAGCACATAATTGTGTATCTCATCAACTCATGAAACAGATTTTTATAAAATGAAGTAGGATGATCTCTAATAAGAAAGTTTTCTAGACAACGCCACTCCCCACGAACTTCTTTTTTAGTATCATCACTTTATAAAATATATTATGAAATATGAAAGTGATAAGGTTTCCAGTAAAAAAGTATTCTAGACCACGCCGCCTGCGACGAACGATTAGTAAGCCTGAGTGACTAATAGAAAAGTTTTCTAGACTTCGCCACTACTGGTTTAATTAACCTGAGGCTTATGAAACTATCAAATACGAGTTCGAGCACATAATTGTGTATCTCTTCAACTCATGAAACTGATATTTAAAAAATGAAGCAGAATAGTCTCTAATAAGAAAGTTTTCTAGACAACGCCGCTCCCCACGATCGAGTAAATTTTTTTTAGTGTCATCAATTTATGAAATGCATGCGGAAATTTGAAAGCGATAAGGTTCCTAGTAAGAAAGTGTTCTAGACCACGCCGCCTGCGACGAACAGTTAATAAGCCTGAGTGACTAATAGGAAAGTTTTCTAGACTTCGCAACTTCTGGTTCAATTAACCTGAGGCTTATGAAACTATCAAATACGAGTTCGAGCACATAATTGTGTATCTCATCAACTCATGAAACTGATATTTAAAAAATGAAGCAGAATAGTCTCTAATAAGAAAGTTTTCTAGACAACGCCGCTCCCCACGATCGAGTAAATCTTTTTTAGTGTCATCAATTTATGAAATGTATGCTGAAATTTGAATGCGATAAGGTTCCCAGTAAGAAAGTTTTCTAGACCACGCAGCCTGCGACGAACAGTTAATAAGCCTGAGTGACTAATAGGAAAGTTTTCTAGACTTCGCCACTATACTGGTTAAATTAACCTGAAGGTTATGAACCTTAAGAACCCATCAAAAAGCGAGTTCAAGAACTTAATTGTGCATCTCATCAGTACATGAAACAGAGATTTAAAAATTGAGGTGGTAGAGGTCCTTAATGAGAAAGTTTTCTAGACAAAATCTGTTTGATTTTAATTCAAATTTACTTACGTTGGAATGTATCCAATGAAGAACGCGTTGTACGCCGCCACAGCAATGTTGACCAATATGAGAAGGACTGTAACGACAGCTGACAGCTTAAACATTCTGAAATAAAAATAATTGCAAATGGATGGATCGGGATGTCAAGTTTCATAGAGTAATGGCAGTGGTTTCACAAATGCTCGTACTGCATTTATTAAAATCGCACAAAACTTACATTGTGGACATAACCAACAATAACGATGTCAGTGTAAATAATTGCAAGTCTATTGACACGTACCAGGACCAACTTAAGCATAGTTCGGATCTCGGAAAAAAGTTGTTGATATACAGTAAATTTCGCCACCAATATTTTTCGCAAAGAAGGTCCGGCCGTTCGTAAGACGTCAACGACGAGGTCTTTTCGTAGAATGTGTAAGAGACGTCCGAAAATAGCAGGACGACCATGTATAGCGGCGTTAACCTAAAAAATAAACAAGTAAAGTTATCACAAAAAATTTTTTAAAATTTCAATAACTTACCTAAAAAATCTATTGACGAACATCATGAGGAATTGTTTGACTTTTGCTGCATAATTAATTTCGCTCAAGTCAGACTTCTCATGAGGGTTGTGGGATTTATAGTATAAGTAAGTAACCAAAAATCCGCTAAAATAAAAGTTTACGATGTATCGCCTCATAATTTTTTTTAAGTGTATCTCACCTCAGGAATAAATACGTGTCTATGCAGAAAGTAGGATTACTTATAACCTGCGCAATGATAGTCTCTGAGAGACGAAACGTCGTCGGCACATTTGTCAAGTAATCAGCTTGGAAGTATATCGAGTGGCCAGCTATAACCCAGAGCATTGTCAGGAACCTTAAACCGTGAATGCAAGGTATTGAATCATCTGTCAGCTTTATTTTCAACAGTTTTTTCGCGTTGGAATACACGGAGAAGCATTTTACTATTTTTGCAAGGGTGCTCGGTTCTGAGATATCTTCTGAGGAGCTCTTGGACACCAGCTCGATCGTGGATACTGTAACTGAAAATTTTAATTAAATAAGAGAAAGAAGAGAGGAGAGGAGAGAAGAGGGGAAGGGTGGGGAGAAGAGAAGAGAAGAGGAGAGACGAAGGAGTGGAGTGGAGAGGGGAGGAGAGGATACAGCTGAAGGTGTGAGCAAAAACATGTGTTAATACAGAAAACTATTTCTTATACTTACTGCTATTTAAGGATTTTCCATGTGCAATTCCATTATGAGCGGCGACTAAGTTCTTCTCCAAGTTGTGCCTTCTGACGTCATATGTAGTGCCGATAACAGTTAGCACAATTATGACGATCCATATTACGCTACGAACATAATTGGAAATGATTACTGGGTTACAGACTAGTTACAGTTTTACATGTGCAAGCACCATTCGGTGTGAAAAGAAGAGGCGTACTTTCGAGAATACCCTGTATAGGAAAGTAAAAGGATAGCGGATTGGGGCACTAAGAAATGAGCTACTTTTATAAAGCAAAAACCTAAACCAAATACCGAACATCCCTGTAAATAAGGGTCATAGCATTAAAATACAGTTTAAGGGACAGGAATCCCCAATAAGAAAGTTTTCTAGACAGCGCCGCTCCCCATGTCCGGGTAAATTATTTTGACGTCTTATCAGCTTATGATATACATGCTAGATTTTGAAAGCTATAAGTTTCGCAATAAGAAAGTTTTCTAGACTACGCCGCCGGCGTCGTTGAAAGTTTTCTAGACCACGCCGTTAAATTAGCCTGAGTATTCTGAATCTCAGGATTTCGTGAAATACATACAAAATACGAGCTCTAGTACATGACTGTGTGCCTTATCAGTTTAACAAACACACACTTAAATATGAAAGTAAATCCCTAAACGGAAAGTTTTCTAGACAACGCCGCTCCCTACTACCCGCTAAATTATTTTGACTATTCCATCAATTTAATAAAAATATTCTAGAATTTCAAAGTGGTAAGATTCCTTATAAGAAAGTTTTCTAGACCACGCCGTTGAAAGTTTTCTAGACCACGCCATCTGCGATGACCGGTTAAATTAGACTGAGTAGTGAGTATTGTGGACCTCAGGGATTTGTGAAATACATAGAAAATATGAGCTCGACTGAAGTATGGGAGTAAAAATCCCTAGCAGGAAAGTTTTCTAGACAACGCCGCTCCCCAAGACCGAATAAATTATTTTGACTATTCCAATAACTTATGAAATACATGCTACAATTTGAAAGCTATAAAATTCCTAATAGGAAAGTTTTCTAGACCACGCCGTTGAAAGTTTTCTAGACCACGCCGCAGTATTGGTAATAGGAAAGTTTTCTTGACCTTAATTGTTTTCTGTAGGAGGTATTCGTGTTTTGCTTTTGTAGCTGAATGACTGTAAAATATCAAAATCACACTTACCATAAAACAATGGTTTTTGGCAACGCCAAAATCCAAAGATAATCTTCTACTAACGGTTTCGCATCTATCACTTCCAAATCCAAATGGTAGATCCTCTTCAGCTCTAGAAAGTCTCCACTAAAATAAACTTCTGCTAAAGCTAGAATATCCTCTTTCTTGCAAGACGCTGGTACACACAGGCCTAGTTGAATCGTCCACTAAAATTATTCACCTAATTAGTACGATAAAAATAAATACGAAAAAACCCAAAAAAATATTCCAGTTAATTATTCAAAGCGTAAAAAAATCCTATTGTCGATAATAATACAACAATTATAAACTCTGTTTACATATGTTAATACCGTATTCTAATGAGTGTTCAAAAAAATACTAAGCAATAATTAAGAAAAAAAAAAATTAACAATAAATATTTATTACTCTATGTTTCATGGAATTTGCATTAATTTTGGTATGACAAACGCTCATTTATTTATCAATTTTTTTTTTAAGCCAGTGTAAAAGAAAATATACTTACCTCCAGCGGCATCCGCGTGTGATACTGCAGCGTGCTATTATGCTTAAGATAAACCATAGTGAATCTCATGGCATAGGGAGGATGATCATAGTTGGTTTTAGTACGCAAAATCTTGTTGTGGTTTACTTGGAGTTCTTCGGTGTTGGATATATCCTGGCACTGACTGTGCGAGCCTATCCACAAATTATTACCGTATATAAAACCGAATTCTGGTCTGCCACTGGCGTCCATCGCTGAAAAAAATATAACGGCATGTCAGAAGGTAAGACAATTTATTAGCCGACAGAAGCAAATTTGCTTGTGGTACGTTTATTTTACCTTAAAAGGCAAGTATATTTATTCAAACGATATAAAATGCAGATTTTGTCCTCCGAAGGACGTTTAAGACGATTGCAAGCCTCTAGAAGGTGGGACGAGGCCGCTTTGTTTCTTTAGTGGGTCTCCCAGCCAAATATTAGCCGCGACTCCTGTTCCTAACCTTCGTATCGAGTACGAGGACGAACAAGACAACTGTCCTCGCCACTGGTAAGTTGTGTTCAAGTACAGAAATTAAGCACATTACTCAATTTGTTTAAATTGATATACTTCCGTATTGGAAAGATACAAAACAAAACATTAACAGAGAATTTATGTTTGGTTACTAATGGAAAAGATACAATGAATTTTAAATGAAAACAAATTTAATAACAACAGAGATGCCAATGGCCAAGCCACAGAGCGGTATTTCATAATTAATGATCTAAGATCTAAACAAGTTAGACAAGTTCAATTTGGTACTCTAATCATTAGATTTGGCAATAAATAATGTGCCAATTAGGTATCGGAATAATTTTTTGCCCAGTCATAGGTCAAGGAGATTCTAAAAATATGCAAATTTAACGTTCAGGCACAGGGAGAAGAAGAGCGTGTTTAGGCAAAATTTATTTTTAGTGGTGACCTAACAACTGGACAGAAGGCATTAGTGAGATGAGTTCTTTCCCGCTGACTTCTAACGGAGAGGGATCGCTCGTCGTGAAAATCGTTTTTTATTTATTTCGATTTAATCACTCGCACAATATTTTGTTGTTTTGCAACTCCAACTTTGACGCTCTGTAACTCCAAAACTTTTTATTGTAGGATCGCGAATTCCAGCTTATTCTTCTCGTTAAATAGTCTTCTTTAATTGGTCCTACGTACATTATTAACGTCCGACGCATTAGGAAGATATTACAGGGAGAAACATGAAGGAATAATGTAATATATTGTTATTTTGCAACTCCAACTTTGACGCTCTGTAACTCCAAAACTTTTTATTGGAGGATCGCGAATTCCAGCTTATTTTTCTCGTTAAATAGTCTTCTTTAATTGATCCTACGTACATTATTATCGTCCGACGCATTAGGAAGATATTACAGGGAGAAACATGAAGGAATAATGTAATATTTTGTTATTTTGCAACTCCAACTTTGACGCTCTGTAACTCCAAAACTTTTTATTGTAGGATCGCGAATTCCAGCTTATTCTTCTCGTTAAATAGTCTTCTTTAATTGGTCCTACGTACATTATTAACGTCCGACGCATTAGGAAGATATTACAGGGAGAAACATGAAGGAATAATGTAATATATTGTTATTTTGCAACTCCAACTTTGACGCTCTGTAACTCCAAAACTTTTTATTGGAGGATCGCGAATTCCAGCTTATTTTTCTCGTTAAATAGTCTTCTTTAATTGATCCTACGTACATTATTATCGTCCGACGCATTAGGAAGATATTACAGGGAGAAACATGAAGGAATAATGTAATATTTTGTTATTTTGCAACTCCAACTTTGACGCTCTGTAACTCCAAAACTTTTTATTGTAGGATCGCGAACTCCAGCTTATTCTTCTCGTTAAATAGTCTTCTTTAATTGGTCCTACCTACATTATTAACGTCCGACGCATTAGGAAGATATTACAGGGAGAAACATGAAGGAATAATGTAATATTTTGTTATTTTGCAACTCCAACTTTGACGCTCTGTAACTCCAAAACTTTTTATTGTAGGATCGCGAATTCCAGCTTATTCTTCTCGTTAAATAGTCTTCTTTAATTGGTCCTACGTACATTATTAACGTCCGACGCATTAGGAAGATATTACAGGGAGAAACATGAAGGAATAATGTAATATATTGTTATTTTGCAACTCCAACTTTGACGCTCTGTAACTCCAAAACTTTTTATTGGAGGATCGCGAATTCCAGCTTATTTTTCTCGTTAAATAGTCTTCTTTAATTGATCCTACGTACATTATTATCGTCCGACGCATTAGGAAGATATTACAGGGAGAAACATGAAGGAATAATGTAATATTTTGTTATTTTGCAACTCCAACTTTGACGCTCTGTAACTCCAAAACTTTTTATTGTAGGATCGCGAACTCCAGCTTATTCTTCTCGTTAAATAGTCTTCTTTAATTGGTCCTACCTACATTATTAACGTCCGACGCATTAGGAAGATATTACAGGGAGAAACATGAAGGAATAATGTAATATTTTGTTATTTTGCAACTCCAACTTTGACGCTCTGTAACTCCAAAACTTTTTATTGTAGGATCGCGAACTCCAGCTTATTCTTCTCGTTAAATAGTCTTCTTTAATTGGTCCTACCTACATTATTAACGTCCGACGCATTAGGAAGATATTACAGGGAGAAACATGAAGGAATAATGTAATATTTTGTTATTTTGCAACTCCAACTTTGACGCTCTGTAACTCCAAAACTTTTTATTGTAGGATCGCGAACTCCAGCTTATTCTTCTCGTTAAATAGTCTTCTTTAATTGGTCCTACCTACATTATTAACGTCCGACGCATTAGGAAGATATTACAGGGAGAAACATGAAGGAATAATGTAATATTTTGTTATTTTGCAACTCCAACTTTGACGCTCTGTAACTCCAAAACTTTTTATTGTAGGATCGCGAACTCCAGCTTATTCTTCTCGTTAAATAGTCTTCTTTAATTGGTCCTACCTACATTATTAACGTCCGACGCATTAGGAAGATATTACAGGGAGAAACATGAAGGAATAATGTAATATATTGTTATTTTGCAACTCCAACTTTGACGCTCTGTAACTCCAAAACTTTTTATTGGAGGATCGCGAATTCCAGCTTATTTTTCTCGTTAAATAGTCTTCTTTAATTGGTCCTACGTACATTATTATCGTCCGACGCATTAGGAAGATATTACAGGGAGAAACATGAAGGAATAATGTAATATTTTGTTATTTTGCAACTCCAACTTTGACGCTCTGTAACTCCAAAACTTTTTATTGTAGGATCGCGAACTCCAGCTTATTCTTCTCGTTAAATAGTCTTCTTTAATTGGTCCTACGTACATTATTATCGTCCGACGCATTAGGAAGATATTACAGGGAGAAACATGAAGGAATAATGTAATATTTTGTTATTTTGCAACTCCAACTTTGACGCTCTGTAACTCCAAAACTTTTTATTGTAGGATCGCGAACTCCAGCTTATTCTTCTCATTAAATAGTCTTCTTTAATTGGTCCTACCTACATTATTAACGTCCGACGCATTAGGAAGATATTACAGGGAGAAACATGAAGGAATAATGTAATATTTTGTTATTTTGCAACTCCAACTTTGACGCTCTGTAACTCCAAAACTTTTTATTGTAGGATCGCGAACTCCAGCTTATTCTTCTCGTTAAATAGTCTTCTTTAATTGGTCCTACCTACATTATTAACGTCCGACGCATTAGGAAGATATTACAGGGAGAAACATGAAGGAATAATGTAATATTTTGTTATTTTGCAACTCCAACTTTGACGCTCTGTAACTCCAAAACTTTTTATTGTAGGATCGCGAACTCCAGCTTATTCTTCTCGTTAAATAGTCTTCTTTAATTGGTCCTACCTACATTATTAACGTCCGACGCATTAGGAAGATATTACAGGGAGAAACATGAAGGAATAATGTAATATTTTGTTATTTTGCAACTCCAACTTTGACGCTCTGTAACTCCAAAACTTTTTATTGTAGGATCGCGAACTCCAGCTTATTCTTCTCGTTAAATAGTCTTCTTTAATTGGTCCTACCTACATTATTAACGTCCGACGCATTAGGAAGATATTACAGGGAGAAACATGAAGGAATAATGTAATATATTGTTATTTTGCAACTCCAACTTTGACGCTCTGTAACTCCAAAACTTTTTATTGGAGGATCGCGAACTCCAGCTTATTCTTCTCGTTAAATAGTCTTCTTTAATTGGTCCTACCTACATTATTAACGTCCGACGCATTAGGAAGATATTACAGGGAGAAACATGAAGGAATAATGTAATATATTGTTATTTTGCAACTCCAACTTTGACGCTCTGTAACTCCAAAACTTTTTATTGGAGGATCGCGAACTCCAGCTTATTCTTCTCGTTAAATAGTCTTCTTTAATTGGTCCTACCTACATTATTAACGTCCGACGCATTAGGAAGATATTACAGGGAGAAACATGAAGGAATAATGTAATATATTGTTATTTTGCAACTCCAACTTTGACGCTCTGTAACTCCAAAACTTTTTATTGGAGGATCGCGAATTCCAGCTTATTTTTCTCGTTAAATAGTCTTCTTTAATTGGTCCTACGTACATTATTATCGTCCGACGCATTAGGAAGATATTACAGGGAGAAACATGAAGGAATAATGTAATATTTTGTTATTTTGCAACTCCAACTTTGACGCTCTGTAACTCCAAAACTTTTTATTGTAGGATCGCGAACTCCAGCTTATTCTTCTCGTTAAATAGTCTTCTTTAATTGGTCCTACGTACATTATTATCGTCCGACGCATTAGGAAGATATTACAGGGAGAAACATGAAGGAATAATGTAATATTTTGTTATTTTGCAACTCCAACTTTGACGCTCTGTAACTCCAAAACTTTTTATTGTAGGATCGCGAACTCCAGCTTATTCTTCTCATTAAATAGTCTTCTTTAATTGGTCCTACCTACATTATTAACGTCCGACGCATTAGGAAGATATTACAGGGAGAAACATGAAGGAATAATGTAATATTTTGTTATTTTGCAACTCCAACTTTGACGCTCTGTAACTCCAAAACTTTTTATTGTAGGATCGCGAACTCCAGCTTATTCTTCTCGTTAAATAGTCTTCTTTAATTGGTCCTACGTACATTATTATCGTCCGACGCATTAGGAAGATATTACAGGGAGAAACATGAAGGAATAATGTAATATTTTGTTATTTTGCAACTCCAACTTTGACGCTCTGTAACTCCAAAACTTTTTATTGTAGGATCGCGAACTCCAGCTTATTCTTCTCGTTAAATAGTCTTCTTTAATTGATCCTACCTACATTATTAACGTCCGACGCATTAGGAAGATATTACAGGGAGAAACATGAAGGAATAATGTAATATTTTGTTATTTTGCAACTCCAACTTTGACGCTCTGTAACTCCAAAACTTTTTATTGTAGGATCGCGAACTCCAGCTTATTCTTCTCGTTAAATAGTCTTCTTTAATTGGTCCTACCTACATTATTAACGTCCGACGCATTAGGAAGATATTACAGGGAGAAACATGAAGGAATAATGTAATATATTGTTATTTTGCAACTCCAACTTTGACGCTCTGTAACTCCAAAACTTTTTATTGGAGGATCGCGAACTCCAGCTTATTCTTCTCGTTAAATAGTCTTCTTTAATTGGTCCTACCTACATTATTAACGTCCGACGCATTAGGAAGATATTACAGGGAGAAACATGAAGGAATAATGTAATATATTGTTATTTTGCAACTCCAACTTTGACGCTCTGTAACTCCAAAACTTTTTATTGGAGGATCGCGAATTCCAGCTTATTTTTCTCGTTAAATAGTCTTCTTTAATTGGTCCTACGTACATTATTATCGTCCGACGCATTAGGAAGATATTACAGGGAGAAACATGAAGGAATAATGTAATATTTTGTTATTTTGCAACTCCAACTTTGACGCTCTGTAACTCCAAAACTTTTTATTGTAGGATCGCGAACTCCAGCTTATTCTTCTCGTTAAATAGTCTTCTTTAATTGGTCCTACGTACATTATTATCGTCCGACGCATTAGGAAGATATTACAGGGAGAAACATGAAGGAATAATGTAATATTTTGTTATTTTGCAACTCCAACTTTGACGCTCTGTAACTCCAAAACTTTTTATTGTAGGATCGCGAACTCCAGCTTATTCTTCTCGTTAAATAGTCTTCTTTAATTGGTCCTACCTACATTATTAACGTCCGACGCATTAGGAAGATATTACAGGGAGAAACATGAAGGAATAATGTAATATATTGTTATTTTGCAACTCCAACTTTGACGCTCTGTAACTCCAAAACTTTTTATTGGAGGATCGCGAACTCCAGCTTATTCTTCTCGTTAAATAGTCTTCTTTAATTGGTCCTACCTACATTATTAACGTCCGACGCATTAGGAAGATATTACAGGGAGAAACATGAAGGAATAATGTAATATATTGTTATTTTGCAACTCCAACTTTGACGCTCTGTAACTCCAAAACTTTTTATTGGAGGATCGCGAACTCCAGCTTATTCTTCTCGTTAAATAGTCTTCTTTAATTGGTCCTACCTACATTATTAACGTCCGACGCATTAGGAAGATATTACAGGGAGAAACATGAAGGAATAATGTAATATATTGTTATTTTGCAACTCCAACTTTGACGCTCTGTAACTCCAAAACTTTTTATTGGAGGATCGCGAATTCCAGCTTATTTTTCTCGTTAAATAGTCTTCTTTAATTGGTCCTACGTACATTATTATCGTCCGACGCATTAGGAAGATATTACAGGGAGAAACATGAAGGAATAATGTAATATTTTGTTATTTTGCAACTCCAACTTTGACGCTCTGTAACTCCAAAACTTTTTATTGTAGGATCGCGAACTCCAGCTTATTCTTCTCGTTAAATAGTCTTCTTTAATTGGTCCTACGTACATTATTATCGTCCGACGCATTAGGAAGATATTACAGGGAGAAACATGAAGGAATAATGTAATATTTTGTTATTTTGCAACTCCAACTTTGACGCTCTGTAACTCCAAAACTTTTTATTGTAGGATCGCGAACTCCAGCTTATTCTTCTCGTTAAATAGTCTTCTTTAATTGGTCCTACGTACATTATTATCGTCCGACGCATTAGGAAGATATTACAGGGAGAAACATGAAGGAATAATGTAATATTTTGTTATTTTGCAACTCCAACTTTGACGCTCTGTAACTCCAAAACTTTTTATTGTAGGATCGCGAACTCCAGCTTATTCTTCTCGTTAAATAGTCTTCTTTAATTGATCCTACCTACATTATTAACGTCCGACGCATTAGGAAGATATTACAGGGAGAAACATGAAGGAATAATGTAATATTTTGTTATTTTGCAACTCCAACTTTGACGCTCTGTAACTCCAAAACTTTTTATTGTAGGATCGCGAACTCCAGCTTATTCTTCTCGTTAAATAGTCTTCTTTAATTAACCCCACGTACATTATTGTCGTCCGACGCATTAGGAAGACATTACAGGGAGAAACATGAAGGAATTATGTTATATTTTGTTATTTTGCAACTCCAACTTTGACGCTCCGTAACTCCAAAACTTTTTACCGTAGAATCGCGAGTTCCAGCTTATTCTTCTTGTTAGATAGTCTACTTTAATTGGTCCTACGTACATTATTGTCGCCATACGCAATGAAAAGATATAAGAGGGAGAGACGTGAAGGAAAAACGTAGTATTTTGACATTTTACAAATTGAACTTTTACTTTCTGTATCACAGTATACTTGTAGCATCATGATTTATATAGTCTACTTTAATTGATCCTGCATGCATTATTGAGTCCTATTATGGATTATTTTGAAATAAAAAAAAAATTTTTAAGATTTTTTTATTTTATTTTATCTCCACCACCTAATTATTACTACTGTAACGATCGTGAGTAGGTAAAAAAATTTAAAAAGTAGATACGTACCCTTAACTGCCCAGACTTTATCCTCATCCACGGCCATCTGAAGAACACCCAGTTCCTTAAAACATGTTTCGTTCGCCACTTCCGCACTCAACGTAGCTATCCCGTAAAGAGGCTGAGTGCCCCTTAATATTTCGTTTAAACCGTGTACTTGCACGAAAGCCAAAGCCGCGAAAAATAGACGGAGCACCCGACACATCTTCGCCTAATACGTATGCCTCTGCATTAGACAAAATTATGATAACAAATAACTTTTAAGAATTTGTGCCTGTGTTATACGATCGCCAATGCTTGAATTGGGTAGGTATGAAAATGAGGAGTAGGAGTTGTGAACTATGCACGGTGCTGAAAGCTCTCGTCCTTACGGGTGTGAAAGCAGCCACCGTGGTTTCACTCACTCCTCACCGTTTCACAATAAAGTAAGAAATGAATGCTGTTTAAGTGCATAATAAACTGAATTAAAATGGTTTCTGCAATCTGGGTCGGCGAAATAGGTTTATCTTGTGTGTGGAAATTTCGAAATTGCCCCCCCTTCCTCCATAAATATTGCCTGTTTATGTTTGTTTTTAAAAATACAATATTTTTCAAATTTATATTGTATCCCAAATAAAAATTATTTCCAATAATTCATAGCAAATTTATTATCTCCCGTAAATTCATGATTTTGAACTATTTTAATGGTTGCAGAGTCGTCATAAGGGGGTCAGTATAATCCACAAATTTCAATTGTTTAGTTTATTTTTTCTTTTCGGTTAATTTCATGGTACAGAAGTTAATGATTTCAACATATAGGAATGGTGTTCCTACACAGCCTTGCAAATCAAGTAAAAATTAACATTACTTAAATATGTTTATCTAGATTAACATTTAATTATGTAATAATTACACGAAATAAAAGGAACGCTGATCCTGTACAGTCACTTGGTGTTAAAAAGTACTCACACTTCGAACTAATTCTATGGCGGCTTTGGATATTTTTCTTTTTTGCGGATTCTTAAACTTTAAAGTATCAATTTGAAATATTGAAAAGGAATAGATGTGCTTTTACTCCTAAGAAGGTGAAGACCACCCCTGAATTTCAAAACTTAATACTGACTCAAGTATTAAGATTTAGTTATACAAGAAACTCATGCATATTTCATATTTGACCCGTTTTGAATTAAACTATCCAAAAATATATGAATTTAAAATTGCTATAGAATTAGTCCTTGTTGATATTTCTCCGTGTCTTCTTTATTACTTTTGACTTTTTGGTTGATTTAAGTAAGTTAATAATTAAAATAATTAATGAAACATTGTAAGATTATATTTGACGATGGTATGGACTGACAGTCCGAAACTATAAAAAAAGAACATTAGATATATACTACGCTTTGCAAAACATAAACAGGTTCCTAATAATTGATCAGCCACAAATTTCGTATTTAGATGTGGGTATTAGCATTTATTTGACCTTGTAATAATTTTCGTAAATCGATTTTTAAAGACCAAGTTTCGTAAACCGCTAGGAATGCACCTCATAACCTCGCAATTGAAAAATATAAGCGAAATATGTAGTGAAAAATGATTTCTTCTTAAATTTCCATTATAAAGTTTAGTTATAAATCTGCGATTTTATAGTCCCAAGGTGAAGAGAGCAAAATCGATACATACTAGTAATCAGTTGATCTAATTTTATTATAAATGCTTTAAGTTTAATATTTGTTTCTATTTTAACAATATCATCGTCAGAAAGCACTTGTAATTCTCTAGTTGACTACAAAACAATATACCGGGTGTTCCATTAAAATAAGAAAGTTATTGACGTTTTTAAATCTACATATTCGAAATCAAATTATGAACACCCTGTAGATGAACATTTGCAAGTTTGTATTCTTAATTTTATGGGTACTTTTACTTGGCATGTAGCTTAAGTGAGCGTCCTAGGACACATTAAACTGTTATTAAATTGCAAAATACACTTAGAGGCTATAAATAAGCTAATTGATTTATAAACTGATTGCGACATTCCCATAAAAAAACTTAACACCAACAGAGATGATACAATAGAACAATCATCGGGAAGGATAAGTAATGGGCTGTTGGCGAATAGTAGAGTTTGGCTAAAGAACCTTTCGATGTACGGACGTCAGAAGTCAAAGTGTTGATATTTAATGTGGATGTAATGATGATGACGGTAATATTTGTTTTACGGTGATTAAAATTCGTAAAATTAATTTGTTTTCCTGTACCTTTCAGCTCTTAAAGATGATGGCCTCCACGTCCGCGGTGTTATTGTCAATAACCCTGATCAAACAAAAACGGATATAAACTTTATGAGAGTCGTGGAGGAAAATTTCGGTCGCTTGCGGGACGAAAAAATTTCCGTTACAGTTTCTACAGGGTAAAACATGCAAGTACGTTTTTGAATTTTTTGGATCGTCTAATAGCGAAGGCGCAAGGGAAATCGCACTATTGCCATTATGTTGCTCTTTATGCCAGGATAATAAAAGTTATCTTGGTCTTGTAAAGACCATGTTAAAAATTTTTTGATTGCCAAATACGACAGGCAGGTCTGTAAAATTGGAGGTGCGTAAACTTGTACATTTAACAATTCCAAAGTTTTTTTAATTTCGCTTTTTTGTTGATAGAAACGTTCAATTAGTTTTTTTTTAATTGATAACTACTAATAATTAAAACCACGTGCAGAATATTGTGTGATGTCACTGTGGGAAGTAACTTGAAAAACTTTATATAATTCTTTCAAAAGGATGAAATAAGCTAAGACAGCAGTTTTTAATTCCGTGACCATCTTTGGCCAAGATAATTTTCGGTGTCCCAGTGAGTTAAAACTGCGTCTCATTTTTTTACTACCTGTTATAAATATTATTTGTATAAGTTATTTGCATTCATATTATTGGAAAATGACAGAGATGTGTACAATTTTATCACGGCTGCTATAAATAAATACCAAAATAGGTGTTACTGCGCATTTACTTAATTACTTTTATCTGGTGAAAAATTAACGATTTCAAATCAATAGGCTGACGTTCAGTAATAACTTACTGATCGGGATATCAAGAAACTACAAATAGCTCTTCTTGGCCAAACATTTTTGTTTCCTCAATTCAGATACCAAAATCACGTAGTTCTCTCTCTCCTCGAGACGTTTTTTGAATTTTCCAAATCGGAGTTTTTTTCTGGTAAGAAAAATGTTTTAATCCGCATTATGTTTCCAGGTAAATATTGTATGTAATTTATGGTAATGTATGCCACGTGGCCCAACGTTCAGGATAATTATTATTTTTATTTCCAATTTTTATTTCCATATATTAGCTAAGTATTTTTTATTATTCGCGAAAATTATAAATAGAAGTGTGCATCTTCGCCCTGTTACTCATATGTTTGATTTTCATGAAAATAATCAGGTAGTTTGGTAGTTTCAAGATACGTTAACTTAATTTTCCAAGACAATGTCTTTTGTTTTATTTACGAAATTGTATAAAAATTTTTCCAGGTGATCTCCTAATTCGTTTTAAATTACTATTGATTGATGCACCTGTTTGTTGGAAATCCCTTTTGACGTTTACCCAGCCACTACCTTATCACTGTCTGTGTATAGTTTATTTTTTACTACATTTGATTATAATTCAAGTGACTCAGAATTTTTGCATGTAGTTATTAAGCAAGAAATGAATTTGCTGTAGATATAGTTTTCTACTATATGTGTATTAAAATAGTAAATTCAGTGGTTTCTAAGAACAAAAAAATAACTATTGGATTTAAAAGGCTCTATCTTCAAAACAAAATGAGATATCGAACTGCAACTTATGGCATTCGATTCGTCTCTCTTTTCTCTATTTGATTCGTGTTTAAAATTGTAGAAATTGTAACAGGAGTATCAGGATAGCAGAAACGCCAAGAGTTATTTGCTAGGCATCGAAATTATATTTTAATTTCGTTAGATTCGGGTTAAATATTTTAAAAATTGTAACGGGAGTATCTGGATAGCAGAAATGCTAGGAGGTATTTGCCAGGCATCGAAATTATATTTTAATTTCGTTAGATTCGTGTTAAAAATTTTTAAAATTGTAACAGGAGTATCAGGATAGCAGAAATGCTAGGAGGTATTTGCCAGGCATCGAAATTATATTTTAAATTCGTTTGATTCGTGTTTAAAATTTTAAAAATTGTAACAGGAGTATCAGGATAGCAGAAATGCTGGGAGGTATTTGCCAGGCATCGAAATTATATTTTAAATTCGTTTGATTCATGTTTAAAATTGTAGAAATTGTAACAGGAGTATCAGGATAGCAGAAATGCTGGGAGGTATTTGCCAGGCATCGAAATTATATTTTAAATTTGTTTGATTCGTGTTTAAAATTGTAGAAATTGTAACAGGAGTATCAGGATAGCAGAAACGCTAGGAGGTATTTGCCAGGCATCGAAATTATATTTTAAATTTGTTTGATTCGTGTTTAAAATTGTAGAAATTGTAACAGGAGTATCAGGATAGCAGAAACGCTGGGAGGTATTTGCCAGGCATCGAAATTATATTTTAATTTCGTTAGATTCGTGTTAAAAAATTTTAAAAATTGTAACAGGAGTATCAGGATAGCAGAAATGCTAGGAGGTATTTGCCAGGCATCGAAATTATATTTTAAATTTGTTTGATTCGTGTTTAAAATTGTAGAAATTGTAACAGGAGTATCAGGATAGCAGAAATGCTGGGAGGTATTTGCCAGGCATCGAAATTATATTTTAAATTCGTTTGATTCGTGTTTAAAATTTTAAAAATTGTAACAGGAGTATCAGGATAGCAGAAATGCTGGGAGGTATTTGCCAGGCATCGAAATTATATTTTAAATTCGTTTGATTCATGTTTAAAATTGTAGAAATTGTAACAGGAGTATCAGGATAGCAGAAACGCTAGGAGGTATTTGCCAGGCATCGAAATTATATTTTAAATTTGTTTGATTCGTGTTTAAAATTGTAGAAATTGTAACAGGAGTATCAGGATAGCAGAAATGCTGGGAGGTATTTGCCAGGCATCGAAATTATATTTTAATTTCGTTAGATTCGTGTTAAAAAATTTTAAAAATTGTAACAGGAGTATCAGGATAGCAGAAATGCTAGGAGGTATTTGCCTGGCATCGAAATTATATTTTAAATTCGTTTGATTCGTGTTTAAAATTTAAAAAATTGTAACAGGAGTATCAGGATAGCAGAAATGCTGGGAGGTATTTGCCAGGCATTGAAATTATATTTTAATTTCGTTAGATTCGTGTTAAAAAATTTTAAAATTGTAACAGGAGTATCAGGATAGCAGAAATGCTAGGAGGTATTTGCCTGGCATCGAAATTATATTTTAAATTCGTTTGATTCGTGTTTAAAATTTTAAAAATTGCAACAGGAGTATCAGGATAGCAGAAATGCTAGGAGGTATTTGCCAGGCATCTAATTATCTCTTTTCTCTATCTCCTTGATTTTTTTGAGAATTTTCGAAGATAGTTCCTTCCCGTTACAAATTTTTTTGTCTGACGATGTACCGAAATTTAATAACTCGTAGATTTAAAAGACTCTATCTTCAAAACGAAATGAGATATCGAACTGCTGCTTATGGCATTCGATTCGTCTCTTCTTTCATTATCTTCCTTAATTTTAAAATAAATTTACTCTCAGCACTTCGTTAACTATTGATTTTTTTTCTTTAGGGGTGGTTTTCACCCCTTTAGAGGTAAGAGCACTTCTGCTCCTTTTTAATATTGATACTCTCTACTTTAAGAATCGGTAAGAAAAAGAAAGTTCAAGCCACTATAAAATTAGTTCGAAGTTTGGGTACTTTTTGACTCCATCTGAATATTAGTTCTAGCTAACTCAAAATAAAAGGTGATATTTCGTAGTGAGGTTATTCGAGGTATTTGAAATGAGAACATGCTTATTAATAAGGATCCAGTTTGTTGTGAAATAAATTAAGCAACATTTTTTGATCACTTATTATGCGACGCAATTCTAATTTAGCAAAGTTGAAACGAATATGCGAAGAATGTTGTAGCCTCTCTCTGGGTAGAATCCAAAAATCCTTCAGGACAAAATTTGAGAGTTTCTGATGATAAAACGGCCTTCGCACCTGATATCGATATAATCTGGTGAACATTTAAGCCACTCCACGTGGCTGCTCCAAGCCAAGTCAGAAATGGAAACCGAAAACATTGGCAAAATGCAAATTTCGTTACCTTTTCAAAAAATCTGATCCAAAGACATTGTTACCCATCAATGCCTTGATTTTCTGTTCAGTATTTCAGTCAGCTAGTCGGCAAGTTAAGCAGATACCGGTATGAAGCAGAATTGTAGATTTGGAATAAAGAAATGTCAGCAAATTTCAAGGTAAAAAATGAAAAAAACAACACCGAATTGCAAAATATATATTTTAGAGGAGTTAATAATATCTAGGTTGATGGATTGTTGCTGTATCAGGTATGCAAAGCAGCTTGCCAAAGTTAATATGTGGTTAGCTACGGAAAGGAGCGGTGCCAAGTCTGCTTCAAAAAGACCAAAAAAATTCGTAACTGGTTTTATTAACAGAGACATTTGATTCATTTATTTAGTATTTTTCTTTGAGAATCTACGTATTTAATAATATAATTTGTAGAGAAATGCATGCATTAAATCAATGTTTATGTTGCCAGAATTTTTTCGCCACTCTTAGGCACGTTTACCTTCGAGTATCAAATAAAAATATTTCATTAAATTTAAACACACTTGCGATTGCATGAAAATGCCAAAATAACATTTAGTTCAGGACCGACAGAAACAACATAATAAAATTATGAAACTCCTGCGGAGAATAAATTGCTAGGTACCGAGGTTTTTTAAATTTATTCATTATTTATTTATTATTATTGACTTGTTAAATGTTTCTTCTATATGCGGAAGACGTTGGACTTGACAACGTAAAAATTCTTTCTTATTATGTGTTTTTTTATATTACTATTATGTAAATTATTGAATTCGGTATTTTATTTTGCATAATTGAACGTGAGGACATTGACTTGATTAATATTAAATTTACCCGATTAATGGTTTTTGTGACCGTTTGATTAGAAACATAAATCAGGAGCGTAAAACGATATGGTACAATAAGTTTTATAAATTAAGTTTCAACATTAGTGATATTTTTTTTAGATTACTTAATAAACATTCACGTTTATATTTTTCAATATAAGTATATTTTTAAAAGAGACTTGTATCATTTGAAACGTTTTTTTAACTAGGTGTATTTTTTCATGTAATATATTACTGTGTTTGTGTATATCTTTCACAATTGAATACTGGTATAGTTTAGCCAGCGGCGTATTTCCTTGGTGAGCTCTTGAACTTGAAGCAGACGTAGAAATTAGTTACGAAGACAGTATTTGGTTGTTTCAAGTGTAAAACTGAGTAGTTCATCGCCTTGACAAACTGTTTTGGCTGTGGTGCATTTAAATATTCACTGGATAATGTTTAAAGTTGTTTACCCTATTTGGATTTGGACTGTCATGTTGGATACGAACTTTATTTTTAACGATAAAAATAAAGATGAATATGCATTCAAAAAATGACTTAAAACCGTATACAAGTTTAAGCAATTCTTGTACATTTAGTTAAAGCTTCTTTTTGCTATTTCTAAAATATGTAATTTGAAAACGTTGTTTTTTCATGTTACTTTAAGAAAAACTGATATTTAAAAAAACGCAGTCCATGAAGCGGAAGTAACGACAAGTTTTGTCATGGACAACTACATTTTTTCGTATGGCAGCGTCTTATTAAATCAATTGTAACATTAAAAAAATATATATTTTCATGGACGACTACGATTAAATTTTAAATATCAACCGGCAGCTGTTTTTTTTAATTAGGTGATTTAAAAAAAACATACACAAATTAAATATTTAGGAATCAGGAAAATAAACTCTAAACAAATATAAAAAACATTCATTTAAAGCTTGTTTGCATAACTCACTATGAGGAATCACTCTGTACAGGGTTTCCATTAAAATGATCTTACTGTATCTCTATGGATGTACACAAATATCCGTGGACATCCTATGGACGTACAATTATGTTACAGGTGTCACAATTTGGAACATATATTGGACATCCATAGTACGTCCGAAATAAATATTCGAAAGACATCCGATGAAAATCGTAGATGGACGTTCTTTCAGAACACCCTATGGACGTCCTCTAGTTGTACGATGTGGTCCCATGGATGTCGATTGAACGTACACATTGGGACATTCCATTGAACGTACACATTGGAACGTCCCATGGATGTACACAAATATCCGTGGACATATGGCTTAATAAAATTTACGTTATTTCAGGATATCCATAGCACATCCATAATAAACGTAATAAATGTATGTACCTTTATGATGTCCATATGTCCTTTCAGGAAATCCGTTGTACATCCATAATTAACGTAATATATGTACGTCCCTTTATGATGTCCATATGATATCCATAATGGGCTTAAATCCTTTCAGGATATTCATAGTACATCCATAATGAACGTAATAAATGTACGTCCCTTTATGATGTCCATATGTCCTTTCAGGATATCCATTGTACATTCATAATGAATTTAATATATGTACGTCCCATTATGACATCCATAATGGGCTTAAATCCTTTCAGGATATTCTTAGTACATCCATAATGAACGTAATATATGTACGTCCCTTTATGAAGTCCATATATCCTTTCAGGATATCCATTGTACATTCATAATGAATTTAATATATGTACGTCCCTTTATGATGTTCATATGACATCCATAATGGGCTTAAATCCTTTCAGGATATTCTTAGTACATCCATAATGAACGTAATAAATGTACGTCCCTTTATGATGTCCATATGTCCTTTCAGGATATCCATTGTACATTCATAATGAATTTAATATATGTACGTCCCATTATGATGTTCATATGACATCCATAATGGGCTTAAATCCTTTCAGGATATTCTTAGTATATCCATAATGAACGTAATATATGTACGTCCCTTTATGAAGTCCATATATCCTTTCAGGATATCCATTGTACATTCATAATGAATTTAATATATGTACGTCCCATTATGATGTTCATATGACATCCATAATGGGCTTAAATCCTTTCAGGATATTCTTAGTACATCCATAATGAACGTAATAAATGTACGTCCCTTCATGATGTCCATATGTCCTTTCAGGATATCCATTGTACATCCATAATGAACGTAATATATGTACGTCCCTTTATGATGTCCATATGACATCCATAATGGGCTTAAATCCCTTCAGGATATTCATAATACATCCATAATGAACGTAATAAATGTACGTCCCTTTATGATGTCCATATGACGTCCGTGGACGTCCCTGGATGATTCGGAGCTTGTCTGGACGTCCATTGGACATTTAATGCTACTAGGGATACAGTCGATGTAGATGACCAACACCAGCAGTACCACAACGACCACCACGACAACCGCAACAACAACTCGCTACATAATACATAATAATCGCCACAACGACGATATCTCTCATGGATGCGTAATCAACGATCTGAAGACACGACCGACCGAAGTCGTTGGGCAACTTGTATTTTTAAATTGAGTTGTCCTTGGACTTCGGACTTTTGTGCTTTTGTGAATTTATCGTTGACCGTATAAGGTGAAGAAGAATGGATATGGATGCAAATGTTTAAAACAATCCTACAACATGGTAAGTTAAAAATTTAATTTTCAAATTCCGTCCGCAAGAAGTATGCTAAGGCTTTACAATAAGAAAAATATATGACAACGACAAACGTCTGTTTCAATGTGTACACCTTAATTATTAGCATTTTTCAGGACCGCCCAAAAGGGAGCTTCCCTATAGTTAGAATAAAACAGTAAAATATAACTTCATAATCCTAGAAAGATAGTTTTATGTTTGTCCGAAAGGTGGCGCCACTTTCTAAATCGCCGGCATATGATTGCCCAAAATGTATAACTACCAGAGCAAATCCATACGTTCTTCAATAACTCCGTTGCATTGCAGGAATTACATTCTAGCAGGCAATATTGAGGAGTCCACAATGTCCTCCTAAATTCAGGAAGGACCGTCATTAGTGGTGACGTCGATGCGAGTCCAGGGCTTGGTCCTGGAGCTACCGCGAATGCGTTTGGAGTCCAAACCATTTGCCACAAGCTAGCGCCTTGTAGGGGGGTATATCGCACTTATTATACCATCGAGACAAATTCTGTCTGATAATTTGGGCATATATATCGCCAACTCCATAGGGTACCTACCCAATGTGTGTGGTTACCCCACCAGTGTACCCTAGGTATAACTGGGGAAGAATTTGTCTGCAAGCTGGGCATAACGCCATCTCGTGAGAGAACAGTGTACTACAAAATTGAAAATTCCATGGGTGTATATACACTCGATACACAGATTGCAGATCAACTTTTGTATGCAGCCTTGCAAGCCATCTAGTGCTGGTGCCTAACGAGGGAATTAATCTAAGGGCACAGTACAGGGCAGCGTGTACCTATATAGCACCCACAGCACGTGAGATATCAGTGTACTACAAAAATCATGGGTGTATATACACCGATCGATACACATTTGTATTGAAGCCATGTATAGCTAGTGCTGGCGTCTGTGCGAGGCACAAACCTTTTTGGTTTACCCATCGTGTACACGGAGCAACGTGTACCTATATGAGGCAGAATTTGTCTGCGAGCTGGAGAATCCGCCATCTCGTGAGAATACGGTGTACTACAAAAATCCATGGGTGTATGTATGTATATCGATACACAAATTGATCAGCAACATTTGCATATAAGCATGTGCTGGCGTCTGTGCGAGGCACAATCCTTTTTGGTTTACCCACCGTGGGGAGCATCGTGTACCTGTATATAGTCGAGGCAGGATTTGTCCGCGAGCTGGACATACCGCCATCTCGTGAGAGATAGGTGTACTACAAATCCATGGGTGTGTATGTATATCGATACACAATTGCTGGGCAATATATATCCACAAGTGCTGGCGTCTGTGCGAGGCACAATCCTTTTTGGTTTACCCACCGTGGAGCATCGTGTACCTATACAGCCGAGGCAGAATTTGTCTGCGTGCTGGACGCACCGCCATCTCGTGAGAGTACAGTGTACTACAAAAATACATAGAATACACACTATTGCAAAGCAACATTTGCAGATTTAAGACATGCAGATGCTTAGTGGTGGCCTCAGTGCGAGGCACAAATCCTTTGGTATATTCACCGTACAGGGGGGTGTTGTGTACCTATATAACTGGGACAGAATTTGTCTGCGAGCTGGACAAATCGCCATCTCTTGAGGGATACTTACTGATTTACCCGCCCTACAATAAACATACATGACAGTCAGTTTCATGCTGGAATACTCGGTGCGAGTGTTGAAAAGAGAAACATAATAGCCCAAAATCAAAAGACACCTTTTCTAATAAACAAGATGCCAATCGACTTCAGTCAATCGTGTTTTCTGCATTGCACGAATGGCGCTGGTACCGCAAAACCTAGAGATCCTGAGATACGAAGGCGCGCTCATTAAAATTGAAACACCCTGTATATAGATAGATAGGTTTTTCCTTCTGAAATTTTTGAACAAAGCCATTCATGCTTCATTTCTTTAAATTTGGTTTTTATAATTATCATCTTCTTTAGAAATTGGCTACAATATATGCCAGCCGAAACGTCGGGACGCTAATAATCTCGGACTCGGTTCAACCCGAGAATCCAGTAATTTTAATTATTAGTAAAGTTAATCTATACATTTTTACCTTTTATATTGATGTCCTTGAGGTCTCGATACGCAACGCACTATCAATTGCCATTCGCCGCTCACCGATTTGCGTAAATTTAATGTTAAGCAAGACATCAGTTTTACTTTCATATTCCTATTGTGGGGCTTGAATTCTCAAGGAAATATTTTCGCAAAATAGGTTAATGGATTAATAAAATTGATTTAATATAGAAGACTTAAGAGCAAAAGTCACAAGACATATTTAATTTTACACAGGCTACTATCGCTTAATAGTAGTTTATTCCGTAAGCATATAATGGTTATACACCTACATTATTCACGAGGGTGAAAATTTACGGCACGAGCCGAAAGCGAGTGTCATGCTAATGCCCCACGGCAATTTATTTCCATAAAAGATATGCAACATAAAAAGTGACCATGTTTATTTCCAACCGAATGCAAAAAGATGATATTGGAAATAATTTGGAGGACGCCGACTATATTAGAATTATAACAGAAGTAGGCAACCATATAAACATTCTATTACATAATGTAGAAAAGAATGTTTACCTGGTTGCCTATTTTTAGTACATATCAGTGATATACGGACTACAGTGTGGTTTGGAAAATTGTGCGATTATTTTTTTAATCACTTATTTAACGACGGCCTACCTTTCGCTACCAGGGCCAATCACAGACACCAGGAAACGAGCAACCCCCAACCTGTAAATTTTGCCGAACCTCTTATCTTACTAAGAGTAGGGATTTTTTACTTGCCTAACATTTAATAGACAAGGGACCGACTGCTTTACATCCCCTCCGAAGGATGGTATATCCTCAATACAACTCTCGCCTACAGTTGTATAGCTTCTGCGATATACAAACCGCTAGACCTCACCATCCAAGTACTAGTCGTGGCTGCTGTTGCTTTACTTTCGTATTCGATACGAGTGTGTCGTGCCAGACCTCCGCTCCCTGCCTCTGTTGTGTGTATAAAAGGATATTCTAACAAAAAGGGGAATAAAAGCCACCCTCAAACATCTCATGATAAATTTATTGTATCAATATATACATATTAAAACTAAAAAGTATATTACAGGAAGGTCCGAATAAAACTAATAAATAAATAATACATTATTTAGTACGATAAATGAAATAATTTACAATAAATAATATTGTCAATTGATATTGGCATCACGTACAAAAAAGGGATTTGTGATGTATATTTTGCACTAATAATAACAATATATCACAAAAATTGGCAACGTTATGTATATGCGACCGTAATATTAACAATAAATTGATATCAAAAAAATTCTGTAGCAAATATTTTTTGGTAGGTACTTACACTTACAGAAGTTTAGTATTTTACAAATTTATACATGCTCTTCCTTTAATATCAATACTGTACAAGTTAAAGGTACTACTGAAATTTATCGGAGTGTCCAGATATCAAACTCAATATTATATACATTTAGATTACACTTTTTAAAATTAAACTGTACGACAAGTCTCGCAAATATCGTCTATGCCTTAAGTATCGTTTTTCTCTAACAGTTTCTTGCGTTGTTAAATCACTGGTAAACAGAATGAAAAATTACATGAGTATATTTATATACAATTTCGATTTTGCAAAATGGAAGTTACAACTTCGGCTAAATGAAATGAATGAATGAAGATGATCTTTAATCAGAAGTGGGATTAAAAAAGTTATAAATATTTGTACAAAGGACAAACAGATTAATGTTGTGTGTGTGTGTTAATACTTCTAGGTAAAGAAATCATTTATAGCAAGCGTCTTTTGGCAAAAAAATATTAAACTTACAAGAGTGTGCTAGGTAAGAGACAATACCTACAATATAATTTCTCAAACTGTTCATCTGTGATACTTGGACGAGGCATTTCAAAATAGCTCAACGGTTTTACATCAATACAACTATTACATACATTACACAAATTTCTTAACCGTTTGATTATATTTCGCAGGTACAAATATTATTATGCTCTCCTCAGAGTTCCACTTTTTTTAGCTCTTCTTAGAAGCTTTTGATTTAACCTCCTCCTATTGTCAACAATAAACGTTATTGTCCTAAATCTTGGTCGTGATTTTCTGAATACTCCATACAAAAAAATGCTACAGGATATTTTCATACCAACGGTAATATCAACATTTATTACTTGATGTAAAACACATGTCAAGTATCCCCGATGGGCTAAGCTTAATGCCTTGGCTACCTGTCGTCCATAACGACTTGCTTAAATACTTGGACCCCAGTGGACATCTGGGACTTGACCTCGTGGTTCCCAAGAGCTGCAGTGCCATCTTTGGCAATGAACAGTTGCAGGCCGGATGCTAAGAATAAAGCAATATTAGAGACGTAATTATGTTTCTATTTTAAAGAATAAAAAACTTTATATGTGTCTATATGTGCTCCTTACTTTCTGCCGAATCGTCAGGCTGTTCCAAATTGGTGTTCTTCAGCAACTCCTCGATCAGGTCATCCGGATTCACCCTGGTGATCTCCACTCTGCCCGGCACCGTCGACCCGTCCGACTCTTGCGCTTGATTCTTTTTTCTCCTCTCGTAGGCCGCCTTCGCCCTGTCAAGGGAGCCAGTCTCGGATATCACCAGGCTGCTAGCGCTTGGATTTCTACAAAGAAGGAATTGCGCCACCTTTAAACACAATTTCGTCGACGTGGGGCTCACCACAATTTAAAGCAGTGATTTGCAGCGGAAAACAATGTACAGAATAAAATATTGTTCCATTAGTATCTAAAGCAAGCAATGTAAACAAATTACGCCTAAATACTTCCAATATTAAAAAGCCATGCACAAGTCATTGCAATTAAATTAACTACTCTTCCACTATGGTCAATCGTACAATGTACAGTGGCTAACTAATTGACGAGATAAATATGAATTTATGGCGACTGATAACTGATGGTACGTTTTCCTCGGTATTCCATTGGAGCTTAAATTCTCCATAGTTGTCACAAATGTTGCGTTGTTCAACGAATTGTCACAAAAAGTATTTATTGCTGCGGATACAAATTTGGACCTATGAAGCCATAGAAGAGTTCCTTTTCTACCACTTATTTGGTTTTATAAAAAAATTATGATAACACAGGACTTAATTGTTCTCTTGATTTGATACAGTTCTAAATACTCATGCAACTTATACATTTTATGATGCAATAACAATTAGTCGACAAAAAACAAATATAACACAATTAAAGCTAAGTACAACAATCAAAATAAACCAATTAACAATAATCTTATAATTTAACAACTCTTTATTACCTTAATGGCGATAAAGCAATAAATACCTAAAAATTTGGATAGAATTTAATTCTTTTAGCACAATTCACTTAGCTTGATGATACAAATCCTTATTTATGTTGGTGGTTTTGCAAAGGTGGCATAACATATACTTTATGACTGCAAATATATTTGATAACATATATATGAGGCCACAACTGACTCGTCAATAGAGTCAAACCTTCCGATCGACGGGATTGGTTCATTTTGCATGCATTACCTACTATCAAAAATGCACCTAGCAAACGCAACACAAACAGGACAAGGCGGAGACACTAACGTAGTGACGCTGGGTCGTCTCACTGACGGTGGGTTTTGTGAATCGGACGAGACAGTGGTGGTGATGGTGATAGTGGGCTGTTCGTCAGGGCTGATGGCCAGCGGAGCTAGCTTACCTCCCGACGCGCCGTCCAACAGCTTCCGGTGAGGCATGCCCCTGCAAAGCAACACCCAAAATGTCCGATAGTAGTTGTCGGAAGACCATTGCGGATGATCACACAAAATCTGTTAGTTACTAGATAGCACATGTACAGGTACCAAAGTTGCCAACTTGCAGAACTTCTTGGTTGTCTTATGATAATAATGTGTTCATTATCCGCTCACATTTTGGAAAAAATCAAAGTAAAATGGCGGGATAAAAATCAGCAGACCATATACCAAAAGCTATGCAAGTTCACGGTGTATTATAATGAAGATTAAAAAGAATATTAGTAATGACTCATACAAATATGTATAAAAGTAGAGACTGCCCCTACATACCAGATATGTATGGTTGTGGAGAAGCTATAAATAAATAAACTAACGTTATACGTACGATTAATCGCAGCCCAATGCCAGGCCTGGAAAGTCCTATTAAGTTTAGCGAGAAAATGAAAATATGAGGAAGTGTCGTGTTAATGTAGACAGACAGGAGTTCGTTTTGTTCCTAAAGTGGCTATTTCACAATGAAAAATCAATTTCAAATTTGTTTATTATTTATTAAACGATTTAGTAAATCTTGATACCCACGTCGTTGACAGGCGTGGCCTGATCCCGCCAATATAGCGTGGCAAGTGATACGTCATCATGTTCTACGTCAGCAGGAGGGCGCCACTCCCACTCAATAGCGCGTATGACTGGCCAAGCGGAGTGGGCGGAGCGGAGCGACGCCTACCGACCTATAACTTAATAGCGTATGATTGGCTACGCCACAATGGTCGGACTAAGCCCCGCCCCGCCTACCAATAATGTAGCTTGAGCCATCCCCCAACTTCAGCGAAATATTTTCTCACAAAACCATTATAGCCATGTTTAGGAACAAAACAACTTAAACTACTAAGTTAACCGATTAAAAAACAGACAAAAGCGAGAAAACGCAACGTTAATAGAAAACAAGTAAACTAAAAAAAAAAAACTATCCTAGCCCTACCTTTGAGCGAGCTGTACTGATAACAGCCCATCGTTTCCAAAGTTTCCAGACCGAAGCGAGCTCAATGAGGTGGTGCGTGTTTCGGGCAAACTTTTCAGTTTGGGAATGGGGGAGCCGGGAACTTTGAATAGGTTGGTGGGGCTGGTGCGGTTGGGGGTGGACTGTTCGCTGACGCTCTTGCGTTTGGGCCTGGGAGTGAGGAAGGAAAACAGACTGTCAGATTTGAAAAATTTACTGGTGAACGACTTTTCCGCCGGCGGATTAGGAATGCGGGGGATCTCGAACTCGCTCTTCGATCGCAGCACGCCTTCTTTGGCGTTCCGCCTGTTTTTCTCGATCTCCTCCAGACTCAGCCTGTTATTGGAGTAGGCAGGTCGGTCGTGAGTGTCGTCAGACTTTCTGTGGTCCATGTCGTCGACGGTCAACATGTTGTTCTTGATACGCTCTACGACGCTCGTAGAAGAGGATTTTTGCAACTCGTTGAAATTTTGGGAAAAAATATCGGTCTTGGCGTTGATAAAACTACAATCCGGCGTCCTGTACTCCTCGTTACTAGAATTACTTATATAACTAGACTGAGTTTGAAACCCCGTAGGGGTGGAGTACGTCGTGACGTTGGTCTCGCTCTCGATGAAGTTGTTAACGACAGTTTTGATGGGGGTGGAGGAGATCACGCCCTCGGGCGTGGAATACACCTCGTCGTGGTGCGAGGAGGGGATCGTGTTGGGGATGTTGAACTTTTTGGGGTAGGTGTAGGTTCTAAAAAATTTTTTGGTGTTTGAAATGGTGTGTGTCCGCACCGATCTGCTATGTAGGTCCCTAACATAAACAAAAAATGAATATTGCATGCAAGTAAAGCCCTAATAAACAGCATAGAGATAGAAGTAAATCAATAGGGAGGTGGTTGGGTTGGGAATGTTCTGGCACGGTTGCTTTCCGCGTATGTGAATTGAAACTGGTACAGAAAGGAGATTTTGACTGAGTAATTTCGAACGAGGGACTGCAGAGTTCCCGACTATAGTCGGGATAAAAGGTAAAACGGGGTATACCCCGTTTTACCTTTTATTGGTTTTTAAAAATTTTACGATGGACTCGGAGCCTCTAATAACTTTAATTTTGTAAGCAAAACAAGGGGGGGTACCTTATAATAATCTCGGGAAGAATTTTATTTGCAGAGGGGATTGTCACGTTTTTCCCAAAAATATCGCCTTCCCCCAAAAAATGTCTCTCCATAATTTTAAACTCATTCAAATATTGTACTTACTATTTTTATTTTTAGATTTGGCGCTCTCCCAGAAAAAATATGATACTTATATATCATGCCACAAAACCTACATCCGCACATTCCAGTTTTATTCGATTTTTTCCCTCGGTTATGAATTATGATAACAGCGTGATAAGTGAGCAGGAACTTAAAAACAGTAAATCATTTCCTGCAGCAGCACGCGTTTAAAACGCCTACAGCACATTTGCTCCCGTCGACACACGGCGAGGATAAATTCAAATCTCGCGATAAGATTACCATAAATTGCTAGGTAAAGAACCACCCTTCTGAGGTAGCTCTGTAAATCGATGATGCCACACTGGCAACAAAGGGATGCAAATGACTGAAATCGGCTTGTCCCAAAGGAAATTAAATTTTCGACAGCAAGCTCGCCAGAATACTCCATGCAGTCCAAAACAAAAAATAAATAAATAAAATTAAAAATAATAAAATAATAGTGTAACTGAAATTAATTATATTATATACAACTAACGTAAGGGGTAACCTAGAGGTCGCTTAAGATTACAAATAAAACTATAAATAATTTTGTAGGTTCTTTAAAAAATGAGTTCTGATCTGTCTAAAGACCATTCATTTATCGTTTCTTCAATACTTACATGTCTCTGAATTAATGCGCGCGAAAACGATTTAATTGTTTATTGCACCCGACCTGGAGCCGGCCCTGCCTTTGACGTCATTGCGTGCACAGATCCGGCTTCAAAAATTTTTCAACAATATTTTTTAATGTGTATTTTCATCCACGACGAATTGAACAGAATCAAAATACAAGCGATACCCATTTATTCAAGAACCTCGCCTGACACAGACTCCTAATCCCGGCCCGAACAAGATCCTCACCTGATGTGTCCGGAATCTCCAGAGCTGGACTGCCTGCTGTGCGTGTATGAGTGTATGCTACTGTACCCGGAAGCCTTCGACAGCTGACTGGTGTTGGAGGAGTTTCTGGAGTGGCCCGGTTCGCAGGGCGCCTCCTGCGGCTCGATGTGCTCCACGGGAAGGACGGTCGGCTGGGTCACCAAGTCGTTGCAATCAGTCGCCGTCGTGATCGGGATGTTGTTCTCCGTGAGCGTTTGGCCTATTATGGGTTCTGGAACGATTGAGAGGCGCGTCAGTCCGTTTACAGTTCTAACTACTATGCCACAATAAATTGATCTCCGATTTTATACTTTCTGAGTAATTACGTACATTTTTTCTCGTAAATCCATGTTTATAAAAAATAATCCGCGGCTATTAATACTGATACCAAAAAATCTAGTCATAAAATTTAGTACCGGTATAAAAATAACGCATCGCTGTTTTGATCTAGACGTAAGAGAGTGTAAAAATAATCCGATTAAGTTTAAAAACGATAAGAGCGCAGTGATGATTAATTACTACAGCCGGTGGCGATTAAAATCAATACTTGTGCCGCATACTTTGCCTAAAAATACTGGGACTGATAATCTGGAAACAAAATGCATAATATTTACGATTTCCACAAAGTAATTTAGTTTATTTAAGTATCAGTTCCAGTGAACAAGGCCAGATAACGAACGCTCGGGTAAAACGATGCGATAGGAATGAATCTATCAATTCATAACTCATTTAAAAAGTCTCAAAAAATATATATTTCGATGGATTAAAAATTATTCATTTCAACAAATCTTTACCGAATGATATGAGTGCCGGCCTTTTCTTTGTGAGACTCCCAAAGCCGGAACTGCAGCTTGCGATCGAGCCAGCGCCGCTCGAAAAGTCATCAGATCTCTGCTCGTTTGCCACGTCATCAGCCGGCACTTGCTTGTGCTTTAAGGAGGGGGACGGCCTGAAAAAGAAAATGACGCTTTACACAAAACTCTAGTGTTTACTAAAATTTTATTTTATCAGGACGTTGATCCTTTAGCATATTACATAAAAATCAAAAACTACTCACGCCTTGAACAGGATGTCGCCCGATATCATATTCAGTTCAATTTTAAACTTGAGCATGCTGTTATCCTGCCTGTGCCTGGTGTCGTATCCTTCGAGAAGGGCCTTCTTGTGTGTCAGTCCCGCGCCCGCATATTCGGCGAGATTGAGGTCGACGAAGCCCAATTTGTTGAAGGACCGGCCGCCTTTGGACTCCTTCCTAATGGATATCCTCAGGATGCACTTCTCCATGACGCCGGTGGAAGCGTTCGCCATCATTTTGCAGGGGAACGTGAAGTTCGCACCCCATTGGACTTTGTGGTCCCGCACCTCCTGCCTGGAACGGAAAAGACACGATGAAATTTTGATTTGCGTCGCAAATCCAGGAGATTGATATTTAAAGCCTGTCATTGCGCGTTATGAAACTTCTCAATGTAAGGGGCTGAAAGGCGCTCGAAACTATTACACAACAGCTCCGATATCACCGCTTAACTTCCCTCATTCACGAGAACATTAAGCCTGATTGTTTTGCCGAGTTCTACATTGTATCGTCTTTGGAGTTCGCCCACGAGCACCAGTTTCCAAAAGTTTGTTCGAAAAGTTTCTTATGGATACAAACAAGTGTATATTTAGGCTCCTTCGTTAAATGCGGACAGTTTCTCGTCAATGGAAGAAAATACGATTGTAGCTTTATTGATTCTTCCTTTTAAAAGAGAAAAAATTCAAAATATAAGACTTATTCAAAACTAACGCTCCGGCGTACGATTTCAAAAGTGCAAATTAAAAGTCTAGCGTTCTAAGAGGCAACCATATAAGAATATAAGTCACACAATTACGGGGCTTTAAATATTTGTGTATTTTAGTTTTCCACAATTAAATTTACACGCGGCATATAAATGTAATAATATATTTTATAACGACTATAAAATGACTGCGATAATCGTTGGTGATATAGTAATGTTCCTTGTCAAACTGCGTTTGGAATTACACAAAATTACAGCTCGATGTGGTCGGTGATTTCATTTGTTAAATTTATGTCGCTGTAAAACGATAATAATAACTGCATGTTCCACGCACATATGTCAGCCATGAAAGGTTGTAGTTAAACTTGTGACAATGTTCACATGGAAAAAACGCCAGAATATAAATAAGGCGACGCTGATGTAAGTGACACTTCAAAACACAGCCCAGTTAAGCGGTATTAAAGCTGACGCTATTTATTATGGTTGCATTATATATTGTCTAAAATTCATGTGTTTGCAGTAAATTGTTCGTCAAGTTAGTTTATATTTTCCTGCGTTCACTTGCTTGGGAATTCATTGGCAAAGTGTCAAAAAACGATTAAATTCTCAGGACTTCCGACTTTGACAGCCGATAACTTCTTAACGAGTAGAGATAAAAAATCTCAGTCAAAGATATAAATTCTATGACGGTCTCCTGATGACGGGGAAATGAACTAAACACATGCCATGACGCCAACAAATGAAGCCGCGCCTTCAATAGGAATGGTGCGCATTGCCACGCGCATGGTGGAACGAAGCCACGCCTCTTGCCCAATACTTAAATAGAGAAGCTCGGGCGAACAGAGCTCAGTCCGCTTCAGAGGAGGACCGCGACAACATGGTCGAATAATAAACGTACATTTGTCTTCCTTGTGTCTGTTCAAAAATAATATTTGTGTTAAAATTAATTTGCAATAGACGAGGCAATAGAGTTTTGAAATGCCTGGCCTTGGCAAGTTACCAGTTTAACGCCTTAAAAAAAAAGTACTGACTCCTTTTTCGTAATGCGAAATTAAATGTCCGGATCATTAAAGACCCCTATCAATGAGAAAACATTCAGCAATTGATCTCAGTTAAAATTATTAGCAATCAAGAAGGTATTTTAGCGAGCAATAGACTCAAATATCAGCCCACTTACCATTATTATACTGTTAGCTAAATTGAAATACTTAACGGTCGCGCAGCTCCACTTTAAACCACGTTGGGCCAGGTTATACCCGGCCGTACCCAATTTGGGAAGATGTAACAACAATAAAACTTAATTTGGAGATCCGACCTATAAGAAGATTAACAAAAAATACGAACAAGGGCGCTGTGACTCTATTGTTAAATCTGATCGATAGTGATCACTATTAGACTCATTATATATTGAAATTTTCTAAATAAAGCCGAATGTGTACGTTGCACACAAGTTCCAAGTCGACGTGCTCCTTTGATCGATAATTATTCGACTAATAGGATTCCTCCTGGGACGAGAATTTTCCGGCGAATTGAGGGCACTCGTCTTGTTTGTAGAACTTGCTGGACTGGAGAAGTCGATAAGGTATTGGGGTAAGTTCTAGCTAGAGCAAATAAGCTTAGTAAGTACAAACATTGGAGCTAGTTATTTAATGCCGCTAGTTACACGCACGTGGTTTAATCAATAGCCAATTGAACTAGGGTCAAAATTTAAAACGCAAGGAAGCCATTCGTAACCTTGGCTGTTAACGAAATGGTGTAATTGGATTTTAAATATTAAACCACGCGTACACACAGAAATATTTAAAGTAAATGTAGATAAAAGCACATTTTGAATATCACCGTATGCTTTTTCATATTTTTCTAAAAGCCTCGTCATAGTGCCCCATAAGTGAATAATATAGACAATTTTAATCAGGCAGCAACTTTTCCTCCCTCAAAATGGCTCCTTTTCATGTGCTCGCGCTATTCCATGAATAAAAATTTCATATTATGCAGCGTCAGTGTTTGCAAAGTTGAACTTAAAATGTGTACGTAAAGTCTCATATTTTAATGATATACTCGCTTTATTCGAGGTTTTGTTCGTTCCAAAAGCGAATATAATATGGGCTAGTTCTTAGGTTTAATTATATAAGGAGAGGGGCTGGGGGTGGCAGCAGTAATTAAGTTGATATTTTAAAAACGTCAGGTGCGGGGTTTTCTTTTGTATTCTTAATTAATTACTTTTAAAACGCGGCTAATGACGCAGGTGGCCGAGAAAGTTCGCCGCAGGAATTATTTCTTACGGGATGTTTTCGAAAATGATACTACTATTATTGAAAGGATTTTTTTAAGTGAATAGTCGGTAAAATACCCAGAGAAAATCGAGATGAGCACTGAATTAAATGAATTACCCTAGAAAGCCCCGTCTATAAGAAACAGGCCACCAACCTCTTAAAACAAAAAACACTCTGTCAAGTTTCAAAGTTTTATAAGCCCGGCGATGAACTGTACAGATGTATTTTAAAGGGTCGTTTTCGTGATTACTTTTTTTGCTAAAACCGCCGTACAATAACGCGAACATTTCCACAAGAAAACTTCCCGGAGCGTCCACTTAGAACTTTATTTTTGTTTCAAGCTTTTAACGCAGGGAATAGGAAGGACTTAATTCAAACGAACGCTATTAAAACCAAATTAAACGTTTTGCAGGTAGTGTACAATTTAACGGACGGAATTTTAAATTAGGCGTCATCAGTGCAGTGCTGTTGCAAGCACAGTAGGGGGTTTATATGCGCAGCGCCGCTATTAAATTTGTCAGTCGTTCAGTTTAATAAAAACGTGTGATTCTATTAAGGCAGCCACAAACTGCTCAACAGATGTTAAGCTCGAAGGTTTTTTCTCGATATTAAGTTTCTCCTTGCTGGGATGTACGTTACGAAATCTGTCAAATCGATTAAGAAAGTTACAGCAACAGAAAATATGGTTATTTAATTGCTTCCATTGCTCTAAGTGGATTGAATCGTTTTATTTAAGTGGAGAATTGTGTCTCGGGGCCTCGGTTAGAAAAACAAGCACCCGCATTAAATAAATTTCACCATGTCCTACCATTGTTTCGGTTTAATACCCTCACCGGCGCCTTCGCCATAATGTAAATATGAAACTGGCCCACGAGAGGGGTAAGAAAACACGTATCTGCGAGAAAAAAGCTACTTCGTTATCCAGAGACTACCAGTTAGTGTTTATTGTGAAGCGTCCAATTAACAGAGATAAGTTATCTCGAACGCATGCATTATTTTGTCGTTAGGAGGTGACCGCAATAATAACGACATTTAAACGATTAATTAGTCGATTAGATGTGATTCCACTAATTAAAACACAAACAATACCAAGCGACAGTTTTTAATAATAATAATAATTCCCTGAATCGTCGGAATTCACGCCAGATAAAGCGTCGTTGCCAATTTTTTAAACATTTCTTATAAGAAAGCTACTCTAACTATTTCCATTTTGAAACTATATGTTTGATATTACCCACGCGCTCCTCTGATAACGACTTCCACAGTTTCATCGAAGTTAATTCCGAAGTTAATGAATATTAAAACGTAAAACCATCCGAGAATAAACGCTCGCATACCTCGGCACTCGCGCTACGTGTAATAAAACTTAATGCCAAAATTTGCGGAAGGCAACAACATCAGCGAACAATATAAATATTTACAATAAATATACGAATAGACGTTACGCGTTTCTATAATGTTATTTTAGTATACCGGTAGCGGTGGTTAAATATTATAAAGACGTGACATCAGAAGAATCTAAAAATAAGTTTACTCCTGTTTTTATTTTTGCATCCCATTGATGACAGACTGTGGAGGCACAAAGGAAATTAGGTGTCATATTTTATTATCGCAGTTAAAAATATTTAGCACGCAACTAGGTTTATTGAGGAACATAAACATTTACACTCTTAAGTTAACAAATAATTAAAACCATCGGCACCAAGTACTCTGAAAAGCCGTAATAAAAAGCTAATGTATTGTTCGCGCTCCATATGAAAACTAGTCACGCTGAATATTCCCCGACTTAAAATAGGCTTGAGCAAAAAAAATGTTAAAATATAATAATTTTTCAATATTTCTCTAGCTACTATTTAATTTCAAAAGAAAATCATTTGGACGGGCAGTTTATAAATACATGTTGCCCCATCTGTTGTAGGCAGCCAAACATTCCAAAATATCACTATAGGCAACCCATAATACATTGGTATTTGGTTCATAGGCGGATTTAGAAGGTTCTAACTTCAAAACTAAATGAGATATCGAACTGCTGCTTATGGCATTCGATTTGTCTCTTTTTTCTCTATCTCCTTGAATTTTTTGAGAATTTTTGAAGATAGTCCTTTCCGTTACAAATTTTTTTGTGCGACGATGTACCGAAATTTAATAATTTGTAGATTTAAAAGGCTCTATCTTCAAAACGAAATGAGATATCGATCTGCCGTTTATGAGATTCGATTCGTCTCTCTTTTCTCTATCTCCTTGATTTTTTTGAGAAATTTTGAAGATAGTCCTTTCCCGTTACAAATTTTTATGTGCGACGATGTACCGAAATTTAATAATTCGTAGATTTAAAGGGCTCTATCTTCAAAACAAAATGAGATATCGATCTGCCGTTTATGACATTCGATTCGTCTCTCTTTTCTCTATCTCTTTGAATTTTTTTAGAATTTTCAAAGATAGTTCTCTCCCGTTACAATTTTTTTGGCGTGACAATGTACCGGAATTAATCCACGGATTTAAAAGGCTTGCATACAATTAAAGTTATGCTTCTCCTTAATGCTCGGCAACGTTTCTTATGGCCCTCCTAATGAATGGATACCCATTCATGCAAATCAAACCGTAAACTGGCCTGTGCCTTGAATAAACTCGGAGAGATTAAAAAAATATTTCCGGTGCCGGTGCCCGCGCGAACCTCCAGCGCCGGAAGTAAACAATAATTACAATACATTATGTTTGATATAAATAATAAAATAGATGCTCCCGCGATGCTCGCGAGTATTTTCATTAAAATTAATTAAATAGTTGCCGTTTCGCATCGGCATTCGGTTTAATTGATTCACTCCGAATGACACGCACGGGGGGTGTTGGTCGACAATTGCAAAATATTGACAGTTGTTAAG
The DNA here is from genome assembly GCA_963680705.1 of Rhagium mordax. Taxonomy (NCBI): domain Eukaryota; kingdom Metazoa; phylum Arthropoda; class Insecta; order Coleoptera; family Cerambycidae; genus Rhagium; species Rhagium mordax. The sequence continues at coordinate 1,980,502 of OY796665.1, forward strand.
GTCAGAACGTGTCATTGTGGGAAAATCAAGCAAAATATTCGTACATGAAAACATGATTTCCGATTTTTTTTAAACAATCAAACCTAAATCAAACACCAATTTAATTCGGATATTTATTTATTTTACTAGGTATTCCCTCGAAGTTACAATGGCTCAAATTCTCCAATGACTTAGCTCAAAAACTGTGAAAAATTCAAGGCGCCTGAATCACGTTGACTTGATTTTTAACTGATCCAATTCAATTATATTCGAATTATATTCTCAATTAACTAATTTCGTTCCCTTTCTAACTTTAAGCAAAAGAAACTAGCAATATAACAATAAAATATTACGGTACGCCGTACTTGAATGCAAAAACAGTCCCATTTTATTGCCCGTTATCTAAATTAATTTAGCCCGCTTTATCCGACGTTGCTCGTGTAATTGTTGTTGCAAAAAGTTGCGCAAAAAGTTAATATTAATCTAGAAGTTATTTATTATTATTATATGATACGAATTATTTTTTTATCTACAACTCGCAGAGGTATAAACGCTGGCCAGATAACGTCCAGATAAGGAATAATTAGAGCTAATATCCTGTTAATAATGACAAATTGTTATGGACGTTTCCGGATTAACAAACTTTTTTAAATTGCTTAAAAAAATGTCATTAGATCCGAAGCAACTTTTCCTGTGCCGCTTTTGGATCACACAAATTGGTTAATAAGGGAGCTACAGCCCTTTGAAGAGCGCGAGTGAAACAATTGCTTGTAAATTTGAAACGAAAAATATATATATACTGGGTGTAACATTAAAAAAAAAAAATTCACCTTAAACACCCTGCATCTCTACAACGAGTTACATTTTGCCAAGGCCTATTTGACTCAAACGGTCTATTTTAATGTCTAGTAGGTATGTCCAGTTACTTTTTGACCCATTAGTTTTGAAACACCCTGTATAATATTTCAATCTCTTGAATGATAAATTTCGGAAAAAAATAATTGTTACAAATAAACTGCCACTTTTCGAAAACACCCCGTATAGGCGACATTAAGACGAACCATCCGGGAGCAAGATGTGGCGTCGTTAATCAAATTTAACTTTTTCAGCAAACTAACGTCAGACTCGCGTTCAAGTTGTTACATAGTTGAACCACCTCTCGCCGGCGTTTATATGTTTATTAAAACGGTTAAACGCTGTTGTTTATACAGAACACAATGGAAGGTCAAGTTGAAGTTAAAAATCCGCATCATGCAACACCACGAAAATAATGAATACCGACTACCTGTTGAGACGAGTTACATTTTATGATGAGTATTTACTTATATATACAGGGCGTTTTTTAAGTACATGCCGAAAATGTACGAAGCGAATTCTTTTATAAGCAAGGCGTTAACATTTTATAAGAATAAAACAAATATATGAGGCATCTTTAAGAGGAATAGCGGACTCTGAAGACGTCTGAATAGACAAATGGAAGCGAGGAAGAAGAAGATGAAGTAGAAGAAGATGAAGTGGAAGAAGGTGAAGTAGAAGAAGGTGAAGTAAAAGAAGGTGAAGTAGAACAAGGTGAAGTAGAAGAAGAATATGAAGTAGAAGATGTGGAAGAAGATGAAGTAGAAGAAGAAGAATATGTTTCCATGGTAATGGGAACGTCAAGATTCAAATATTTTTAATGTGGAAGACAACTCGAAAAGTCTTTCAAAAGATTGTTTAAAAGGAATCTGGTTTTTGTATTTCGGAAAAAAGGCAAGTTTTTGCAGACACCTCCTGCATCTTATGTATATTTTTCTTTGCTATTCCACGAAACAAAAATATTTGTTAGGAAAATATTAAACAAATTAATTTAACAATTTTTTTCCAGAATCTGGTTAAAGAACTCTGCTTCGAGTATGAATTTTACCGTGTTATGCATATTTGCAGTGCTGTGAAATTTTTAACGCAATAAAATTACCCCATAAACATTTTATAGCCCCGTTCTCCTTAACCGTCCACATTTTATGGCTTGTAATTGTAAAAACCACATGATTAATAAAATCGACATAAAAAACTCTGGAATGCATTTTCTTATAAAACAACCCCATTTAAAAGTTACGAAAAAATATTTTTTTAGTTTACCCAAAAATAAAATTTTACTGTCAAGTACCAAATAAAATATGAACCCGTTCAACAAATCCCTTAGTACAGATTACATTGGAGTCTGAGTGACCTTCATCACCCTTCCAATAATCGTTACAAGTGGTTTATTTCTCTATCAAAACACGTTAAATTGGATCCGAGTTTAAATAAGACTCGTTGATAAATCGAGCGGTTTTTGTGGTAACCAGGAGCTTCCATTGGAGGACACATAGAAGCAATTTACTCCGACAAGAACTTCTAATAAACTTTTAACGATATTCTATAAATCAGTTAAGAGTAGGCAAAAGTAACAACCCGATTGAGCAAGATAATTGGTCATCAGTTGTGGCATCCATTATCTGTATTATGTGTGAAAACCTAGCGCTCAGAACTCAGGCAACAACATATATACATACATATATATGTATTTTCCAATATTCAATTATTCTTGTCTTCTCTGCATCCCTTGTACCGTATTGGAGAAATACGTCTGAACAGATATTAAATTTCTCTTTTTTTATTTACTTCGTTCCTCTGCTGATACGCCGAAATCGCATTCGATACGAAGAGCAAACAACGCACATGATTAATACGGTCAGTCAATTTGTAGTCACGGGGAAGTACACTCTATCAATCAGGCCCTATACTGTCGGTTTGTTCTGATGCTTTGGATTTAAAAAACCGCAATAATACAAGTCTGTAATAGTACAAGTACACGAATATAGAAGAACAAATCTCTAAAAGTGAGAGTTTCTAAAGGTATCAGTACAAGTTTCTAAAAGTACGAGTTGCTTACAGTACAAGTCGCTAAACGGACAATTTCATAAAATTACAAGTCGATAAAAGTGCCAGTCTATAAGAGTACAAGTATATAAAAGCACCAGCATAAGTACAATTCTATAAATGTGCATGACACTAGAAGTATAAATCTCTAAAAGTACAACATTCTAAAAGCACAAGTATTTAAAGTACAAGTCTCTAAATTTACAATTTTATAAGAGTACATGATTATAGATAAAAATACGAGTTTCTAGAAGTATAAGTCTATAAAAGTACAAGTCTTTAAAAGTATACGCCTATAGAAGTACAAGTCTCTAAAAGTACAAGTCGATAAAAGTACCAGTCTATAAAAGTACAACAATCTAAAAGCACAATGCTATAAAAGTACACGACTATAGAAGCACAAATCTCTAAAAGCACGAGTCGATAAAAGTACAAGTCTATAAAAATTCAAGTCTCTAAAAATACAATTCTATAATAGACGACTATAATCTCTAAAAGTACGAGTTTCTTAAAGTACAAGTCTATAGAAGCACAAATCTCTAAAAGTGCGGTTTTATAAAAGTACAAGCCTATAAAATTACAAGTTTATAAAAGGATATAAACCTACAAGTCTATAAAAGTACTTGATTATAGCAGTACATCTCTAATATTACGAGTTTCTGAAATTATAAGACTATAAAAGTAACAAGTCGATAAAAGTATCAATCTATGAAAGTACAAGTCTCTAAAAGCACGAGACAATAAAAGTACCAGTCTATAAATGGTCAAGTCTCTAAAAGCACAAGTCTCTAAAAGCACAAGTCTCTAATAAGGACAATACTATAAAAGTACCTGATTACAGAAGGGCTCCTCTTTTAAAGCAAAATGTGGCAGTTAATAGCAACAGAAAGCAACCTAAATTTTATAAATAAAAAATTATTTCCCTGGGGGAGGACTTATTAAACATTATTATACTAATTTCAGTTGCATCGGGGTTAATATATTCATATAATTTACACCATTAATCACAGTTGTAGCTGGTCGCCTGGTGGAATGCCACAGCAGGATGATGATATCCTTCCTCTTAATGATTTAGGGTACACATTGGTTTCCGCGAGCTGGTCGGCAAGCAGTATTGCGGCCTCAAACCAAACCAAAACATTTTTTAACGAAAAATAATTTTTTAAATCGATATCAATCTATTTATCTGATTTCATGAATGGAAACACAACTATTGACTTACTAGTTTTTCCCTATCAATCGCAAACAAAAAGATAATCTTGATAACGTTCCCAAAGGCCAATGACTTTGACAAACAGAACGTGAGCATACGCTGTAAACCCTACAAACAAACCAGCCAAACCAAACAGTTTTGTTTTGAGCGAAGTTAATCAATACGAGGGTTAGTTGAAAGCAAACGTTCTAATTATCAGTGGCGGCGCCGGCGCCAAGAGGCACGGATATATGGGAAAATTTTTGAGTTTTCAAATTTTGCCAAATCCTTTGAACGATTACGATTCTGTCCCATCATGGCCAAAATCCCCGATCACCTCCTAATGACAGCCTCTGCTCGCTGCCGAGTTACATTAATCCTTAACGCAGCTATATCCTGACATAATGGACGGGCGCTGAAACAATTCATCCGTAAGTGACGAATGTTTCCGCAGACATTACAAGGTAGAGTTGTGAATTATCTCCTCGGCGGAGCTACACGCCGAAAAATAAATAATTACTTTCGCACGTCAATTCCCGTTCCCGGCTTTTCAGCAATTGCGTAGCAACTAGACGGACGAGTTGTCTGTTTGGCGAGACAATTAATTTTGCTATAGTTTGCCGTGATGTGTATTTCGGAGTTTCAGAGCTTTGAACGGGGGGTGGTTTCGCCGCTGATTGGAAAACCGCAGACACGCGTCTATTATTCATCGACACTGTCAGTACGGGAGCTGGGGATTGAAATGGAAATACAAATCTTTAAAAGTACGAGATTCTAAAAGGATACGACTAGAGAATCACAAATTTTTAAAAGTACGAGTTCCTAAAAGTACAAATCTCTAAAAGTACGAGTTTTTAAAAGTACGAGTCTATAAAAGTATAAACCTCTAAAGCTACAAGTCTATAAAAGCACGACTATAGAAAAATATAAATCTCCAAAAATGTGAGTCTATAAGAGTACAAGTCTATAAAAGTATAAACCTCTAAAGCTACAAGTCTATAAAAGTACGACTATAGAAAGTATAAATCTCCAAAAATGCGAGTCTATAAGAGTACAAGTCTATAAAAGTATAAACCTCTAAAGCTACAAGTCTATAAGAGCACGACTATAGAAAAGTATAAATCTCCAAAAATGTGAGTCTATAAGAGTACAAGTCTATAAAAGTATAAACCTCTAAAGCTACAAGTCTATAAAAGTACGACTATAGAAAGTATAAATCTCCAAAAATGCGAGTTTCTAAAAGTATACAAGGATTTAAAACTACAAATCTATAAAAGTGCAACACTCTAAAACCACAATAGTATAAAACTATACGCCTATAGAAGAACAATATTTAAAACTACGAGTTTCTAAAAGTACAAGTCGATAAAAATACAAGTCAATAAATGTAAAATCTCTAAAAAATCCTATAAAAGTATACGACTATAAAATCACAAATTTTTAAAAGTACGAGTTCCTAAAAGTACAAATCTCTAAAAGTACGAGTTTTTAAAAGTACGAGTCTATAAAAGTATAAACCTCTAAAGCTACAAGTCTATAAAAGCACGACTATAGAAAAATATAAATCTCCAAAAATGTGAGTCTATAAGAGTACAAGTCTATAAAAGTATAAACCTCTAAAGCTACAAGTCTATAAAAGTACGACTATAGAAAGTATAAATCTCCAAAAATGCGAGTCTATAAGAGTACAAGTCTATAAAAGTATAAACCTCTAAAGCTACAAGTCTATAAGAGCACGACTATAGAAAAGTATAAATCTCCAAAAATGTGAGTCTATAAGAGTACAGGTCTATAAAAGTATAAACCTCTAAAGCTACAAGTCTATAAAAGTACGACTATAGAAAGTATAAATCTCCAAAAATGCGAGTTTCTAAAAGTATACAAGGATTTAAAACTACAAATCTATAAAAGTGCAACACTCTAAAACCACAATAGTATAAAACTATACGCCTATAGAAGAACAATATTTAAAACTACGAGTTTCTAAAAGTACAAGTCGATAAAAATACAAGTCAATAAATGTAAAATCTCTAAAAAATCCTATAAAAGTATACGACTATAAAATCACAAATTTTTAAAAGTACGAGTTCCTAAAAGTACAAATCTCTAAAAGTACGAGTTTTTAAAAGTACGAGTCTATAAAAGTATAAACCTCTAAAGCTACAAGTCTATAAAAGCACGACTATAGAAAAATATAAATCTCCAAAAATGTGAGTCTATAAGAGTACAAGTCTATAAAAGTATAAACCTCTAAAGCTACAAGTCTATAAAAGTACGACTATAGAAAGTATAAATCTCCAAAAATGCGAGTCTATAAGAGTACAAGTCTATAAAAGTATAAACCTCTAAAGCTACAAGTCTATAAGAGCACGACTATAGAAAAGTATAAATCTCCAAAAATGTGAGTCTATAAGAGTACAGGTCTATAAAAGTATAAACCTCTAAAGCTACAAGTCTATAAAAGTACGACTATAGAAAGTATAAATCTCCAAAAATGCGAGTCTATAAGAGTACAAGTCTATAAAAGTATAAACCTCTAAAGCTACAAGTCTATAAGAGCACGAGTATAGAAAAGTATAAATCTCCAAAAAATGTGAGTCTATAAGAGTACAAGTCTATAAAAGTATAAACCTCTAAAGCTACAAGTCTATAAAAGTACGACTATAGAAAAGTATAAATCTCCAAAAATGCGAGTTTCTAAAAGTATACAAGGATTTAAAACTACAAATCTATAAAAGTGCAACACTCTAAAACCACAATAGTATAAAACTATACGCCTATAGAAGAACAATATTTAAAACTACGAGTTTCTAAAAGTACAAGTCGATAAAAATACAAGTCAATAAATGTAAAATCTCTAAAAAATCCTATAAAAGTATACGACTATAAAATCACAAATTTTTAAAAGTACGAGTTCCTAAAAGTACAAATCTCTAAAAGTACGAGTTTCTAAAAGTACAAGTCGATAAATGTACAAGTCTACAAAAGTACAAGTCTCTAAAAGCACAATTAAATAAAAGTACATGGCTACAAAATCACTAAGAATACGAGTTTTTAAAATTAAAAGTCGATGGAAGTACAAGTCTATAAAACTATAAATCTAAAAAATGCAAGCTTCGCATTTTTGATACAACTACGAGTTTCTAAAGTACAAATCTCTAAAACTACGAGTTTCCAAAAGTATAAGTCGATAAAAAACAAGTCTATAAAAGTACAACCTCCAAAAAATTCTATAAAAATATACGACTATAGAATCACAAATTTTTTAAAAGTATGAGTTCCTAAAAGTACAAATCTCTAAAAGTACGAGTTTCTAAAGGTACAAGTCGAAAAAAGTACAAGCCTATAAAAGTACAAGTCTCCAAAAGAACAATTCTATAAAAGTGCACGACTATAGAAATACAAATCTTCAAAAGTACGAGTTTGTAAAAGTAAAAGCCAAAAAAATACAAGTTTATAAAAGTACAAGTCTCTAAAAGTACGAGTTTCTAGAAGTCCATGGCTTTAAAAGTGACCACGTGGTAAGATATTGGCACTCACACTCCCAACACCCTCAACTACGATAAAATAGAGCCAAGAGCTATTTCATCGCATATAACACGCAAATAATTCACGTTGTTTGCAATTTTCGAAGCTCTTACACCACATATAAAGGGAATATTCCGGATACCTCACCGGATTTTATTACTATCCTGCCAGTATGCCATACATTTTTGCAGTTTATTTGTTAAAACGTCTATGCGCTCTCTTAGGATTCACATCTCGTACCTCTAAATCCTAAATGCCATTAGAGATTTCCGTAAAATGTTCAGCGACGTAATAATATGAACGCTTGAGAGATATATTTGTTTGCTTTATGATACAAGCGGCGACCGTACCTGAAAACTAGGTCTTACTACAATTTAGTGTTTCGCCGTGACAAAAAGCATTCGCATGGTGATAAATAAATACTTTCACCCTGTAACTCTACTATTTCGATTACTCCGAGTATTCACCCGTTTTCTCTTATTTACGTTCAATATCCCTCATTTGACACACAACTGCGGAAACTCATGAGAGCTCGGCGCATTTTTTCGCATTATTTTTGTTCTGCTCCATCGCACGCCTGCACAACCGGATCGTCAGAGCCAGTCGTCTGACAAAGATGGACGTTTTGTTAGACATCACTACAAAAGACCAGGAATTATTCATACGGAACGTTGACGGTGCAACGGATATGTCACTAGTCGAGACCAGATTTATTACAAAAGTTAAAATTGACGCGACGGCACGAAATGTACCCTCACGACACACTAAAGTTTCCTGATTGAAGTTCGGCACAGGGTTGCTTGCCGGGTTGATTTACATCGTGTTGACTTTGTAACTTGTAGCTAAAAGCCCAAGAGCTACTAGTAGCAGCCTATAAAGCATAAAGCATAAAGCACCATCGAAGCAATTTATTATTTAGTGTGGCAAGGAGTTGCCCGAGCTTTTGTTAATTCTCATTCTATACAACATAAGGACTTGGAAACAGTTTTATTTACTTACTGTTGGTAGTGGGGGAGTCTTTAAGGAGTTTACCTAACACAAAATACACAATATTAAAACAACGCCACGACCATTTCATTCAAACAGATAATTGCATCTTATTATTCACAAACAAATAAAAATCTGTTTCACAGGGGGCGTGTATTCGTTTCGATGACGCTGCGTGATAGGTCCCGCTATCGAGATCCGAGTCGGTGGTAGGCGTAGGCGTGGCTTGGTTCCACCAATGCCGCGTGGCTTGCCAGCATCGGGAGGTGTGGCCTCTTTCCACTTACAAGCATTTATTGTCGTAGTGAGTAGCAAATCGATATAGTTATTTGCATGCCGTTATTATTATACTCCATAAAATCTAAACAAAGTTATTTATAAAGAATACAGAATATGTTCAACTAAATCAATTATCTCGGCGTTACATCCACATGTGTAACCATTAAGACGAATGCGCAAAACATATTTTAAGATCTGAAGTGCCACGAAAAAAAAAAGAATGACACGCTTAACGATGTCATTGACTTGAGCGCAGATATTTCATAAATTCAAGAGTGCGGTATCACTTACCAGCCATTTATTAAATTCGCAGAAGCAAATAAAAACCTAATTGAACAGCTACATGGGTTGTTTAAACTGTATGAGATTGAAACATGGATCTGCCATGTTTCAATGTGCCAACTACGAACTAAAGTCTAGTATGTTACATGTACATTTTTGAAATTGTAATTTTTTTTTTTATCGAATTAATTCCAACCTTTACGTCCTCACTGGATAAATTTGCTGATATAAGCGTCGAAAATTATATGCGAGTACATTTCGTCGTTGGGTAAAAACATTAATCATTGTGCAAAAAACATTAATCACTGTAAAATCTGGGGCAAACTCAGTTTCCACGAAGACGCGGCGGGGTCAAGTAATAATGATAACGTTCAGAAAATATACCTATAAATACGATCATGTTCCAACGAAATATATTGATTGATTCCCTCCCTGAGGTTTCGGGCTCAATTGGCTGTAAAATAGGGATTTTTACCGGTTATTTTGGGGTTTCACATTGTAATATAATTGACGATATATAGAATTTGAATTACCGGAAATATTTATCAATATCTTTATTTAATTATCTTCAAATTGTTGGCTGAAAGATATATTTTACTAGTTCTGTTAAGACTCATTACAAAAATATGTAAAATAGGGATTATTACCGGTTATTTTGGCGTTTCCCATTGCAATATAATTGAAGATATATGGAATTTGAATTACCGGAAATATTTATCAATATCTTTATTTATTTACCTTCAAATTGTTGGCCGAAAAATTCATTTTGCTAGTTCTGTTAAGATTCGTTAAAAAATATGTAAAATAGGGATTATTACCGGTTATTTTGGGGTTTCCCATTGTAATATAATTGACGATATATGGAATTTGAATTACCGGAAATATTTATCAATATCTATATTTATTTACCTTCAAATTGTTGGCTGAAAAATTTATTTTGCTAGTTCTGTTAAGATTCGTTAAAAAATATGTAAAATAGGGATTATTACCGGTTATTTTGGGGTTTCACATTGCAATATAATTGACGACAAATGGAATTTGAATTACCGGAAATATTTACCAATATCTTTATATATTTAGCTTCAAATTGTTGGCTGAAAAATTTATTTTACTAGTTATGTTAAGACTTACTAAAAAATTATGTAAAATGGGGATTATTACCGGTTATTTTGGGGGTTTCACGTTGCAATATAATTGACGATACATTAAATTTTAATAATAAAAAGATGCCGCAATCACTTATCTATAAATACGAATTTTGGGCTTTACAACATTTAACTGAAATTTATGAGCTATCAGAGTCCGTTTCGAAAACCTAAATGACCGATACACGATACACGTGATGCCTATATCACGAAAAAATATGTTTCTAAATCGTCAATTTATAACGCCCTAGCTGTCTTTGACACTGTGTATCATCCCTTAATGTGAAATTTCTAAGGAAGGATCCGATTTTACTCGCAGATCAATATAGACATAACCATTATAGACATATTGACAAGCATAGCCGGCGGCGGGTTTGTGTATCAAGACTTATGGAAATACGTGCTACTAAATAATGGATTACAACCACACCTTCCATGTACATTAAGTGCTGTTTACGGTGTGCTTTATTTTATAAATTATCCAATAAGCTGGAATAGGTAAAGTCTTTAATAAATCCAGCAATATTCAAAATGCATGTTTGGACCAAACTCAACCGAATATCAATTAATCGAGCAGATGATCCTCAATCACCAGCTATTCAGTACAAACATTGTCCTTTGTCCTTGACATTTGCAGAAGGAATAACATGCTCGTCATATAAATCCAATAATATTCCAATATTATTCGGATTCGGGTTCTCCACCAAAACAATTAATTCAAATAACGTACTTTTCTCAATCAGCATATATTTGCATTCAAATGAGGCAACGTCTCTTAAATGAAGTATTTTTAATCCCACTGCGCGGGCAAAACAATTGTTTTAAAGCCACAACGATTATTTTATTAGGACGAACCTGTTAGCCCGAAATTCATGCAAATTAAAAAGCTCTCAGATATTTTTTTCATATTCCATAACGCTATTCTCAAGTCTCTGTATTATTTCCGCCGTTAATAATAATCCAAATAAAAAGGGCAACTTCCAGATAAACAAATACCTGCCATTCTAAAAAGCCTACTTGCTTATTTGGGTTATAAGAAACCAGTTATTGGAGAAGAAATAAACATGCCCAGTTCCATAACGCCATTGTCAAGTCTCTGTATTATTTTTGGCGTTAATAATATCCCAAATAAAAAGGGCGATTTACTGATAAACAAATAAGTGCGGTTTTAAAACGCTTACTAGCTTAATTAGATCGTACGAAAGAGGTTTCTGAAGAAATAAATGTTTCCAGTTCCACAGCGCTAATATAGTCAAGTCTCTGTATTATTTTTGCCGTTAATATCCCAAATAAAAAGAGCAAGTTACTGATAAACAAACACCGGCAGTTTTAAAAAGCTTATTAGTTTACTTGCTTAATTGGATTGTATGGGATCAGTTATTGAAGGAAAAATAAATATTCCCAGTTCCATAAAGCTACCTTCAAGTCTCTGTATTATTTTCGCCGTTAATATCCCAAATAAAAAGGACGATTTACTAATAAACAAATAAGTGCGGTTTTTAAATGCTTACTAGCTTAATTAGATCGTAGGAAAGAGGTTTCTAAAAAAATAAATGTTTCCAGTTCCATAACGCTATTATAATTAAGCCTCTGTATTATTTTTGCCGTTAATAATATCCCAAATAAACAGAGCGACTTACTGGTAAACAAATTCGTTCAGTTTTAAAAAGCTTACTAGCTTGATTAGGAATATATATATTCCCAATTCCATAACGCTATTGTTAAGTCTCTGTATTATTTTTGCCGTTAATATCCCAAATAAAAAGAGCCACTTACTGATGTCAAATTAACGTGTAATTCTGTTTCATTTGATTTAGAATACCAGACATGAAGCATGGCCCACTTCAATTTGCGTCTGGTGGAGCCAAGTGTACGGATTCCATAGTTAATTGACGTTGAGCAACGGCGTACGAGACATTTCTAATAAACACCAGAAATTACAGGCTTTAATGTGGCACTTGTGACCTTCCAAGGTCACAGTTAACACGTCGGTGATTATTTATTTATATCGCGGACAGACTGCAAACATGGAATGGAATTTTATATGAGGTGCGGTAACAGCAGATTGTTCGACAAGCAAATAGAGGATTTCTGGCTGGCGTAAAAATTTGCGCGAGCTTGAAACTCACATTTCTGACGCGTTGATCATGCCATTTTTTTCAATTTATATTTTAAAAGCAAAATTTTAAAAATGCGAGAAAAGTTACGATGCAACTTAATGAAAATAGCAGATATTTCACAAAAATGGCGGATGCGCGGGGGAAAAATTGAGAGTTTTGACAATGAATCACGTCAAATAATTTTGAACTGAAGCTTCTGATGAGTTTTTTCTCTTCATTGTTTCCTTTCAGTAAAATGAACAGTAGCGCCGAGGCCTAATTAATTTTTCGATTAAAATAATATCGTGACCTGCAAAGATAAACATAATAAACGACAATACACTTAAACATTATCCCTATCATTATCGGAAGCATTACGAATAATCGTATTCCATTAATTTATTACAAATCGATCACAAATGTGTACAGTGTACAAATTACAGCGGGTTGGACTGTAATCTAACCCCGCCTGGGAGATAATTAAATGGTGCATAGCAAAGTTGTTTACCATTGCCCACATAAACGACCGCTGGAAATATAAATAAAATATGCCAGTTAGTCACGCGAACGGTGTGACATTTTGTTTATAATATTTATTTTCAAGGCGTTGTTACGCGTCGTCGGTTGTATGGCAACTAAAGCTCGGGTGTATATAGTGGTCTCTTGGGCATAGCAACGCGGTTATCTGCCTGCTATTAACGCCACCTGCATTTAAATTTTACTAATAGGGGATTATCGAATAAAAGGACGAATTGTAAGGCTTATGGGTGTTTGGGTAAATGGGACAGCTTAGAACCATTGTCTTATTTAAGCGTTAAAAAATATATCTAGCTGTATAATGAAAGATATTCATTGACAGTTTCATTATACTTGATGGAAAAGAATCAGCGAATCCCTAAGAAAATATTGGTATTTAATTTTGTCAATGGTTTACTACCCACTCATAAATGAATGGTTTCTCAATGGAACCAATATATCATATTTAGTGACTTTTAATCAGGTCAAATGGATTCAAATAAGTAAAAACAGGAAGTTGCATTGTTTGAAGTATATATATACGCGCTGGAAAAGATAATGATTAGAAGATATCAATGGAAAGGTCATTTTTAAAACAAAACACGTGCAAATTGATAAGCAAGCAAATCTCCAAGGAAATGGACTATATAATATAAATAAGTAGTTTCTTCAAAAAAATTGGTTTGTTATTTATTAACATTTTTATTTATCTTCTATTCGACCGCAACATCGATTTCAAAACATTGCTTTACCTATCTCTTCGAGTATTCAGGTTTCTAGGTAGATAACATGTATTTCACATTCCGCATCATAACGTGGATACGTGATACAATTTTAAATCAATTTCGGCCATAAATTATGTGAAATTATTTCGTTTCCAAGGCTAATTGCCACTATTATATGATAATTAGATGACAGATAGACGAACATTTCGCAGTAAAAAAAATAACGCAATTGCCACTTAATTAGGTACAATCTTTAATATTTAGCAATCCATTACAATTTTGGGAAATTGTCTATGCTGCGCTAAAAGCTTGATAAGCAATTTAATGCAACGTAGACAGGATACCGGTAGTGAACTGCAACATGCTGAGCCAAGGTAAATTATTGAAACTCACGACCCTAGCTGGGGGATAGAATAAGGTGTCGCAGTCAGTCAATCCAAGTTGTCTGCGGAAGCGCCATCTATTGGTCGCTGCCAGCAACATTACGGCGTCGCGCCGCTTTATGACTCTTTCACTCGACGATTTACGTCAACCCCATTCATTTTAAAGTAGGCATATTAATAATCCAGCGACAACGCGGCTTTCCTCGTCTGCTAAAATTTTATCTGCGTCCATCAAATTTAAGCGACCATAGCGGCGTACCCGAGTTCGAAAGCGTCGTCTGAAAAGTCAACAGCATTCCGCAGACGTAAATGAATCGATATTTTTATCAGATTCAACTCGAAGGGCATTACAATGTATTCAAACGGTGTTAGACGTGTAGCGTGTAGAAGAGAGACTTTTATTAAAGCCTTGCAACGCCAGCGAAATTAAAGTAGCGCGGGCGCGGCTCGACTGCACAGAGGCCGTCTAGAATTAGTCTCCCGCAAAAAGACAAATCGGCTGACAATCCCAAATACGTAGCTGACTCCAACACCTTACCCTGTCCCCCCCAGCCACGGTCGCGAGCTTTCCACGATAATTTTTGTTTTGACAATCTGCAACACGTTGGATTATAATAGCCTCTCTGTGCAGTGGGTCCGCGCCCAAGGCGAGTTCGAGGAGCGTTCCACTTACCACGACGCGAATGCCGGTCAGACGGTTGTAGGTCGAGCGCCGATGGCAAGGTTGTTCCCCATGGCGTACTCGTCTGCGATCGGCAGAGGAACTCGTCCTCCCTCATAAGAAGCCCATAAGAGCGTTTCTTCTCTCGGACGGGTCCCATTCAGGTTTTGCTTCTGGTTGGAATTAGAAATGTGTTTGTTGTTGCAGGAAAGCAAATGTTTTCAAGTTTACTTTGGAGAAGTGTTTATTTACCGAACACTTTCAACAGCGCTTGACCCTGGGATGGGAACAATCACAAAATGGAGCAGTTAGTGGAAATAAACATACGCTCGCCTTCGCGATTGTAGTCCATCGTTCAATGACGTAATTCGATCAATTTGTGTTTTTGTCAGTAGAAATCCAAACCGGTCCTAGAATAAATCTTTCTTTTTAAATGGGTTTGTGAACAAGCCCATACTGGCGATGAATTTTGGTATTTAAACTTTGCTGTCAAAAAACGTAGAATCGCACCATGAGCACTGCGGAAGCGTCATAAGCACTGCGGATCCGCGTTTTTTCCTTTTCTTTGACGGATTATTTATTTATCTGAATATTTAATTCAGCCGATAATAGAAACGCAATTGAAGTAATTGCTGTGTAATTAACAACAAACTATTTATTTTCCGATAATGAAACCACTTCACGCAAAGTGGAAAACAAAGCCAATGTCGCAAACTATATTCCCGATAAAATATTTAAATGGCGAAGGCACGATAATTTCCACTGAACAGTTGAGTATACGAGCCCCATTAATAGCGCGCGTTTTACGCGAGTTACACACGCCATCGGATGCAGGCACGACACGGAAATCTATCGCTGCTTCCTAAAAAAATCAATTGTATATCCGTTTGACATGTCAAAATGTTTATCTTTAACCCAACGTTATTATTAAAAAGAATATTTCCATCAAAATATACCGCTGATACAATTTTTTTAAATGATTATTTCCATTTTAAGCATCAAGGTAACTGCTTGATTTGTCACAAAGACAAAGGCAGTTGAATTATCGCTAGTCGCTAGTCAATTCAATAAGGGCAGTACAAATCACCAGAATTACTTTTATTCGCTAGCATAGTTCGATATGGCAAAGATCCACATTCAATTGAATTACCATAGCGAATTATCGCTAGTGATGCTAGTAATTCGCATGCTGTTGATTTAATAAACCAGAAACCTCTACTTTTATTGGCTAATAAACTTGACTTGTCACAGTCATGTATGCAGTTTAATTTCCGCCAGTAAATTATCGCTAGTAATTCCAATATAACTGGTTTAAATCACCTTTATTTTTTCTGGATATTAATATTTAATTTGTCACATCCCACACGCAGTTTAATTTCTCATAGTAAATTATCGCTAGTAATTCCGATATTGCTGATTCAAGTCGCTATAAAGCTGTACTTTATTCGCCAATAAAGTTTTATGTGCCACACAAGGCCATACAGTAAACGTACCAGTACGGAATTATCGCTAGTAATTCCAATCAGTATCGGAATTACTAGCGATAATAAATCTCTATTTTTATTGACTAATATATTTTAATGCGCCGACGATATACATGCCGCTGAATTATTGGTGGTGCATTATCGCTAGTAACTTGGATATCGCTAGTTGAAATTCCTAGAAATTACCGGTGGCGAATTATCGCTAGTACTTCAGACTTTGGTGGCTTAAATAGCCAGGAACTATTACTTTTATTCGCTA
This sequence comes from Rhagium mordax, assembly GCA_963680705.1. Taxonomy (NCBI): domain Eukaryota; kingdom Metazoa; phylum Arthropoda; class Insecta; order Coleoptera; family Cerambycidae; genus Rhagium; species Rhagium mordax. Next base: position 1,996,922 of record OY796665.1, read on the forward strand.
ATAATTTTGGTTTGTCACTGTGACGTACAGTTTAAATTCTGCTGGAAAATTATCGCTAGTAATTCCAATTACACTGGCCTAAATTACCTCTATCTTTATTGGCTAATAAGTTTTATTTGCAACAGAGACATGTGTGGTTGAATTATCGCTAGTAATTCCAATATTGCTGGTTCAAATCACCATAAATCTGTACTTTATTCACTAATAAAGTTTTACAAGTCATAAAGTCATACAGTGAACGTATCAGTACGGAATTATCGCTAGTAATTCCGATATCGCTGATTCAAATTCGCAAAAATCCCCACTTTTATTGGCTAATATCGAGGCTAATATATAATTTCTCGTTGGCTTTACGTGAACATCCCGGCTGTTAAAGGCGAAAACGTGGGCTGCGGTGTATAAAAGATAGTTGTAGTTTATTTCTGTCTCCTTAAATAATTTCTAAATCCGCTCCAAGTTCAAGAACGCAGCAGTGAAATATATGCCTAACCTGTTAGATTATTCAAATGTAAACGGAACGAACAGGCAGCGAGTATATTACATGGAAAAATAAATGTTATGTAATATATTTGAAAAAAACTAACCTACACGTGATTAAACTTTTGTAAGGCTTTGAATAAGTTTTATTCGTGAAACGTCTATTAATAGAGGTACGAGTAATTATTATTCTAGTTGTAGCTTTGCGTATTTTACAATTACATATTCTAGTTACTTTGTTTACTACTGGCATTTAAACGTATCAATACAGGTACTATTTAAAGTGTTTACGCGTTTAAAAGTGAAGGATTCCATAAATCACAACTTTATCTGGGAATAAATTTTATTTAGTTAATATTCCTTGAATCTTAAAATCTCCAAGTAGATGCTGATGAAGAAATACAGTTTCTGGGTATCAAGCAAACATCGGGAAAAACATTAGACGAATTAAAATGTTGCTATTTTAAAAAAGCGTTATTAGATTACAAGTTCCAAGTAAATTGTAATGTTTAATATTATTGGAAATGAGTTATTTGGGAATCTTATGAAAATATCCAAATGATGTCGATGAGGAAATACAGTTCCTGGGTATTAAGCAAACATCCGGAAAAACATTAGACCAATTGAAAATGTTATTAATACGTCCCAAGTAAATTGTAGTGTTTGAACACATTATTGAGAATTATTTAATTAGGAATTTTATAAAAATATCCAAGTCAATGTTGATGTGGAAATATGGTTCCTGGGTATTTAAGCAAAGGGCTGGAAAAAACGAAATTAAAATGCTAGTTCTTTCTTAGAATGTTACTAAATCCTAAATTTGAACATATTAATGGGAGTTTAGGATGTTTGCTTAATACCCAGTTCCTGGGTATTAAGCAAACATCTGGAAAACACTAGACTAATTTATTAAAACGTTGTTAGGTCCCAAATAAATTTTAGTGTTTGAATACATTATAATATCCAAGTCGATATTGATGTGGAAATACAGTTCTTGGGTATTAAGTGAATATCTGAAAAAAACATTAACTTATTTATAAAATATTTCGTTATTTAAAAATATACTTAAGTGGGCAAAGCTGAGTAATAGTTGAAAAATGTCGCTCGAGATATAGGGATGCCTCCTTTAATACCCAGCAATTTGCTTATGTTTTTATATTCTCAAATGTTTTAGCCTAATCAGTAATCGTTTTAAAACTTCCTTTTATCAGTTCATATTTAAATTACCACTCCTCGCATATGAATCATGCCTAGGGTAAAAAGATATCGAAATAATCACTTGTTTTGAAGAGGGTGAATCATCGCAACGGTTAGAGTGCAGTGGTTGGAATTGAGTCTCACTTTCGAGAGCACCAAAAATTTTGTACAATGGCAATAAAATACCATTTCGTATATTTTTACGTTCCGGTGAGATACGTTTTTAGTTCACCAGAACACGACTAATTTGATCAAGTGAAAGTCGCAGATCGAATTTAACAAAGTTTCGTTTCATTATTCAAGCAAAGTATCCCTCGTGACTATGGCGTTCAATGGAAATGTGTAAATATCGTAATAAAATAACTGAGCCGTGGACGAATCGAGGCGAATGTTAACAAATCTTTTTTATAAGAAAATGTTAATTCTATATGAATATTCAGATGCCTGGTTAGCCTATTATATAATATATTCTTGGCAATGATAATTAAAACAACAAACTGTTTTTTAATATAGTCAAGTTTTGAAATAAATTATTTCTTCAACAGGTTAACTTGATATCGTCGGTTGTTTCTAATAAAGTAAAAATTACAGAGCAAAATATAAACTGATCAAAAAATACTTTATCATATCACATAGGTATATCAACTTTTAAAGATACCTACCTGCTTTGTGCAACGACATTATTTCACAAGCTGTATTATGGTTAGTGCTATTTCTACTGGAAAAAATAAACAAATACAGAAAACGCTTTGTACTCACGCACAGTTGATATTACATGAGATTTCTGTTTAATTTTTTAATATTATTTACAAAAGAGCTGCGTTAAACAGTATATTATTTTATTTGTTCAGTTTATTGCCTTTGCCCACCTGGTCGCATTGGAAAAATCGGTAAAACAACAAAGCAAACCGCAGAACAGATCCGTCATTAGTGAATATAAATCTCGCATCATCGTCAATCATCGCAATTCTTTATAAGCTAAGATTGTCCTCCATTTAGGTAATAAAAACTCTCCAAAGGTTAACTAAAAGTCAACAGCTTTATAAATAGACATATTAATAATGATTCGAACCAATTTCACTTGTTGAAGTAGAAGAATATACCTGCTTAAAAATGGCTTATGGAATTGAGCAAGAAAAAAATCTCGGCTAACACTGTACGACACTTTTATTCATGAAAATATCAGTCAAGTGTTGATGAGGAAATACAGTCCCTGGGTATTAAGCAAACATCTAGAATAAACGAGTTTAAAACGCTGCTATTTCTTAAAATGTTATTAAGTCCCAAGTGAATTGTAATGCTTAAACATATTATTGGGAACCAGGTATTTAGGAATCTAATGATAATATCCAATGTTGACGAGGAATCTGAGTTCCTGGGTATTAAGCAAACATCTGGAAAAACCAACTTAACATGCTGCTACCTTGTTAAAATGTTATACTAAGTCCTAAATTTAAACACAATGGGAATATAAGAACATCCAAATCAATGACGACGTGGAAATATGGTCCCTGGGTATTAAGCAAAGATCTGGAGAAAGGAGAAACAGACGAATTAAAAATGATGTTATTTTCTATAAACGTTATTACCTAAGTCCCAAGTGAATTGTAATGCTTAAACATATTATTGGGAACGAGATTTAGGAATCTAATGATGATATCCAAGTAAATGTTGACGAGGAAACTGAGTTCCTGGGTATTAAGCAAACATCTGGAAAAACATTAAACGGCATTAGGCATTTTACTCGAAACTTTTGTTTCGTTTCCCTGATTAAAAAAAAATTCTGGCGACTACTAATCAAGATGTCACATTCCAACATTCTAACAGGATCTCAGCTAAATCAAAAAACTAAAAAAAAATTGACTCTTGTCGAAATCACCTATACTCTAAAGACCATTCAAACTCGTTTTGATTCCATGATTGCTAGTCTCGACCTTGACAAGTTTTTTCTATTAAACTTGAAAATACATCGATGAAGCGAGGATCGTGAGAGCGTGGACGTGCCAATAGTCTTGTTAGACCTCGATATCTGCATCTATGTTTCATTCCGCGATATAAAATTTATTGATTTCAGCGCTGATTACGTACGCGGTACGCGACACTTAAAGAATGAATTCCAATTTTGGCCTTGCGATCGGCGGCCAAAATAGAGCTTCTCGTAATAGCTAATGAGACGCCTCACGTATTGGAATCGGTCCAATGCCACCCATATCTGATTCATAACGAGTTTTTTTATTGCACCGCGTCACATCTCGAATCAGAACGACTTTAAATTATAACCGCTGCATTCTCTGCCACGATATGGTCAATATTCACGCTCTGTTTACCGCAGATTTTGTACAGTTTCGTAACTTATCCTAGGCCGCGGGAATTTAAAACGCGTTCGTTGGAATACGGGTCACGCGTAAACTCGAAATTAAATCCCAACAAGCAAGAGTAAACATACAGGAACTCTATTGCTCGCTATGGAGCCTTGACGACGATAGCACTGGCGCCAAAACGTTTCGCCAACCAAGTTGGCATCATTCGAAGACGATTAAAACTGAAATACTGAATATGAATGGCGTTGATAAACGAAGTAAACAATAATGGTCCTATGTGGGAACCCTGAGGGACTCCAAATGTTGCCAAGATGGCTGTGGCGTTAAAAACTGCTGTTTTAGTTTATTTCATCATTCATTGACAGAGACAAACGCTACCCTTGTCTCATCATCAAAATCTGCTCTGCGGTGTTAAAAATAAATTTCACTTTCATCGCTTTTACTTGGAAGCTTCAGTATCCTACACATCCCATGCTTTCCATTGTATCTGATTATTAATAGCAATTCATTGTTATATATACCATGCCATACGGGATATGTTTAACGGTTATTTTTGGAACATCATTAACGCGCGTGGGCATGGGAAATTGTTTCACTTTCAAAGGAGCGAATTTTAATGAAAGTCGGCTATACATTAAAGTAATAGTCAATAAAAAGATGATAGAGGTGATTCGCAATTAAAAGGGATTTCACTGAAGTAATGAAATAAATTTCAATCTTTGGTTGCTCCAGAAGTGGCGGAAATAACATTGATGTCACTAATAGGTCAAATGTCCAATATTTACGGGTTTAACCACCATAAAATTGGATTACAACTATTTATTGTATAAACAATTAATTCGGATTATAACGAGTGCATAAAAATAATCCCCGCGAGCTGCAGTACTCCTGGTGATTTACTAACGGTGCGGAAATAAAAAATTAAAGCGCGTCCTGCAACACAATGGATGTTTTAAAAATTAAATTTTTGCAGGATTTTTATGGTAAATTGGGTCAAGTACGTACCTACTATATATGGATATAATATATGCTCGGATTGAGGCTGAACAAAAATTCCTGCTGGTCATGCAGGCAAAAATTCTATATCTGGTGTTTCTCTGTTGCTTACCGAGGGAGTTTCGACACGAGTATTTTCAACATTTATCTATATACAAGCTCGATATATAGTAAATGTAACGGGCAAGCTAGAAGTTCATCGAAATTATTCCAGTTTGGTTTTTTACCGCTACTTTCAAACTGTTCTTTTGACAAATACAGGCAGATTTAAAACTGCGTTAATATATTTTAAATTTTTCCCAGCAATTCGTAATTAAACAAATAATTTCTATATACAGGGCGAGTCTGAAATCTGTAGTTATATTTGAACCAGTGATTTTTAATATCTGTTAAAAACATGACCTGACTGTCAGCTGTGCACCTGTCGATTTATTACAAATTAGGTGTGCTATCATGTAAATATTATTTGGTAGTGACTGTCTTTTGCGGTGTTGTGTTGTGTTTTACCGACAAATCACCGATTTAAATTTGCAATACCGTCTAAATAGAAATCTGATAAAAATATACCCCGGCTCATTCGAAGCGCCTCGAAGTTTCAATCAGGAGCGATAACTCCCGTTTTATTAATTTAATATTTGCGTCAACGGCAACGCAAAAAGGTTATAATTAAAATTTTAAATTAAGTGGATCCCACGCGCCTTCTCCGCCTCGTTATCATTTCCTTCGGTCTATAAATAGGAGAAGAGTTGCGATGAAAAAATTAAGCATTCGAAACAAATTCCCCATGAATGAAAACTCCCGAATTAATTAATATTATTAAAATAACATAAAGCGCTCGGAGCATCCCATTACCGGAGCAATTATTTCTAGCGCGAGCGACCGCCGACCGCCAACCACTACTGTGTTATATTAATTATTCAAAGAGACGGATGATTATTAGATTATCGCCGGGATAATTCACAAATGGCGAACTCCGAAGCGACAGAAATCATTTCAGCAGTCGTCCAAGAGATGGCGCCGGTGGTACGGAAACAAATCAGACAACAAAATAACGCATTTATTATTCCAACTAACCTGCTACTGTGATCCTGAAAATTGCCGCCGTCCAGCAGCCTCAGCTTGGCGAAGAGAACGGCGGACACGAACGGCACCTCGAGCAGCTCCTCCAGACATATTTCCACTTGGAACTTGTACTTCTTCTTCTTCGTCATGAACGACGCCATACCGGCGCCCCGTCCGTTGGTCATGCAGAAAACCAGCCCCTAAGGCATCCTCCGCACCACCGAAAATATTGTCACCACCCCGGCGTAAGCGCAATCTGATCGACACCTGTGTTATAGCACTGGTGAATTCGCACGCGACGCTTTCGGCGGACTGGTTTCAGGCGCGGTCCATGGTGGGCTGAAATCAAAATCAACAAAGTTTAGACAAGAAGTAAGTACCCTAAATTCTTAAGTTGTAAGACAATTTATTGAAATGCAAACAGATTTTAACGTGACCAGTTCAGCTATGTGGATCTGATTTCCAAGTCGGTTTAGAATAAATGTGGTGTTTGATAAACACACCAGCGGGATAACGAAGATAGAATAAAGAAATAAAACAGGAATGCCAACACAACGATATAAATGTCTTGTAAATTTATGCAAAGAGCGGAAATCGTAAAAGCAAATAGAGCAAAGCTAAAATAGAATAAAGTAGTGGCGAGTTAATTATAGAAGGACGTATACAAATTGAAGCCGAGCGTTGCAAATAGTCAATTGGACACAAATAGTGGTTAAAATAAAAATTTATATGTGCCGAAATATTGGACATTTTTTTTTTTTTTGTTAAGAGGGACATTTTAAGAGAATCCGGAATTACAAAAATTTAAATAAAAATATTATTAATATATATACAAAAAAAACATTTGAATTTTTTTTTTCTTGTACAAAGAATAAAACTAAATTCGTATTTAGAAAACAGTTTAAAGGGTTTTGGAGAAAATTTTGCCATTTCGACCATGTTGTCGCGGTCTTCATCTAAAGCAAAGTGAGCTCCGTTGGCCCGTGCCCTTCTATTTATGCATCGGGCCGGGAGGCGTGCCTTCATCCCACCCACGTCACGTGACAAGCCGCGCGCATCGCCAACTCACGCTATTTGGGGGCGCGGCTTCATTCTGGGGAGATCACGGAGTCATATGGTTAGTTATGAGGATGAATATTATAAACGCAAGAATCCAGTATTGCACCGTTAACGAACCAACCTTGGAGTTATCTATTTAAATGCTTCTGCGTAACTTCATCGTAACCTTAGCTCCAACAAATTATTATTCATAATTACGTAAAGTTATTCCGCGTTGATTGCCTTATTAAAAACCGACTAGCACACGAAATTACTCAAAGTAGTTTAATAAATAGGATTATAGGAAACAACTACTGGACGGGCAAAGGCCCCGACTCCCATTGAATTATACCTATAAATCCAAAATTGGTAGCCAAATTTGTTATTTGTCTTTTCTCCACCAGACACAGACCGGTTTCGAACTCTTTATGTTCTCATCAGTGTGCCACAGGTAGCTGAAAAGACAAATAACAAAGGCAAACCAAACTGGTCTATGGCAGACCCAGCACATAGTAACTGTGAGAGATAAGTACATCCCTCTGGTGGTCAGTTGCTACTACCAGTCAAGACATCGAAGATGTCTAGTGACCGATAGCGGCTTGCCAAGCAAGCACCAAGAGCGGCGACCTCTAGCCCTGATGGACTAAAACATGCTTAATAAATAGGATTATAGGAAACAACTACTGGACGGGCAAAGGCCCCGACTCCCATTGAATTATACCTATAAATCCAAAATTGGTAGCCAAATTTGTTATTTGTCTTTTCTCCACCAGACACAGACCGGTTTCGAACTCTTTATGTTCTCATCAGTGTGCCACAGGTAGCTGAAAAGACAAATAACAAAGGCAAACCAAACTGGTCTATGGCAGACCCAGCACATAGTAACTGTGAGAGATAAGTACATCCCTCTGGTGGTCAGTTGCTACTACCAGTCAAGACATCGAAGATGTCTAGTGACCGATAGCGGCTTGCCAAGCAAGCACCAAGAGCGGCGACCTCTAGCCCTGATGGACTAAAACATGCTTAATAAATAGGATTATAGGAAACAACTACTGGACGGGCAAAGGCCCCGACTCCCATTGAATTATACCTATAAATCCAAAATTGGTAGCCAAATTTGTTATTTGTCTTTTCTGCTTGGCAAGCCGCTATCGGTCACTAGACATCTTCGATGTCTTGACTGGTAGTAGCAACTGACCACCAGAGGGATGTACTTATCTCTCACAGTTACTCAAAGTAGGTATAAAAATAAACAACGAAAAGTTAACACCAATTGGGAAGGTCGTCCGATGTACTTTCTACAACACCTGTTGAATTATATAAATCAAGTGCGTCCGATGCTCGAATAAACTGCATTTCTCGCTGCGTTGCGTCACGATCGAGCAGAAATTTCTAAAATTGTTAGGTTACATCATCAATTATTTTATTAGTTGCAGAAGCGATCATTAAAAGCGAGATTAAAAGATTTAGCCGTGTACGAAATTAAATAAGGGGATATAAAAGCATACAGTAAAACGTGGGGGTATAAGCTGGACACTTAGCTGGACTACTTAGGGCACACGACTCCGGAACCTACAGTCAAGTTGGCGCTCCCCGTTGTTGGCGTTCTTTCCGAGAGTTTACTTAACAATTTGCTATAAATCAAACTATTTACGTAATCGTTTACTTCTTTATGGCATTGTAACGATAAATAAATAGTTAGCTTGTTTTAAAATTCAATACCTACCTATAAATATTAATATATATGATTAAAAATTCTTTGCTGCTATTTACATTATATGCATATCTGAAGTATTACGTGTTTATCTGTGTTACAGTTATATACAGGGTGATCCCTACCACTCACAATAATTAATTTCAGAAAAATTTCACTTGCCAGATTATTTAAAAAATTGCAAAAATCCTTGTTTTTTTAAACGAGATATTAACATGTAAATTAGCGAAAATATTTGTAGTCTGAAAAATTCCGATTGCATTTTATTTATGCTCTTGTATTATTTATTTGTTCAGACATATTTACAACGGCATATCTTTGGAGTGATGTGCTTATGTTTATACATTGTTTAAATAAATATTTACGTAAGTTTATTGCCATTCGATTAGCTTAAATTTTGGTATTTTATATTTTATTGCCCATTGTCACTGAATTATCGCGATACTTATCTGTTCTGTGACAAATGTCACAGCAGACAAATTAAATGGAATTTTAATGCTCAAATTAATTTAAAAATGCAAATCTATCTATAATACTTAAGTCTATTAAATAATTCGTTAGAGGCACACGATACTGGAATCTACAGCCATCATCCGGTCCTGGCTAATGGCCAAAGCCGAACCTCCAGGCAATATTGCTCATATCAGCCCCCTGTGGAGGATTCGATTAAATTCGAATTTAATAATGTGTGTTTCGGCAGAATCGCTTCCCAATTTGCGTGGTTGACAACTCCGGGATACGATCGCAATCCGCGGAAAGTAAATTTACTCTGCGAGGGCGTACATTTGCATATAATGGTATTGGATACATAATTTCGCATTAAAATATGGGAAATCCATATAACACTCGACGAGAAGTCGTTGCGGGTAGAGGATAGAAGCGTACACCCACTGCTGATTTTTGCTAGAAATGTAAACATTTGACGGATTTACAAGGCTATAAACGCTATTTTCAGCTGCTGTAGCAGAGGTCTCGGGTTCACTTCCGCGTTGATTTATTAGTAGTTTTATTTTGACAAGAATTTTCATAATTTTCATTTTCTTTCTTTCAAACTTTCGTTTCTATTTGGACGCAATTTTCTTCATGGATTGTCTCTCTTCTAATGCCATGTGTTTGGCCCTCTTCGTGTACAAAGTAGTTTAATCCGAGGTTTAATCAAACCGCTTGCAACGTTTCATCTGCAATTCCAGCTCGCGTTAACATCCCGCAAAACGCCACGTCCGCGTAATTTTCCAATTTAGATTTTATCTGGCCATTCTGGGGGGATACCAAACCATTTAGCAATAAACGTAACTCTCAGTAAGACCGAAAAATTCGAGGACCATCTGAATATTCACGAACCATCTGTGAACGGTTGGCGTATCCGCGAAGTGATGTTTTACCGACAAGAGTGAAATCAGCACTTCTGAGAACACGTTATTAAGATAAAATTTATTTTTAAATGTTTATGGAGCTGTGATGTTAATCCGTGCAATTGTTATTTATAGGGATAAGAGTAGGTAACGGAAAATATATAATGTTCCAGCTCTGAGAGGCTGAAGTTGTAGGATCTTTAGTTGGAAAAAGCAAAATTATATGTTCGAATCCAATTTGGATGCTTGACACAAAATTATCTAACAAGGAAGCAATATTTTAGCGCAATTAAGCGATCCTCTCTAATTTATTTTTCGACGATTGTACAAATTGGCGGATTTATACTAAATGGACCCGTAGCACAGTGTTGGCCTTCACAATTTAATTTCATAGATACAGGCTGGGTAATTATTTACGACATGACAAGAGGTTTACCTCCTTTATCTAAAACACGCACGTATACGTTGTATGCAATTTTTCTTATGTTTTTTTTTTATCTAGACACATCTCTAACGCAAATTGAATTGTAATTACCATTAAGTGAATAGAAAAACAAACAATTACGGCGTGGAATAGTAATAACTAATGACAATTTTTGCTAACGTCACTGGAACCTTTGATTTGGCGTGTAATTTGTAATTATGACGGCAATAAATGATAATTGCCTCTAATTTTCAATAAAACGTGAATTAATCTAGCGCTATTTCCTTTTGGCAAATGCTGCATCACCCAACAGCTTTTATAGGGCAAACTTGAGAAAAACTATGTAATTATTTTCAGTTACTTGAATTCAGTCACATTTAAAATAAGTTTACTTTTTGACTTTTATATTGGCAGCCCATTTACAACAGCTATTTGATGATTTTAAAAAATTGTAAAGACAAAAGTGTTTTACTCTATATTTTTAGAATTCGTTTTCAGAAAAAATAAATGAACATCGGAAATTCCATTATTTAGAAAATGAAATGAAAGAAAATTCTGCTCATACTGGCTGACCGGGAAAAATTAGAAATTTATAAAGGAAATCTCTGTACAAAGTCTTAGGATATTGGAGGAAGTGCAAGGATGTTGTGGAAAGTTACAGGAAGTTTTTCGAGAAAGGTCGTAGAATGTTTCCTATAAAAAAAAGTAGAAAAGCCAACTTGAAGTTAGTAATTATTGTAACGAGGGTATAACAAAACCACTACTTTTTGTTAAAAATCTCGTTATATAAAATTATCGAAAAAGGAAATTTTTTTTTAATAGTGTTTACAAAGATTTGAATTTGCTCTCTTTTCGAAACTCATCGATACGGCGCTCTTATACAGTTATTAATTAAATAATTGGTAGTGCGATTACATTTCAACCTAAATTTCACTTTTATATTGTTTATAAACATATTTAACAATAATATAAACATTCTCCCATAAGATTTCGTAGGATACAAAAATTTTAACATTTTATCGTTGTTGTAACTTCATTTCACATACAATTAGCCTGTTTGTAAATATTAACATTATTTTTCATCACACCGCCAAGACAGGGATAAAAATAATAATTCTATATGCCATTCACATTTTATTTACATAAGGGGAGGCTATGATATGTTTTTCTTAGGTTGTCTCAGGGTTCCCTGACATTGACAAAATATTGAAGTGTCAGATTTAATTGATCGTCACTGTCATTTATTTTTGGCTGAATTGCCAAATTTTTTATTGATAACATTGCTGTGCTTTCTGTAGAACCAATTTGAATTTATGGTTATGTTTTTGACTTTTCAACATAACCTCAGTAATTAAAACAGTCATTCATACCAACAGAATTCAGATTTTCCAAAGCCTACTCTAATGTAAATAAAATGCTCGATAGAATGTGAATAGCATAGGTATAATTCTAATTGGTTAAAATTGTAGTGTAAAGGTTCAAATAGAACGTAATCCAAATAAATCTAACAAAAATAGACCAATTGCAGCATAATTAAAAATTTCAACCATGAAAAAGTATTTGCCTCGGTATTTGCTCAATACCCTATTTATGAAAACATGACTAATGGATCGTCCGTGGCGTGATGCCTAAATAAAACAACAATATAATTACTAAAGCCTACACTTAAAAAAGGAGTAGTTGCCATTTCCAATAATGCTAATTTAGAGACAATAACCGGTTATTATTAAGTTGTAGGAGAATATGTATAATTTAATTTGTTGTATAACCTGGGATATTTTGAATTTTACTTCATACAACAAAACGGTGGGCTAAAAATAAAATAGTTGATTTATCAGGAAAAAAATTATTACCTACCAACAGACCCCGATAAAATTGGATGGTTTTAAAAATCGCAGTACAGGCATTCGAAAATATATAAGTGAAGAAGAAAATCTAAAGGGTTTAAAATAGGTATATTATGTTTAAAGATTGAAATTTTGTGACTAACGTATTTATTGGCGAGGAGGATAAAATAATCCAGGAATAAAAACTTTGTGTATCCTGTCGGGCTCCAGCCAGATAGCTGGATTCTTTATTTAACAGTTCATTATGCAATTTATTTATACAGCAGGTATTTCAGCATTTTCTTATAAGTACAAGAAAAACACAAGAGTTATACACCATTAATAATAAACATAATTTCAACGGATTAACATATCGTTAACATTATTTGCTTGATGTCCCCAAGTCTGGGGCTGTTACATTTCAAATATTATCTTATCTAAGCGAAATAAATATTTTATCTTGAATAGCAGCTTTGTAATTTACAACTCCAGACCATTGTAAATTTCATTACAGCATTGCAAAAATATATTTGACACCTATGCTAATTAGAATTTTAACGGAGTCATGGGGAATTAGATACATCAAAAAATAAATTATAATGGTTACAAAAAATTTATTTGGTACAAAAACCGGTGAAGAAAAATTTGCTTTGGAAAATACGAATATTTTCCCGTTCCCAAATTTATGCAAAAGCAGAACTTGCACGACTGGACTGAAAAATTATTCATTTGCAAGTGGCTGAATAAATTTTAAATTAAAAAAAAACTTTTATTACTCGTTAACCATTTGACAACTTTCTACCGCTACATCGGCGAATAATTAAAAACTGTTCAACTTTTAATTAAATTTGGCAACGGAATAAATAATTTAACTCAACAAAAAATCTGTCTTTGCATTTCTACTAAAATAATTATTATGAAAACAGGGATAACAAAGAATATACCTTGGAGACACTGATGAAGCTATTTGCGAAGGAAGAACTATGAAACATTACAGTTTTTATTTAGTTTCAGAAGTTTGTCGAAGTATTCAACAGCACGGTTTCACACACACAACACAAACGCCATTACTGCACTGCTAAAAACTGACTGACATTTATTTTAACGTCAAATTGTTACAATGTTGGCTGCCCGTACTGCTAGATCGAATTTTCAACGCTCGCGACTACATCGAAAGAGATGAAAATTATATGCACGACGTCTATTTATTCACTAAAAAAAATGATTGAAGCAACACATTTACAAAATATCCTACAACAAATTCTCCAATAAATACATAGGTTAACCTCTTAAATTATACTGTCACTTTCCAAGGTTCGTGTCACTCTCTTTTAAATAAGTTGGGGATATTTGAACGCAGTATGTTGGTGGCACTTGCACTTGCGCAGGGCAGGACTTTATCCAATGGGAAATAGTTTGACAGCAACTCTGACAGTTTATTTTATTTAATATTTAAGTATTCGACCATTTATTTGTTTTTTGATTGAGTAGTGAAAAAATTATATAAAAATGATAATACTATTTCATTGCTTAAGCATCATAATATTTCAGTTATTACGGAACAGAAAACGTATAAAGTTTCTAGAGAAAATCGAAGAAGAGAAGACAAATTTGGAAAGTACTAGTTCTACAGAAAAGTTAGATTTAGAACATAAAATTAAATTTCGCCCTCCGCTTTTTCGCCAAAGATATGCGAAAGTTTATGATATTCTATTAGATGAAAGATGGCGGACAAATATTAAAAAACTTGTTGATTTTGGGTGCTCAGAGTTTCATATGTTTACGTATTTAAAACGTTTAAGTGGCATAAATGAAATCTTTTTTGTTGACATAGATGAAAAAATGTTATGGCGTTACCAAACTAGGACATATCCTCTTACGACCGAATACTTACAGAGAAGGAAAACCCCCTTGGCTGTTAGTATATTTGCAGGCAGTGTAGCCGATCCTGATTATCGACTACTTGAAACCGATGCAGTTACTGCTGTTGAATTGTCAGTCTGATTTATATTCACAGTTAGTTTAATATCTAATTCCTACATTATTTTAGAGTTGAGCATCTGTATCCCGATGTACTAGATGCGTTCCCTTACAATATTTTCAACTTTATCGAACCGAAATTGGTAATGATCACTACTCCAAACGCAGATTTCAACGTGCTCTTTGGTAACAACACAACACGGTTTCGTCATTATGATCATAAGTTTGAGTGGAGCAGAGAACAGTTTGAGGATTGGTAATAAGTTTTTGAATTTAAATACCCAGCCTCCATAAACCACCAGACTTAAAATAGGCAACCAGTTATGCGTTTGTTTCCTCTGTATAATATTATGTAATACTTCAGGTGTATATATGGTTGCCTAGCTCTGTGATCACTTAACTTTATACAATACCTAGGAATCAAACCACGAACTAGTGCACGTTTAATTGTTAATTTGAGGAACACACTATATATAACTCTTACGATTTATTATTTCAAATATTTAGAAAACTGTTTGTTTTCAGGGCAAGAAACATTGTGGTACGATTCCCCGATTATATCGTATCGTTTTGCGGGCTAGGAAACGGGCCAATGGGTACGGAACACCTCGGCCAGTGCACTCAGATGGCACTGTTTATCAGAAAAGATTTATTAGAAGATGGGTACGTGTCCAAAACTTATGGCACTCCTTGCTTGTGTACCAGCGATTCCCGTTGCAAAGGCCTCACAGCTGCGTCTAAGATGCTATGCAATTGCGTTTGCGCCCTCTGTTCGCCAAGCGCCTCATACGGCGTTTGCACTTACTACAGTTACTCCATGCAAATGATCACTTACGAGATTGAGGACGACGAAGAGCAGAATCCCTCTTACAATATCTACTACAAGTGTATCCACAAAGCGGACTTTCCGTTTGATGATGATCAGCGTTCTGAAGAAGAGAAGTTTATGGACGATTTCCGATACAAGATTCATAATTTTGGTCAAATGACTTCTATATATTATAATGAAGAAGCGAATAGGTCGGAAATACCGATATCGTTCTTGATTTGGGAGCCCTCTGGGGGGGAATCTATCTCTGCAACTGAGGCATGGTAAGTAATAGACACATATGCAGGCATCACAATATTTTACCCAATACTGTAAGCATATTTCACTTTAAATTAACTAAATTAAATTTATTTAATCAATAACGTCAAATTATTTCCTGGCAAGAACAATCGACGAGTTAAGGACAATATTTTTGCTAGGAAAAATATGAAGAAGGTTTGCAGGTTGCAAAAAACCTAGCCAAGTAATATTATGTGCTAAAAGTCATATCACAAAATACTGTATATAATTATAAAAAAATTGTCGATATGTGTGTATGGTGGTAGAAACAAATGACAGTGAGAAAGAAAAGGATTTTGCCTAGTGAAATTTGCAACAATATACTGACTTTTGTGTGGCTGTGCTATCTTTGACATTTCCCAATGATTTTATGAAAAATCTCTGACATTTTCAACTTTCATTGTCAAATCAAGTCAAAATTCCAGTAATATAATCCATTTCATTTTTAGCAAAATACTGATCAAATACGGTTTCCAAGTAGAAGCATGTTTTATAAAACAGACAGGGCTGTATGAGGATTGTGTCATTTATGAGCCTGTGATGGAAGAAATTTCAAGTTCTTCAGAAGCCTCAGGTTATGACAGTGATTATACAAAGTACCAACTAAACGAAGAATCTCTTTCAGATTGGGATGAACCGTACGTGAAAACCGAAACTAAGAAACCCAGCGAAACTCTTGAAAATACCGAAGGCAAGTTTATTTATTGATATACGTATATTATTTCATTAATTATTAGCGTTTTTATTTCCGTTGATACATATCTTCGTTCTGTACTATTGAGATCATAATAGTATTGCTAGTCAGCAACTTCTATTATCAATTTAAAATTGATTCAATTCGATAGAAAACGGTCCGAGTGAGCGAAGAAGACCAGAAATATATTTCCTTCGCAACAATATATTTTGGTCCATTAAATTGTTATCACCACACCCCATGTACTTTCGGCTATATTCTAACAAACGCTCAGATTGTATTAGTTCGCCTATCCCGTAGAAGTAGTGCTCTGTTTTAGTTAACTCACGTTTTAACCATTGCAAACCAACGGCAGATGATCAATGCATTTCCCTAACAGATATGAGCTGTGTGAAAGTGACCGAGCACGACAACCAGTTGGAGCTGCCGGCTGACACCGAAGAGGACAAGAAGCAAGACTCCCTGTTCGATTCGGGCTACCAAAAGTCCCTGTCGCTTCTAGACGATTCGCCGCAGACCCCGATAGAAGACCTCGAGGAGACAGACTTGTTCGAAGATACCACCAGCACTCCGAGCCTGTCGAGCGAAGACAACAAAGTCCATTTAAGACGGACGTCCAATCTGGAGAAGCAGAGCTTCATACCCGTTGCAACTGACTATGCAAAATTAAAGTTGGACGTTAATCGGATAAATGAGCTGGACAAGTTCCACAACATGCCGCCAGGTCGGCCCTTTCTTAACCACCATGTGAAACAGTCGCCCGAGGTTTTCAAGAAATCGTTCGTTAAAGAGAGGGAGCCTCTGCCGGGGCCCTCGAACGTCCAGTTTAAAAAGCGGAAGAAATTTAAGAAGCTGGCCACCGACAGCGAGAACGACAGTCCTTTGGAGGATGTCAAATCGATCACCAATTGCATCATAGAGAATACTTTGAACAAGATAGACGTGGAGGATGAAGACAAAAACGGCTTGATTGAGTATGCCGATCCAGAACCGGAACTACCACTTCCAGTTCTGGTCAACGAGGCGCCTCTAGAATTCGCTTTAGTCGTCGAGAATGGCGACTTGGCCAACAATAATCGGGATATTGAAGGTAAACAGTATATTTTTCTTTTACACACCCACTATGTGTCAACAGCAAGAGTTAGGTTACGTTCGTATTTCGGATGCTAACAAGTCTTGCTCTACCATCCCAGATATTTTTATGTCAAAATTCGGGATTTTTTTTTTTAATCTCTGAGGTCTGTTGAAAAAAAACACTTTATTCATTTAGGAGTTGTGTGTCCACGAGAGGCACCGAGGGGAAAAATCACGTTTCACAATACCACAAATACTTATTTTCGAAACCTATTGGTAGATACTACATTATCTAATGCGTTATATTTAAGGTAACAATTACATTGCTCAGGAAGAAGCAGATGATTTTATTGGCAATGACATAGCGAATGATAATTTCGAAATCGTCGAGGACCTGCCTCAAGTCCGTGAAGAGAATGCAAACTTAGACAATAATAATGGACAAGTCCTGGCTCTGGCGGTCATAGAAGACCCGCCCGTAATGTTCAACGAGCCGAACAACGTGGAGAACGCAGAAATCGTGCAGAGCAACGAGGTGGCCGGTGCCAGCAGGGAGGCCCTCTTCGACCCGAACTCCGAGCAGGACCTGCTGACGGATTTTGATATTCCACCGCCGCTACAGGAAGCGAATATCGTCGACCTGCTTAATATGGGTAATAGTATCGTTGTGATTGGAGTGCACCCCACCGATCCAGACGACATAGACCCAGGTATAGTAGAAGGGTGTTTCGTATATCAGTATGTGCTAAAATTGAGTAGATTTGTTGTGCTTCCTAAAATATTTCAAAAATTTGTTTTCGAAAGTTTATAGTAAAAAAAAATGTAGGGAAGTGTATTAATTGTTAGATTTATAATATTTAGTTTTGTACTTTATTAAACATATTTTATTTTCTGACTAGTGCGTAAATATTTATTGCGCTTGTTTTTTTTTGTTGCCTTTATTTTATTTATACGTTTGCCTAGAATATATTTATTGCATTGTTTTTTTTTATTAAATATTTACATAATATTAGTGCTTTGTTTTATTTTATTTCCCCTCTTTTGTTGCTTCCAACCAGGATTATTTCGTAGTAGATGTTTGGTTGCTTATTATTTGTAGAAATATGCTTTCTCCGCTTGTAAATTGAACCAAAGCCATTTGAATATTCAACTCCAGTCCTTCCTAACTCTTTCATTAATGTGCCTCTATTTAATTTAGTGGTGTACTTCCTTTCACTACACTCCTGCCTGCTTCAGTTTTCTTTGTTGCCAACTTAAAAGTGAGCTGAAGTCGAGTCGGTGTCATAACCTATGCTAAATTTGACTTCCATCATTTTTGTCGCCTTCTACATAAAGAAGTTTTCTGATCATTGGATACATTTCCGTTCTTGACTATTCCCATTATGCTCTACCTATTAGAGAAAACTATTCATGTGCGTGGACTATACTAATGGTTTATCCATTTTTTATGGTATTATTGCCACAAATAATAAAATTTTTTTTCCAGGGCTTTCGACAGATTTTAATGGCTTCCCAAATTGGCTTTTGCAAATATTAGGCACTCAAAGTGTGATTGATGAAGTCACACCGCCAGGATCTCAGGAGGAACCTCATTTTTACTGTCAAGGAGACGGTTTAGGTAAAAATTAAACTTCTTGTCTATACTTTGCGCGATCAATTATTTACAGTTTGTCATTTGAATATTTAAAAATATTTTGTAAAAATTTAGGTCAGACGGGCCAAATTGCTCTTTGCAAAATACTTTATCGAGTCATATTTTAGGGGTCCATCCGTCTGTAATAGCAGTTGAAATAGACGACGACGATGAAGAAAGCACCGACTCCTCTAATAATACTACTGCTGATTTTGCAGAGGTAGACCAGGGACTATCCTCACAAGACATGAGCTCCTTGCCAGAAGATTCTGTAGGGAATCCCATAGAAACACACGACGTCCTGCTTGAAACCGACAATGAGGAGACCGAGGAAGCAGGCGTGGGTCCCACAACGTCTGAACAGAACGAGTCTAGTCCTAATTCTAGTTCAGACAAGGGTTCTAATGATGATACTTAGAAGTTATTTTTTTCGTTTTGTTTCCCATAAGACTGAGTATATTTTTAATTTTTCTTAACTCTCGAATAAAATTGTTCTTTTTCGCTATGTTCGTTTTATTCTTTTTTTAGTCCGTAAATATTATATTAAAGCGCTATTTTATTTTATTTTGCAACTTTTATAGTGTAGACGCAACCGTACATCACATGGAAAGCTTAAAGATTTTTCCAAAACTTGTATAAATTCATCAATCGAGTTGTTAAAAAATAGACAGAGATAATTTTTAAGTACATTTATTGAAAAAATAAAAAAATAAAAGATACGATTTCTTACGATACGATACGCTTGTAAGTGGAAAAGCAATATTGGAAACTGCTCCTAATTAACAATCATTTAATAGTGGTTTTCTGGTTTCTATGTCAACTCAAACAATTCTAACCAATCTCAGCCTCTCAGTGTTTGGCATAGCGGTATGTGGATTGAGTCCCTCCATAAATATAAAATCTGAAAAACAAGCACATTACCATCAGTAAATCATCTTGGGGTGGCTAAAGCCACCAGTTCATTTTATGCTAAAATCAGACTTATGGCATGGTTCTCTGCATAAAAATTCTAAGAGTGGTGCATGCCTATCATCATATAAAATTTACCTATATCCCCTCCTCTAGATTCAAAGGCCAGTAAGTCTCTTAAGATAGCTTAAGTTGTGACGGTGGCTTTTGCATCTAGGAGGCGTAAATAAATATAAACCTACCCCGTTCTCGATGAAGGTCTCCTTTGTCTGAAACGAAAAAAATAATTTCTAAATATTGCATACTTGTAAATATCCAATACGATTTTTTTTTAAAATACTCAGACTTATGGCTTGTTTCACTACAGAGAAAATTCAGAGTGGTGCATGCCGATCATCATTGAAATTAATAGACAAGATTGTCATTGAAACTTTTTTGTTGACAAAAAATCGTTTAGATATATCGTTAAATGTATTGAAATATTGAATAAACTTTAGCGATGCGTTATATAGAGAGAACACTCACCTAAGAATTTATTGCACGATATCAGAGAGTTGTCACTATCCCGATTCGAGGAGGATGTTGAAAATTGGATACACCTGCAATTAAAAAAAAATAAATAAATAACTGGTTGATATTGTAATGCATTTGACATTATATAGATATCAAATCAGATAGGAGCGAAAGACAAATGCAAGTTTGTAATCAAATGGTTTCATTTGAACTATAAGATCATCATTTTGGCTAAATATAATTTTATTTCCCCTCTCACTTGAGCAAGTAAAACATTCAATATAAAAAAAAAAAAATATGAAGCGTGGATTTACTTATAGTGTTCATATAATTTTCTACTTATAAATAAAAATATATTTACCTGTTTTTGAACCTTAGATCCCAGAAAGTATGGAGCGGTACAATCCCTGAAAGAAAAAAAATTAAAATTAAAACCTATACAATTATAAACAAAACAATTGATTAATTAAGATTGTTTCAGAATAACGAGATAGTAATCAACTTGTTTCATTCGGTTAGGATATAAATTCATCAATTCAACGCAGAATAAAAATTTGTTATCTAATTCATTGTTTATTTAAAAGTCTCAATTGAAATGAAATGTTTATATTTTAACAGGCGTTATTTTAGAAAAAAAAAAAAAACTAATTTATCTGAACCGACAGAGAGGAATAATTAAAAGCTAATCAGCAAAATTACCTTCTACGAATGGTGCAACTGAATTATATTTATCGGAAACAGCACCTGAAAAAAAAAAAATCTACAATTAAACACACATTAAAAGATTATATTCAAGCAATTTGGGAAGCTTTGATAGTCAGAGAGAGAGTTCAAGCGCTTTGGTATAATCACGGTGATTCATCTGGCATATTCATCATTAAAATTATACTTATAAACCTATAAATGTGTAGATATAGAAATAAAAGATATTCACCTATTTAATGGTAATGTGTACACTTCAAAAGTTCATATTCCATTATATTTCTGAAAAAAATAAAAAACAAAATTAAAACCGAAACAAATTTGGTCACCTAAAATTTAAATCAGCGAAAATGTCAGATAGGAGCGAAAGACAAATGCTAGTTTGTAATCACTTGGTTTCATTTGAACTATAAGATCATCATATTATACAATTTTCACTTATAAAACGTAATAAATCAGCAAAATTACCTGTAACGAATTGATGCGGCGAACACATGTAAATAACGGAGCACCACACCACGCCTGAAAAGGAAAAATAAAATTATACACACCTTAAAGGATTAAGTATGCATAGACAATTTAAAAACTTTTGATATTCAGAGAGAGAGTTCTGGTATAATCACAGTGATTCATCTAATATATATTCATCATTTAAACTAGATAGCAGTATCTATACGTACACCCAAATTATTTATATAATATCAATTTTAACAATTCTAGATTTTTAAAAGAGAACGCAGCAAATGTCACTAATATGTTAAGTGATTGAAAATGCTACAACGTATATTTACCTGAATCGCAACGCCAACTCCCTCCCAAGTATGTGCTTTTATAATTCTGAAAAAAAAAAAAAAAAACACTTAAAACCAAATCAAATGGAATTGTGAAAAAATTATATCGATCAATATGTCAGATAGGAGCGAAAGACAAATGCTAGTTTGTAATCACTTGGTTTCATTTGAACTATGAAATCATCATAAATGATTTTACTTACAAAAAATTTGATAAATTAAAAAATAATTTTTTAGGTAATGCACAAATTCCTAATTATTTAAATGTTATTTATTAAAATTAAAAATAATCAATCAATACTTTAAATTACTAGCTTCGGTGAGGAATATGCAAGTGGGTGGTATCGCCCCCTGTCAACCACCCTCATTTCATACGTCTTTCCACATCTTTGTAGTTTATATCGTCGCTGAACTTACCATTTACATTGCTTGATTCCATCTACCGTGTTGTTCCCTTCAAGACCTGTAAAAAAAATTATGAAATTAAAACAATTGACAAATCGATGCTGAATATTTTTCACACACACAAACGTCAGTTGGTAGTGCATGTAAGTAAATAATCATTGACTCATACATTGGTGTAAGATTTTCATCATATTAACAGACAACATAAATTTCACAAGGAAAACCAACTCACCGATAGACGCTCTACATCCCTCTTTACTGTCCACCGTGCGAGAGCTGAAACAAAACAAAACGATGAGAACAACATACAAACTGGTGCTATATGTATTTTTATGTATACAAAAACAATCAGTTGGTAGTGCATGTTAAGTAAATAATCATTGAATTCATACAGTGGTGTAGGATTTTCATCATAAAAACAGAAAACAAGTAATTTTGCAAGGACTTAAAAATATAAACTTATTTGAGCAGAATGATTGTACTTCAAAAAGAACATATTTAAACAATTACTTACCGAATTTCAACGAAATAGCAGCTTTGATATATTGCCAATGAGTTCTCTACAAAAAAAAAAAATATATATATAAGCGAAAAATATTTTTAAATGAATACATATTTAGTATGCATTTAATTCATCAGTTGGTAGTGCATGTAAGAAAATAATCATGGATCTCATACATCGGTGAAAGTTATTCATCATAAAAAATGCCGACAAAACTTTGTTTTTTAGTTACAACGGTTATCATTTACAAATCAATTCTCATATAAATTAATGTTTGATAATATTACTTATTTTTCAAAATACACAATTTACTTTATTTATCTCCCGACACTGTTTCAACTTAACTAGCCCTAGTTTTCACCTTTTTGAATAAGCTCAGCGAGGTCTTGAAAACGCACCAACCTAAAAACAAAAAAAAAGTTCAATAACTAAATATGTATAAAAAATTAATGCACAAACATTTTTTACTGCGATATCAGATAGAGCTAATGTAAAAATCATAAAATCATTTAAATAAAAATCATCACTATAAGCAATAACCAAACAACAAACAAAAAAATATGAGTACAGATTATAAATAGTGCTTACCTGTCCTAATCGGCCTTTCGAGCTCTGGTTTGGACGAAAATCCTCGGGACGTCGACGTTCTCTTTCTTGTTAACTGTCCGCCTGTGTATGTACGAATTAAGAGTGATTTCAAGTTCTGCCTCCTTAAACATGTTTTCCACATAACCTGTGGAAAAATAGTAGCTCCTTGTGCCATCCTGTCGCATATAGAAATTCTCCGCTATTTTATGACCCGGTTTAAACCTCAATTGGGCCATATCATGCAGTCCATAGTCGCGAAACAAAATTATCCCTCCAGGTTTCAGCAGCTTGGATATGTTTCTCAACGTGGGCATGAATTTATCTGGATGAATAGCCGATAGGACAAAAATCAAAGTAACAACGTCTACCGTTTCTGGTTCTACTTCGTTAAATACTTCCGCAGTGGTAATATCACACTGAAATGCTTTCACGTAGTCAGAGTTGTATCGTGGGTCGCTTTTGACCAACTCCACAGCACGAGGAGATAAATCGCAGGCTATGACTTTGAAATTCAAGTTTTCTTCGATTAATGGAAAAATAAAATTACCCACCCCACAGCCTATTTCCAAAAGCGTTCTTCTGCATGTAGAACTGTCGCTTAGGAGGTCCTTGAATTCTCTGGTTGTCCAATGCCGGTCTTTGAAAAAACGTGTTTCGTTTCGTTTGTAAAATAAATCCCAATGCTTCTTAGCTTCTATTTCCAACATTCTCGCTTTATGCTCGCTCACCATGCGGCTATTCTGCATGGAAAGGCGTTGCTCATCCTCGTCAGACAGTTTTCTACACAGAAGAACTTCCCCTGAATATTCCATGTTATAAAAAAAATATTTACCGCGGCTGCTTCCATGTGTGTCAGGGCAGTGTGTGAACACAGCAAATCAAATAAATGTTGACCGATTGCATTAATATTTTAGGATTTAATAACCTAAAAAGCGATTGAAGATTCAAACCATTTTGAGTATTTTATCACATACAACTTTGATATCACAGCACGTAACGTTCCCACGTCCTAACGACTCAAGAAGTGAAACAAAAAAGGCTGTAAGTACACGAAATTTTTCTAACCATGAAGGAAATCAACTCTGTGACATGACGACTTTACATAATCGGAGTAGGGGGGAAAACAGGGATACCTCGAAAATCGAAATGTCCCTATAGTGTTAGGAATTTTAGTGTTTCAGTACTTACAGTGGTGCGTTCACAAATATACGATTGCGGAGAGCAGTGGATTAGTAGAAATGTTGAATGCTGTCACTTTACTGCAGCAAACGGAGCTTTGTTTTTAATACAAACCAAAAATTAACATTTTCGGGATATTTCGCCCACATACGAGTCTATTTAAATTCCAATAAATACACTTTCAATAAAAATTATTTATTTAAAGCAACGCCAAGTTTATTTTAGTCCACTCGGATAGTATTCGAATGACCATTCGATTACTAGAATCATGAATTATGCCCATCGCTATTTCTGATCACACTATTTCTGTTTTCATGGTTGGCAATTCTGAGCGCACGAACGTGCTTAAATAGGGTTAGGAATACCGGCTACATTTCAAAATTGCGTCTTGTATTTTGTAATGTTATGGTGTTATGGATGAGAACTATATAGATATTGTTAGGAAATCGCTGTATAGGGAATCTCAAAATAAAGCACGAACTAGTCTAGAAATGCCTCGAAGTTCGAAAAAGATAAAATTTTCGGTCGACCATTACAACTCGGACACTGTATTTATGAAACCGAAGTCAGAAAAGCTGCAAAATAGAATATGTACTCCTTTTAAAAGTAACGACCCCAAAAAGAAGGTGGCACAAAACGGAGACAGTTCGTTTGAGGAAGGTGTCAAATTGGGCAGCTCCTACAAATTGAAGCACCGTAAACCTACGCCTTTTAAAAAGAAGTTGCCAAAGAAAAGGAAAGTAGTTATATCATTTGACAGCAATACATCTTTTGAGGAAGATATGAAAGATGATTTATTAAGCCCTTCAAAATCCGAACTAGAAATTTTCCAGAATACTTTTGAAAAATCTAAAAAGAAGAAGAGAAGCATATTTGATGAAAGCAGTGATAGTGAGGGCAGTGTCGCTGAATTTAACTTGGATAATTTTTTTAATACTCGTGAAATAAGTTTTAATGAATCCATTACTGAAGCTCATTCAGGCATAGACTATGAATTTGTAAGTGAGCACGCCAAGCACGTTAGAATTATCAGTAGCGATTTATCAGTTAGTTCAGCTGTCGCAGATGGTCCTAAACTTGAAAGCGAACATGATACGAACATAACGGAAGAAGTAATTGAAATCGATGAGTCCGACGTTAGTGATACTGACGTACAATATGCCCCCAATGAGGATACTGAAAATGTTTCATCCGTTGCTGATAAACTGCAAGAAGCAATGGTACTCGATGATGAAGTAGAAGGGTCTGTAGTTTCTGCTAGTCCACAGTTGCAAGAAGATCAAATAGATTTAGAAGAATATAATTCGTCTGGGAACGTTGCTGAATATTACGCGTTGGAAGACTGGAAATTAGTGATTTTAAAGGAACATCAGTCAGTATGCGTTCACGGACTGTTTACACTAAAGATCTTACATGGAAAAATCGAAGTGCTTGGCCATATTTTAGATGCAGGCTCTAAAGAAATAAATTTATACTCACCGAGAGGTTCTGCTTTATTGTATATAAAAAATATAAGTGAAACGCAGAGTAATGAAAGACTAGCACTTAACAAGATTCTAAATTTTACGCTCGATGAGACTTTAAGTAATGCCATGGTGGATGAGAGCAGCACAATTATTAAATGTACCAACTTGGATGATACCAGAATATCGTTCATCGAAAAATATATATCTCAACAAATATTCCCGAGTATCGTTAACAATAACTTTCCGAGGGTAATTTTCGAACCAACAGAAAAGTGGAACATAGTCAAGGATAGCGTCAGGTGGAATGAAATTATAAATGGCATCGAACGATCAACCAAATTGTTGCTAGCTGGAGGTAAAGGCGTCGGCAAAAGCACTTTCCTACGGTTTGCAATTAACAGACTCCTAAACAAATACGATAAAGTCAGAGTAATAGATTTGGACCCCGGACAGTCCGAGTTTGCCGTCCCTGGTTGCATATCGGTTGTTACGGTTACGGAACCGATCTTTGGGCCAAATTATACACACTTGAAGACCACCGACAGGTACCTATATGTTTAGCTGTTTTTGTAACTAACTGTAAAATTTGCAAGGCAACTTTGTAAATATAGTTTTAAATATTGAGAATCAGCTTGTATAAAGTTATTTTTACCACAGTCAAAAATAAATTTGTTTTGTTAATTCTTATAAATTTTTTGTAACATCTTTATGTGTTTGCTAATGTAGTAGTTATGTTAGAGTTTTTTAAATAATATTTTTTATTGTTTGTAGATCGCTTTTGTCTAACATCAATGTATCGTACGATCCAAACTTGTATATAAAATGCATAGAGCATCTGATGGCATATTCAGATGCGTTGGAAGACTGCCCAACCTTAATCAACTACATGGGCTTTGCACAAGGAATAGGCCTGAACATAATATCGTCAGCGATAACTTACATCCAGCCGACTGATATCGTTCAGATACAAAGTAAGAATCATAATAAGAACTTCAAGGCAGACCTTTTGCTTGAAAATGTACAGGAAAATTGTAATATGTTTGCTAGCAATTCAGTATTATTGGATTATAAGTTACATAAAATCCCTGCGATGAATGACGATAATGAGGGTTGGGCGTTGGAGCCGAGGCAGTCAAGGGAAATG
Organism: Rhagium mordax; assembly: GCA_963680705.1. NCBI lineage: Eukaryota > Metazoa > Arthropoda > Insecta > Coleoptera > Cerambycidae > Rhagium > Rhagium mordax. The sequence goes on from OY796665.1 coordinate 2,024,017, forward strand.
TGTGTACTGGCGTATTTGGGTCAAATGATGCCCGGAGGTGTCAATTCCTTGACAAGTCACGAGTTGCCAATGTATGAGTAAGTATTGAAATTTTATATAGTAAATTTTTTCTCCAAGTTATGTTTTGTTTTACAAAAATAATCTGGTGTAAAACAACACTGTAATATCCTTGTAAAAAGTTGATAAGAGTTTATCACAACAAAAATAATTAAGCTTAACATTTTTGCGTTTGTATGATTAAGTATATAAGGAAATTAACAACATAAACATTAAATTGTAATAAATAAACAAAAGGAATTGTTGAGAGGTGCATTATTAGTTAGATAAGAGTGTATGGTTAAAACCATTATGTACTATTTAAAAATTAAATTTAATGGTGTTGAGGCATTTTAAATACAAATAAATGTATTGCAGATAATTTTAAACATCGAGATATGCTTCTAAAATAGCCTTAAGATAGTTAGTAGTTTTAAATTTATTTGTACTTGGAAAATATGCCCTCTGCTTTTTTATTACTTAGTATTAGTAAAATCATCTCTTCATAACGATTAATTTTTAGTATCCTTATTAATTATTGTTCTTTATTTTACAGGGTAAAATTATCGTCTATAAAAATATCAAATCTTCAAGGACAAGAAATATCTCCAGCTATTGCTAATGCTAATTTGGTAGCTTTGTGCTGCTTAGAAGAGGAATCAAATATTTTTAGGTGCTTGGGTTATGGTAAGCAATACAGTAAATATGTTTGACTCCCAACTTATTCTTCATACAGATATTAGGCCTTTTATTTTAATAGATGTTTATTTTTACTCTCATACCTCAACTACCAATTTCAACAATTACTTCGATTGTAAATTTTTAAATACACTTAAATTACTAATTATTTTTAGGTGTTGTCAGGGGCATAGATTTAGAATCCAACACCTTAATTTTATTAACACCAGAACCGCCGGATGTCCTAGAAGAAGTCTATCACCTTGTCATCGGAAGTGTTACTCTGCCACCTTCAATTTACATGACACCAGATGAAGTTAAAGGGAATATCCCTTACGTTATGAAAGGGGATTTGGTGTCACTCGGACAGATAACGAAAAGATCGTACATTCCTGTTAATAAAAAATGAAATAATTTTGTTTATTTAATGTATTTTATTTCGTACTTGTAAATTTATGTTTGTTATTACTCTTAACTTGTTTTCGTTTTTGTTAAATTCATATTTTTGTAAGTATTATACTCCTAGTGAAAAATATATTTAAGTTGAGAATCTGTGGAGTTTATTTTAAAACGAAATGAAATTGCATTTAACCCGTTTACATATACATAAATTAAGACAAGACTATCAAATTCGAATGATGCGGTGAGTTCTCAAGAGTTACTGAATAATCGAATGATCGATTATTTTTCAATCGCCTATCACTACATGTAAAATAAAGAAGAAGAAGAATACCTAACCTAAAAAACTAGGCAGCCTCGAGTAATTTTTGTGTGTGGCAATTTAGAAGAAGAATAAGAAAGGTTCACTTGTTGTTAAGAACATAACCTCACTTCGTAACCTAAATGTTTTATTTATTCTTTTAGTTTTAAATGTATTCACCCATAAATTGTAGACAAACTAAAGACAGGATTTTTTAATAATGGTAGTTATGGATGAAATTGAGAATATAAAAAGTTTCTTCCAGTCTCATCAAGTTCGTCTCTCAACCGTGTGGCTGGAAAGTTGTGTAAACTGGTGTAAAGAAGAGAACCTTCCCGCTGATTATACAATTAAAGATTTACAGTTGAAAGTATACGAACAGTGGTTGCTGTTGGATTTAAGGGACGTAGAAGTGCCTTGCTTACCACCAGATTTATCTAATAGGAAACAGTACACGTTAACTGGTAATTATTCCTTGCAAATGATGCAAGTCATAGATATATCAAAACCCAAACACTGGCAGCTGCAAAGGATTCGGAACAATGTGTCGAAAAATGCAGACGAACAAGTTGAATCCTCCAGAAGGACGTTACTATTAACTTTAACGGATGGAGTACAAGAGATTGAAGCTATGGAGTATAAACCTATACCTTGCTTAAATTTAAACCTTGCGCCTGGTATAAAAATTAGATTGGCGGGTCCAATAAGCATTAGAAGAGGAAGATTAATGTTACGGAACCACAACGTTAAAGTATTAGGTGGCGAAGTTGATGACTTGATTATTCCGAACGCTGCCGAAAATGTGCTGGCAAAGTTGTTGAACTTGCCTCTTAATCCTAAGCCACAAATTATTGAGGAAACTCTGCTAAGCGCCAATAAGGATATATTCGCAGAAACAGGTAAGTTATTTAAATTCTCTCTCTTTTAAGTATTTACTGACTGCCTGTGTTTTATTTTAAGGTGCAACGGTGAATACAAACGTGCCCCAATCTCGGAACAATTTAATTAACAGGATTCAGCCACCTGTGGGTAATATGAACAATTTACAAAACCAGCATTCAATATCCAGCAGAGCTAATATCTCCATTTCAAAGCCAATGAAGCAGAATAACCTTCTAGATGTAAGTGACGAGGACACGAAAATTGCCGCCGAGATTGAATTGTTGATGGAGGTGGAACGGGAGTTTGAGAACCCTTCTGCAAAGAGGAGAAAAGCCAGTAGGACTCCCGACTTGTTCGACGATATGGACTTTAACGATACCGACTTTGCTAATATTGATATACCCGATACCGTTATTAAGACAAATAACGATGGCAATAAAACTCCACTGATACAGAAATCTAGTACCCCTGTTAATTTAGACGTATCTGCAAGTTTGGATCACGACAATGATATATTTGAGAACATGGACTTTGAGACCCAGTTGGACAGAATCGAGGACAAAGTCAAAGCGTCACCATCTCCAACCAAAAATTTAACTCCACCGAAGAGCGTGATCTTGACTATTGAAAAACTTATGAAAAACATCCCCAACATCAGTAATGGTAAATTCAAGATAAAAGCGAAATTTAAGTCCGTCGTGGAAAAGTTGACGGTAGCAGACGACAAATTTTATTTAATCATCAAAGTGGAGGATGACAGCGGTGACATTGCAGTGAAGGTTCACAGCGAGGTGGTAGCTGACCTGGCAGAATTTTCACCCTTGGCGCTTTTAAGCCTCAAATCAAAAGTGATAGAGAACGATGCAGAAGCTCAGCGGAAAGTTTTAGAGGCGAGTTATTTACATTATGGTTTAATAGTCGACGGATAATGTTTATAAGCCACGCTAGATTTTTATCCAACAGTAAAATAAAATATTCCTTTGAAGTTAAATCTGGTAAATTTTTTAAACGTTAATACAAGAAAATAGATTCAATTTTTCTGTATCTTCCGCATCCCACAAATATTTTGTTTATTGAAAAAAAATTAATTTAATCTGTTGTTTTCTTTTTCAGACATTAAAAAGGTTAAAAGACAAGCTGCTGAAGCTAAACAACGTGGTGGAAGTCCAAGTAAATGTTAGGGAAAAGTTCCCCATAATTGTAAATATTTTATAATCAACAAAAGATGGTGTAAATTTTAAGAAACTGAATTTTTACGTATATATTTTCTGTGTTATTGCCGTAGGTATCAAAAAATCTGTAAATATGTTATTTATTTCGATGTTGTAATTTATATAATTTGAAATAAATTTTTAAATTATTTCGTTTTTTGTATGTCATAAACAATCCACTCCAACCTTACCGTTCCTCTTTCTCTTTCTTTAATACGCAAAGACAAGAAACGGCACAACCTTAAAAAAAGTCATCAATAATAAATTTATTCCTTTTTATTCTGAAGCTTTAAGATTTGAATTTGTGCAAAGGTTTAATACACCGTTTTCCCCTCATTTTTTCTCCTGGACCTATGCTTGAAATACAAAGATGTAATTGGAATAAGGAACAACCCATTAAAAAAAACTAAAACGAGTATATCTTAATACTGCATATTATTAAAAAAAAAAAAAAACAGTTATACAATTGACAATACATCATAAATACTAAATTGAATAAAACAAATCCTCTAAGCAATGCACTCACAAACGATCCTAAGCTATTTCATTACAAACTATAAATAACGTACTCATCAAATAAGCTACATTAATAAAAAGCAAGTCGGAAAACCTTTTTTGTTGGTCCATTACATATTTTCAAATCACAGTTTTTAAATTAACATTAACGAAATTATATTCTAAAATTACACAGGATTTAAAATAATATACAAGGTTGGTCGGTCAGTACTATTAGTTGTCTATATTACAGTATCGGTTGTTAGTTTATTCAAGCCAAAAAAAAAGTAGTAAATCCATATCGTTATTGGGAAAATGAGCAAATAAAATAAGTAAACGGGTATGTGCAGCAGCGATTTATTCTGTATCTTAACATTAACAATAATAATAATGTATTCGGTACAGGGTACTCTAATTTTTATTTGAGTTGAATTTACATACATCGTGAACGATAATCTTGCATATTTGAGGTTTGTTACTGTAACATACAGAAGAACTCGTTACTACTAGTGCGCCCATACAATGTCTGTTTATTTCCATGGCGGCGATACACTAAAAAAAATTATGCTCCGCCCTCAGGATTAAAAAATATTCTAATACCACAGTATAAGATCTAACGCAATAAACTTACTTCTACTCCTAGAAATATTTAAATTGTAAAAGCAGTTCACTCATCTCAATAATAATACCTAACAGGTAAATATAAATGTACAAATTTGTAAATGCCTCCAAAAATGTAATATTCTCCAGTCCTGGAATGTGTTCATGGAATTCAATGTACAAGTAGTCTTATGTAAGTAAATCTTAGAAAAGTATATCGGCATTAGTGCCCAAACTGAACGGCTTTTCGATCTCTTCCAAGAGCAGCTCCATCGCGGAATCCACTTCGGTTACGTCAGGCCTGCTAGGAATGTGCGGCTGAACACTTCTTGTTACGCCCGGTTGGAAGTCTTCGGTGCCTTTCGGGGTGTAGTTCGCCAGAGAGGACCCTGGATAGGAAAATGGATTACAGCTTATAATAATCGTGTACGCATGTAATGTACTCACCACCTAGGAGAGGAACTGTGTGACCAACTTGTGCAGGGGATGTGGGTGATTCGTCCAGCATCAGCGACGTTTCCGAAGGATATTCGTATATTTCCGGTCCTGCTTCCACAAATGATATCCTCAACTGGAAATAAAGGAAAAAATTAGACAGGATAAATTAGTTATTTATTTTTACAATTATTGAAGCAGTAAGTTTTAGAGGTTTCGTCGATTTAGCGTTAGTTGCAAACATCCCTATAACGTTAATATTTATTAATTTAAGAAATAAATGTTACTCTTCGATACGAGTATAAGAAATGTTTATATATTGCTGCGTTAAAAATTTTACATTTAAAAAATAAATAAAAGACACTGATCGAGAAGGTCTTTGTTGGTTCCATCATCCTCTATTCGTGCGTTATAAGGTAGGCGTGGCTTCACTTCGCTGACATTGCGCAGTGGGTCATGCTTGTTAGTAAGATCCAAGTCGTTGGTAGGCGTAGGCGTGGCTTGGTTTCGCCAATGTCGCTTGGGCAGTCATGCGCCACAAGTTCCACGTCATTGAGAGGTGTGGCCTCGGAAATTACATTTGTTTCATTCGCTTTATCGCAGAAATAAACTATACTATAAAAAATACCTTATCCATAACGGTTAACTCTTATACAAGATTGTAAGCTAATGTTTACCAATTAGAACCTAATTAAGGCAGTTTTAAGAGTTGTTACTTGTAATTCGGACCTGTTTAAAAAACTGGTTGTTGTTGGCGCAAATGAACCAGGAAATAACTGTTTATGCAAAAGGTTAGCAATAAACTTTACACACATTCTATGGATATAATGTCTAATATCAATTTGTTAATGGCTATTTTTTTTATCTTTTGTGTACCTTATCTTAGTAAACAAAAACCTTTTAGCAAAACCGCTTCCTCATCCTGTTGCGACTCATTTAAAATTTTTGCAAATATTTAATATCTAAATTATGTCAAGTTGGTTAGATTACTTTGTTGCTTGTAAAACGTTTAACTGTTGAAGACGTTACATGAGTCAGGTCATGAATTATTCAGAATTTAATTGTTGAAGGTAGGTATCTATCGTAAAGAAAAAAAATTGCGTTGCTTAATTCTTGAAGCTCTTAATTTTAATAGCTTATTAATAAATCGAAGACATATTTATTTACGTAGGTACTTAAAAAGTTTGTAAATAAACACGAACACACGCCAGGTTGTTGAAACAAACAGTCAAAATCTAACAGTATTTTCGGTGGCGTCACAGTCGTAATGTGCCGCTTGAGGTAGCAATTTATTTTCAGCGGAAAACAATTCTTTGTTAAGTTTAGGATATAATACAGTAATAGTAATGGAACCGGCCTTGATGGTGATATTATAATTGATAATCAGAGCGACGTAAACAACTAGGAATAAAACCACTGGGGAGATAAAATTGTAGGATTTTTTAGACAAAAATTTATAAAGGGTCGAAAAATTTCCATGACCTCAGGGTGGAAGTAAAAAGGAATTATTTCCAAATGCTAATAACAAACCGACATTCCATAACGACAGAGGCTTTGTTAAATCTGCATTTTATTTAAATCACGTCAATCCAGCGAATGCATTTAGTAGACGAGGTTCTACAAACCGCATTCCTCGCGATCTAAAGATAACCAGTCGGCCAATTTAATCCGTATCTCGAGTTATCCTTATTTTGCATTACAGGATTTTTATCAATATACTCGGTGGGGTAAGAAACAGTCGTAATGATTTTTTGTAGCTCAGTAGATATTTTTATAGGAAATATTAGCATGAATATATAACATTATTAATCATAATTCTAAACAATCTAGACAATAAACAATTAAGTTTATATTTCCAATTGCTGCAATTAATATTGATATCAAGATATCACTTGTCGATATTCAATGCGTTGAGTAAACCACAGAAGTAAACAAGTTTCGTGATTTTACAACAGCAAAGTAAAAGGAAAAGTAAGGGTGCAAATATGTGCTTCTGACTGCCACGCACGCCACTGGTGCGGCACAGAAATTAATGTGCAATGTCCGCGTTTGTATTCAAAAACGAGATATTTTTTTTGTTTCCACTGAGCGAGCCCGCCCCTGGTGAATAGTTGCACGATTTGTTTATACGTTTATTTGAATATTTACTATGCACTTTGCTCCCAGCATTTAGCTAATAGGAGCACGCCTTTGTCGTTAATGTGGTCGAATTGCAACTGGCGACGTCGAGTGAAACAATTGCCGAGTTTAATTGCGAGATTTCTGCAAATCGTTGTGCAAGCAGTTATTAGATAAACGAATCTATTGTTTAATAAAAGTTGCTAATTGCGGGCTTTGTTTTATCAATAAATATTAATAAAATGTTTCGTTGTTTATTGAAGCGAATAAACCATAATAAGATTTATTTACAGCAATATAAATTATTAAAAACTCGTACACATGGGACAAACGTTCTTTCATTTTTTGGTTAAATAGAAAAAAATTAAAAAAAACTGGAACAATAAATATGATTAATTTTCATATTTCATTACCCAAGTCGACATTATTTGCGCATGTAAATTCTGGGAACAACATTTGCTTATGTCGCATTATTTTTCCCTAAGAAATTATAAGTTTAATTGCGAAAACTTTAGGAACTAGCAAGGTTTGTTAGCGTTTGAGTAAAAAGTAGCTTGCACAGTAGTAGCAGTTTTGTACACAGATACATAAAATTATCTTAATGTTATTTACTTTTGTTTTCATTTTTTTACTATCATACGGCATTATAAATTAAAAACCAAATCCAGCGCGATGACGATGACAGCAACAGATATATATTAAAATAAAACCATAAACATTTTTATTGAGGAAGCCCTTAGGAATTGGTGGATTAAATTTATATCTAGTATCTAGTCCATCCGATTAATTTACGTCCACAGGTAATAAAACTCAAATAGGCTCAGATCCTTAAAGGTACAAACATTTACCTACCTTAACTAAATTGACTATAAGGACACAGACTATTTTTAGTCTGTGACATTAGTGATAATATTGCACTCTCAATATATGGGATTGAAGGTGATCGACAAGTGGTTCAGTTCAATCGGTGGGTATTTCGCAAGCTACGAAATAACTTCTAATTAGTTACAACAAATAGCATTCGGTACGCATGACAAATTTACCCAGTAAGCGGGCCTCATGTTACCAAGTAATTATTTATAGATAACGCTGTTTGTGGTAATAAAATCGCAGCATATGGTCAGCATGTTTAAAATTGGAAATTGACGGAATTTCGCTGTAAAGTTATTAAAAATACAAAGTAAATATTATTTGAAGTACTAGGAGATTATTTGCTATACCATATTGGAGACCTAAACTTTTTTTATGAATTGATCAGGCTTGAACTTTTAGAGAGGAAGGCGGGGCTTCGTCCTAGTGACGCTGCGTGATGGGTCATGCGCACTATTGATTCCCACTTCATCAGTGGCACCAGCAGAAACGCAATTTTTTGCTTCCAGCCAGTTTTAGCGACCGCATACGTGAAATAAAAAAATTTGGATTAAAATTTTGAAGAAGTCAGCATGTTGCGTTCCATTTTCCATTTGGTTCTACAATATTATTGTCGTCTTAACAAACCGCAGTGGACGTCCCTGTGCAACAATGTAGACTGGTTCTGAGCTTTAATGCACTATCTTCTCCTTTTTTATTTGAGCTTCTTAATACCTGAGTTAACCTTGTCGCATCCGGTTGTAGAAGGTTGATATGCATTTTTTCGAGCTGATATTCTTCCAAGGCACCGTTCATAACCTTATAATCATATTCTTTGTGTCAACTTTCTTTTTGTGCGATACTAAAAACGAATACGAAAGCAAAAATACCATACATTCTAATCGGCCATAAATATAAATAAATAAGCTATAATGAAATGAAATCTGTATAAAAATTATTAAGCTCGTTGATAAATTGTAACCTGGAATAATCAGGTAATTTGAGCTGCAACAAATGAACCACTCGCACTGCAATAGCTTAGGGATGTTACTGTAATAGATCACTTCCAGAGTCTAATATTTGGTCCTTAGTATTAAAGTATTTTGTCTCTACAATTTCAGTATCCCCTGATTTTAATAAAAGAAATCAATATTTTCACTCCGAAATGACGGCCATAATATATCAACTATCATAAATATGTATGCGCTCGTAATTGCTTGTGTATATTGTTTAATTAAAACAGCAGCAAGTAAGGTAATAGCAATTAAAAGAAAACTACTTTCTACACTCTTTTTTATTGCAACTATTTATAATTTATTTGCAGTTATCGTATAACGATTTTAACTGATAATTGGGCGCTGGTAAACACCTCACTCTATCCTGTCATTAGATTAATATTGACTCCTTGCGCCTCATATACATGAAATAACTGATCAATCTAGGCCTCTCTTGAATAACTAGCAGCGTACAGGAACACGTTGCGCCATCTATTGGTACATCGTGGAACTACGTATGAAGTTTACTGTAATTTACAGGTCCGTATTTATACGACCCTGTTTATTTGTGTATTAAAAAATACTTCGCGTTAGATTTTTTTTATATAAATCGCATACAGTAAACATTGCATATAAGCCGATGAATTAAACTGCTACGTCCAAGAGTTTGCTTTGTTTCGCGGCGATGTTTATTTAATGGTAATTTTAAATATTATGCATGACCCTGGAGAACAAATAGAAAAGTCATGTGCTAAGGTGCACGTTATAGTATAATATTTGTACGTCTAGACTGAGTTGTGTTGTTTGAACACAAAAGAAAATAATTATATTTGAAAAAGGTGTTCTTTTGAAGCCATAGCATTCGTTTTAATCCAATTTTCTCAAGGGCTGTTCAGATCTGGACTCGAAAATCACCTCAAATTTTATTACTTATTTAGAATATATTTGGAAAAATCAACGCTACTTTTATTGTGTATCATCCTGTATGAGTTTTAAAGTGAGTATATGTTTATTTCGCATAGCTTGATAGATAATAGATCGCGTGTTGGCATCCCGAAGAGAACACGGATTGGGTTTCACAGCAGAGGCGTTGTGAAAATTTCTATTAGTTTCAATTTTTACTCGTACAATTATCAAATGAATATGCATCGAGATTTGCATAATTTAATTGGCAAGATGAATGGAATTATGCAGGAGCCGATGCAGATTATAATTATCGTAATCCGCACATGTATTTTAATGGAGAGCCAAACGCGCGGTTTTGTATATTCACACTGACAGGGGTTAATAACATTTTCTGGTTAAATTATCCATATTTGCAATTTTTCTTAATTTCAAAATTAAAAACGAGGCGAATAAGCGAAACTACTGCTGCTGCTTAAAGAGGGCCAGTCCGGTCCTGCACGCCCGAATATAATGCTGATCACAGTCCGCCCCTGCTTATACAATTATAAAATAAATCAGGTTGCACCTTTTCGACTCATTGGGATTTCTTGGTCGACTTTGACCAAAAAAATTGGTAAATCAACTGTGAATGTGAATATTGAAGGATTTCAATATTTTTTTAAGCATAATAAAATTATATTCAGGCATTTTTACGTATTTCTAACCAAAACCACCTTGAGCATAGTTTATATGTACGGTGCCTTGAGTGAGAAATCATATAATTACTATAGCAATTATTGAAGTTAAAACAAAAACAGTTTAAAAACAAAATCGACGTACCTAGGCCATGGGCTCAATATTATTTGTTTTATTGGAATCCGACAAGCGAATTGGTTTAAAAAAATGTTACTGCTAACAACCTTGACAATATCTTTGAGTTACGCTGTACCTAATTACAATCTACTTTATTTGTACAGGGAAACCGTAAAAAATGCTAAATCGGATAATGATTCCGTGAGAAACCTCTTCTACTGCGGTGGCGTATTGCAAAGGCCAAGACGGCGACAGGGGAGTTTATTGAAAGCAAAACTTAGCCTGGAATATGAAATTCAGGCCGTTAAAGTCCGGTAGCACAGGGCCGTCTTATGGTGTACATCAACAAACTTGGCAAAAAAAAATTAAATTTATTTTCATACTGACCTGTCAAATTTGCAACTCATTTGTTACAGGGTGTTAGCAACCCAGCGTTACATCAGAAAATATTTGCCTGTTAATATTAATAATTTAAGCCCTTGCCAGGAAGCCCCTGCTTTTTCTAATCAACGTATTTCTCTCAGTGCCCGACTTTTTAGGTCACATATTGCCCGCTTATCTCTCGTAAAATATTTCAGATATGTCCTCCTACATCTTCTGTGCGAGTTTATCACCAGAAGGAGCGGGCGCGGTAGCACGGCGAACGGTATCGATAAAACCAAAAGGAATTTAACTGTATCTTCGAGCAGAGTTCACATTCTCTGCTGTGGGCAGGAATGCGCCGCGACAGGAATTTCACGTCGGGCTGCAAACGAAACAGAAAATCCGCACAATCGGCTGTATCTGATCTGGTCGCAAATAAATTGGCGTCTCGAGTGCCCAGTCCAAATAATAAGGCAAGAATGAATATTTCTTCAAATTTTTTGCATATCTGGGCTAAATCATCCATTCCAATAAGGCCAACGAAGTGGTGCCGAGAATATGCCAACTGATGCAACTGAAAAAGTTCCTATAGAAATCGCTGCGATTGTCGTTTTTGTCGCTCATTACTTCCTGCGTTTAATGAGGGATTAAAATCCAGTTTCGTTTGAGAAAAGAAGGAAAAACTGGCATTATCTACACCTTGGGATTGGGCCGAGAGGCGAGCCGCGTGTTGACCTTGCAAAGAACGAATAACTCGTTCCATTACCCGTACAGACGTCAAACAACTCGAAGGCATTGTTCCTTTTGGAATTAAAACCGCATAAAGCACATTGCCGGCCGCATGTAAATCGTTATCGATGAATAGGAAACGAAAACGAAATTTATCGCTGCCAAGCTATTCTTATGCAAAAATTGCGCATTCAAATGTTGTACTTTCAATTTTGCTTCGCGAGTGAGAGCACTGTTAATATCTCAACCGAGTTTGCGATATTACGTAAATTCGGGTTCAAGGCAGCGGCTGCTCGACTTGATTTTCTCTCTTACTTGTTGCTTAGGAAATTACTAATAAGCAGAAAAACACGTGAAAATACAACCCCTACACAGAAACGAACCTACTAAGATCTCTTCCACGCGAAATGAGCTCTGTTCTCCCAAGCTCTTCTATTTATGCATTTAAAAGGAGGAGTGCCGGTGGCGGTGATGTCACGTGGCCCTCAATGATGCGCATGACTGGCCACACCCCCTGCCTCACGTATAAATAGGAGAGCTCGGGTCACACAGCTCACTTCGCGTCAGAAGATGACTATGACAAGAAGCAAAAGCGGCTCTCATACTTTTGAGGCCATACTTCTCGAGAACAGTCCTGATTCATATCCATAGAATTTTATTCTAATTATTATTTATTTCTTTGTTGCAATTCGTGCGCTCCCCGACTAGATATAAAACGTACAAACAATGAAAGTAATTTCCAATCAATTCACCAAGAATTCAAGTAAATATTTACAAATTACACGTTTTCTCTGTTTGATTAAATTAAGTAATATTAAACACATAATACGCGAACGGCTACTTTCTCAAACTTTCAGGAAATAATACAGCACAAATATTTACCGTGTGTATTATTATAGCCAGATTAACTTATCTGTGGCATGATTATGGTTAAATAATTGATTTGATTATAAAACAAAATGTCACGGCGTAACACGTGAATTGATATACATATTTTAATCTACCAATTAGGATTTTTTTGGGTCGCTAATCACAATCTTTCCCAAACTGGTTTTAGAAAATAAAAACGTGTCGCAAAATATTAAATAATAAATATTTTAAATTCTTGAAGTTTCGACTATCTTGCCTTGATGCATTTCTAAAGCGAAGTGAGCTCTGTGGGCCCGAGCCGTCTATTTATGCATCGGGCGGGAGGCGTGGCTCCATGATGCGCATGACTGGTCACGCGCCTTCACCGGAGCGCAGCCACGCCCCTTGCGACACGTATAAGTAGGAGCTCGGGCCAGCAGAGAACATTTCGCTTCAGAAGGCCACCGCAGGATGATCAAAACTTCAAGAATTATTATTATTAATAAGTTGATTAACGATATAACAATTTCAGATTGTGGTAAACTACTTTTAAAGATAATATAAATATAAATATTTCTGTAAATAATGGCGATCCTCCGTGTCGATTTATTAATATTATTTCGGTTGCTCGATGTTGGCCAGCCACATCCCTCAAGGTTAGTGGCTGTAGGTTCCGGAATTGTGTTCACTGTAGACAGAAATAAATCGCGTTTTGTGACACGCATGTTCGTAATATGTAAATGGCCGGAAGGAACAATATATGAAATTAAAATTTCCGCCGGACGTTAAATTCATTCTTATTAAATATTTTTATTTGATTATTCCGCATCGCAATCCTGTATGAGACTTTGAAACCCCCATTCATTGCAGTAAATTAGTGTTAAAATGAAATGATTAAGTCAATTACGACAGCAAACTGATTCAACGTGTTATTTTAAAAGGCATGATCTCACGCGACCGCTCATTAATAATGTTCGCAACACAACTTCATTTCAAATTAATAAATACTAACATAACAACATTAAAACTATTAATAATGAAAGAGTTGGAAGGATAAAACAATAATAACAGGAATCAGTGCCGAATACCCAAAAAAAAAAGAAAGAAACGACTCAGTTTGCGAGCACGTATTTCTCCACTGAGTCCAATGGACTTAGATCCGGCAATCTAGCGGTTATTCGCCACCCCCTATTCGCCTTACCCTAGAATTTAGTCAGTGAAGATGCAATTAAACAGAAACTGGAGTAGTTAGAAAAGGCTACATTTTTTATAGTAAAACTGTACATGGGTCCAAAGCTAATGAAATGGTAACGTTTCACTGTATTGCCCATTTTTTTGCATCAGCTTGATCTGTAAACAAATCGACAGCGTCGACAATGGCGTCGTAATTCACCATTTTAATTATGTGAAACAAAGTGCAACACTAGTTGCCAGTCAAATTTATTGTCGTTTAAATGCGACATGAACGCGTTCTCGTGGGCCACGTTATAATACCATGACGGGCAATGCGAACGTGGGTCAAAGGCGCGTGGGCGAAATACTTACGATTTCATTTGTATTGCCATTTTTATGTGCAAAAGATTATGCAAATAAAAGCAAGTGGCGAGTCGTAAAGGTATTATGTTTGCGCAAGGCACGCCTGAAAGCAATACGAGCAAAGGCAGTTGATCACCGCGATGCAAGGCGGCGAGTCGACAATAATAAGTAAAATCTTCTGAATCCGATACTCCGTTGTTTTCACGCAACACCAGAGTACAATCCTAAAAGCGTGCACGATGCTTATCCATGTACATAAAGCGGAATGTCAGGTGAACTAGTGCTTCCTCCTTAAAACAGTGTCTTAGGTAGGCGCGATTGATATTTGTTGAAAATTTTCATCTCCTGTCATAATTGACAGCTCTATACAAGAGAATTGTCTAACAGGTCGGACGGTAACGTAAACGATGACGTCAGATTCTTAGCAAGATCTATTAGGTTGGACGGTAACCTAATCGATGACGTCAGATCTAGGCAAGATATATTTATATTTGGTCGGACGAGATCCTAAACGGTGGGGTTAAGCTTTTTAAGCCTACAATTATTTAATTTCGAGGTAAAAGAGGGTTCCTTTCATAATCAATTATGATGGCAAGCATTAAAGAGTTTCCGAATGGTTTGTTACCGCCATATTCGATGGCTGGTACGCTCATGGCGCCATTTCCATATCATGGTAATAACCCGACAGCATTATCGATCTAATTTGAGCACCCACAGTGCCACTGCTGCAAATCATTCTGTCCAATAATCGCTTTTACAACTGAATGGGCATGGGCAAATTTAATTAGCGGTATCGCTGGTGTCGCAAGTCGGATAATCAAACAATCTCGAGAAAGTCGCCATCGTTATGGTTAGTTAGACACGCAGATATGGAATAACTATGTATTTAATTGAATGTATTAATAATAATAGTAATAATAATAATAATTGTCTTCTCTTGAAGGTGCTCTTGAGATGACCCCATAAATTCAGAGGGTTTGGACCGGGTGGATCCCCTTCTCTTTACGTATCAAAATCTGGGGTTTGTCAGATTATTTCATTTTGTCAATGGCCAGAAAAGCCATGAATGAAGTCATTGGTGACTTATCACTAGACACATCTCCATTCTAAAGTGCATCGTAGCCAAATTAAACCCCATAATTTCTACTTCGACAGGAAATTAAAAGATATCAATAATTGTTTTCTTTAATTGTTATCGTTTTGAGTTGTTCTTAATCCTTTATATATTTTTGCTTAAGCCTTTCCTAAATAACAATGCTAAAAATATTGCAGATAATCATCAGGACATGAATCAATCACTGATTGAATATCTAGTGAATTATGATAAAACGTTTTCACCTTTGAAAATATTGCTGAGCAATCTATTGCTGTTTATCATCTGGGCTGATGTGTTAAATTTAAAAAAGAGTCTGTCACTGACGGCGACTTCGCTCTATCTAGAAAAGACAACAAGATGGTCGGAATAATCAACGCGGAAGGTAATTCGGCAATTCTTTAATGCTTGCCATCGTAATTGATTATAAGAGAAATCCTCTTTTACCTCTAAATTAAATAATTGTAGGCTTCAAAAGCTTAACCCCATCGTTTAGGATTTCGTCCGACCAAATATAAATATATCTTGCCTAGATCTGACGTCATCGTTTGGGTTACCGTCCGACCTAATAGATTTTGCTAAGAATCTGACGTCATCGTTTACGTTACCGTCCGACCTGTTAGACAATTCTCTTGTATAGAGGTGTCAATTATGACAGAAGATGAAAATATTAATCGATCCTACCTTAAGGAGGAAGCACTAGCCACCTGACTTATTTCGCTACGCGCACGACGTTCCGCATCGCCAATAAACTCTTTACATTCTATATTTTTACTTATGTACATGGATAAGCATCGTGCACGCTTTTAGGAATCAAAGTTATGCCACCTTAGATAACTGTACACTTATATTGAACATAAAACTATTTATATTGAACTTTCTTCCTGGTAATAGTAGCTGGTAGCATCGGCGCTGAATACCGAATGATCTGTATGCAACGGACCGTGAATAATTCATTCAAAAGAGGGGAAAAAAAGTCGATTTAAGTCACCGCAAGCATGATAACTATCAGGAAATGCTAGGCGTTCATACGCATAATTATGAAACGTTTAATTATTTTTTTGCAAGCGTGCGGTGTTTTGCTTTCTATTTGGTGGAAGCTGAACTAGGTTGTGTCATCGTGGTCATCGCAGAAAAATTGTATACCTATAAGGAGAGTCATATTTTTGGAACTGCAAAACATCTTTTATTATTTCGTAATTAACTGGTTCGCTTTCGCCAATCCGTAATCAATTATCGTTTTCTATCCAACCACTGTTCACACGTTATTGATTGCGTAATGCTGTTGCAACTTGTGATTAACAGAAATGCAAAACTCTGCTCTCCGATAATAAACGATTACTTACGCTTGCGTTGCAAAACATGGCAATCGCAATCACGTTCTCCGACGACCTCTAGCTCGCCTGTGAACTTTTGCGGACACAGCTGATGAGATCAACGTTTTTTTCCTGCAAAAACCCATATGGTTTGGCTATTTATGTTCCAAACAAAGGCGCTGTTCCCAAAGCAGATGCAGATACGCGTATTAACCGAGGTTAAAAAAAGTAGACTTGGATTAGTAACGTTTAAACAATCATCGGTTCAGTTTTTGCACGAAAAATAAACCATTTTGGGCTTTTTACTGGTGCATTTATGTAGGCAGCTTGCTAGAAGCTATTTACCAAAATCGGGCGGCTCGGAAAACAATACCAGCAAGGGCGGTTGAGCACCGTAATTGAAATCAAAGCGCTGTAAGTATTCCCACAAAACGTTATTATTTGCTCAGATGTTATTGAAGAATTTATAATCCATGCGTTCCGAACACAATCCAATTTGAAATTACTATCAGCCACGATATGAACGTTATCGGCGCGCCGGGCAATAACAATGGATTAGCGACAATAAATTAACCTTTGTCGTCGATAGAAAACATTCTCGCACACGCTTTTTTTTGCTAGATATTTGTTGTCAAACATTAGATTGTGAAAATATGCATAATTTAATCATCGCCTAGTAAGTAGTAGTGTGAAAACGGAAGCATCTTGCTGTAATCACTTTTACGACTATGACCTACATAAATAAATAATGAACTAAATTAAACTGTTTCATTCGTCGAACAAAAACATTATTTATCGTAGAAATCGATCAGTCACGTACGGGCGCAAAAAATTATTTACGACTCGTACTCTCAGCAGTGAAAACTGTAACGTCCTGTAATAAATTTATCAAAAAAGAAATCCTAGCTTAGATATGGACAGATAGTTGGCGCCAACGCTGTCCACTAACGGGGAAGGATTGCCCGTTCCCAGTTTCCAACGCGTAGTAATGGCCAAACCCTGTGGAGATTTGAACATCAATGTTTGTCAAAATAAAAACTATACCGAAATTGATACGAGAAGTGGTAGGATTAAGTGCTCTACTAATGCTAAAGATAAAGTATGTCATTCATCACACTATCTTTCTATTCTTGGAACGTTTATGTTAAGAGATATGTGGAGTGTTTTTAGTGACATTGAAATTATACTAGTACGCAATTTTTTTAGTGAAAATATTTTAAACAACATATTATTTGATTACCTAGCTCAATGATAAAATTTTTAAATAAATACTCCCCACGACCATATTCTCAGTAAAAATACGCCTTAATTTTTCTACTCATCCTTTGGTTTTTCAAATACAGCTAGCTAAGACTTATATACAGTCCAAGTTACAGTACGATCGCACTTTTCGTTTTCGAGTTATCGTGCTCACAAGATACGTGGCGGGCGGCCATTTTGAAAGAATTCGACGACATAACTCTTCAGCGAAGAGCATAATAATTAGCCCTTACCATACACACAACTGTAAAATCGATCGCTACCCAATAACTTTCATATTAACACGATTACTGGAGAAAACACACTTGATTATGAATAATACAACAGGTGTACAGCAGAATGCGCGCGAATGCCAAATTACTGGGTAAAAATCGCAGCAATAATAACGTACAATCTTTGGAGTTTTACTCTTTTGATCGGATTGTTATAAATGAAAAAGAGGCCCTAAAATGGAACCTTGGAGCACCCCACTATCGAATTTGTTGGTTATTTTATTTAATTCGATATAGAATAATTAAACTTAAATGATTCAATGACGGAGATAAAAGATAAATATTTTTCTAATTATATCTGGACGGATATCGTTAATCTCGCCAATTTAATGACTAGGTATTTTCATACCGACTTATCCCGAGACTTATCCTATTAATAATTGTTTTTCTGTACAAATAACATTTATATAAA
This sequence comes from Rhagium mordax, assembly GCA_963680705.1. Lineage (NCBI taxonomy): Eukaryota > Metazoa > Arthropoda > Insecta > Coleoptera > Cerambycidae > Rhagium > Rhagium mordax. The sequence continues at coordinate 2,042,544 of OY796665.1, forward strand.
ACTCAAGGACATTATTAACTCTGATTACTGATACATCAACTTCTCAAAAATACCAATGAATATCGAGACAATTGAACAATTTGTCACACCTGTTCTCTCTTCAAACCTCCTCGACCTTCCAATGAAGATTTTCCCATTCAAGGAAACTCTCCTCTTCCTTCAGAAGCATTTCAGCGCCCAGAGAATCAAATTTTAGCCTCCCACATTGACCCAAGCTAGCGAAGGATGTCTCTTTAGCAGCTAGGCAGGTAGGATCTTCTTCAACGCCTCCATGCCAGATGCTTTTTAAGTTTGCAGTGATTAGAGATGGTTCAGAATTTTTCTACTCTGGCTACTGCGACTGCTCGGCTCCTTCAGCCTCTCGTAGACCAAATCTTCAAAAGCGGTCGAGGCCTTAGCAGAAACAATGGGTTGAGGACCCAGATCTTACCCAGCCAGTCACTCCTAACTTGGACCATCCATAGCTGGTGCTTCTGTTGGTGAAAAGAATCACCCCAGCCTTACTTGAGTTGAAGAGGAGTTTTTGAGATGCTTCTCACGTCATTTTGAAACCTTGACCTTTCTACTAACTTGTGGTCTTGTTCTGAAACCTTTGTTTCTTTGTTTCACTTTGCTTCAAACTAAGACCAGAAGAGGATGAATCCGAAACCTCCTCCACAAAATTAGTTGAGCTGACTCAGTTCCTTCAGTTCCACCACATCATCAGGATTTAGAAACGGACTCTTTACCACGATTTAGTAGAAGGCATTCGACGTTGAAGATTGTCTTCGTTGTAGATTTATCAAGAGCTGGCTCCAATGCCTATTCAGTTGAGGGTCTTTTCCACGTTTAGCTAGCATGTACTTTGGTTGATACGATATTGCGAGATAAGACCTATACAACTATTTTTGGTAAATAAGCAAAAACTCACCTTCGTTCGTTTCGTTTTCTGACTAAGACTAGATTTCCCATCGATGAGAATATTGTCATTTACAAACGTAACATCACAAGGGCTCGGGGGTCCTTCCAGAGATCGCAGAATTTCTTCATCTTCGTCCGTGAACGAGTCGCTTATTGTGGCGCCTGGTATTAATATAATACCACCTTCGCCAGGCTGAAACAAAGACAAATAAGCAGGATTAGCATTGGATTGGAAATGGCAAAGAATTTGGGAATATAAAAATAAATAAATATACTCAAGGAAGTTTTCTTCAATAGGCAATGGAAAAAAATTGTTTCCATTTTTTTGGTCCACCGTGTGGGAAACTTTCCACAGCCAAACATTTTTTTCGAATCCGCACATTAACATCAGTTTCCGCTACGACTACGCTAACAACAATATATGTGTTGGGAATATCATTTGGTAGAGTATTTGCCACCGAAATAAATTATAGGATCGGTTCAACAACCTATTATACAGGATTGTGGTAATTGTTTATCTGTCTTACCTTGGTCTTTGACCTGATGATGTCTTCAAGCTCGCTTATGCTACTAGTTTGCGAGGAGGACGTATATTATTTTTTTTATATCTGACTGCTCGATTGCAATAGAAGTTGGCTCTCGGAAAAAATAAATATACTCGAATACTGCGTGTGTGGCCGTTGCATGTGCCTTCTGTTATACCTAGTTATTCCCCTATTCGGTTGTTATTAAATATTGATTTAACACGACGTAAGCAAACTGGTTGAACTGTACGATATTTTTTAGGTGTTATCAGACGTAGTATTGATTTTGTGCAACTCGACTTCCTGTAAAACCCTTCGTGTCATATACACGCGTATTATTCATCTAATCACCGTCTACAAGCACCGCCATTAACGGTGCAGAAAAATCCATACGAGGCGGGGGCCCCGGCGGATGACTAAGTGCATTCTGTTCACTGCATTGAATTTTAAGTTTCCCTATCCAGAAGATTTCCAGTGACGGAGGACACGAATTAATGTGTGGCAGCGGCAGCCGACGTTTCGATCTTCATATAAATACGGAACTACAACAAACCTCGAGGAGGCTGAGTATTTTTGTAATTTATTGCTTTTTAACATCTGGACCGAAATGCATAAAACATCTTCATTGCTTTCGTGGTCAGTACCATAAATACGTAAACAATATGACAATAGTACGTGCAATTATCTCTCATAAGAGGAAGTAGCCTTGAATGCCAAAAACGATTCAATGCGTAAGAGCTAATTGCTTACTGTACACTCTACGGATTGCTGACGACAGAAAACTCTGTTTGGATTGCGCACAGGGACGTACTGGGGTAATTTGGAACAGTTACTAACACACAGGATGTCCCCAGTATAACTTAACTGATCAAATTTGAGAGCTGGAGAGCATAAAAAATTATTATAGTAGTCGTAATGAATAAATTTTGTGGTAAGCCAAATATTTTCTGAAGAAGATTTAATGTTGGGCACTTGGCCCGGTCCGGGCCTGTCGCCAGTTATGTCATTACACACAAAAGAAATGCGACTTAGCGGTATTCCTATACGGAACTAATTAACACAATCAGAAGATGAGACAAGGAATTGTTTACGGCACGATCTATTCGTCACGACCTAACTTGCGTTGTTAAACGGTCGTAGGTTTCGATTGTTAGTCCCGAAAAAAATGTTATTCTTCGCATCTCTCCACGGAAAGTGCTCCTAATTGGATCCGCAGTCGTGCTAAACGATACGGAATCCACTAGAACGGGAACGATTGCTGTACTTTAATTTCGACGTCGGAATCGCTGGATTCGACCACTTTTACGATTCGGCGTGGCGGACGTCACTTTCTACGTTAAAAATCAAATAACCGAGTAGAGTCATTGGAGTTAAAAACTGCCTAAAATTTGGGTGGTCATTGCCAGGAGCCTCAGCCAGCAGCGGCTCAGTCTCCTTAGCGCAGGGAAGTTATTGCGAGCTTTGGCGATAACAGCATCCTTATTTCTAATCTAAATTTTCTGTAGTAACATTCTAATTTGCTACGACCTCTGTGAGTCATATTGAACACATAGTAACGAACATTTACGTCGGAATGTAAATTATCGCACGTAAAAAAATTGTATTTAATTAAGAGTCAAGTGCATAGAATTATCGTGTATATACTTTTCCAACTCATTCTCATTATCTGCTCGCATATATTGTGAGTATTACCGATAAAGTAATGAGTCACAATTGTAACAAGAATTATTGGAACATTTTTAACGCAAGTATCATCACACGATAAATCGGTCACCCTAAAATAATACACGTTAATTGTTATACATGTGCAGCACACAATGGAGAGCCGACGAGCAGGTATTCGTTCGTTCTATTGTTCGGATGACGTCACAATTCAGGTATATTCCCAAGGAGGAATACACCACCAAAGCTAATAAAGAAAATGTTTTATCCAACTTCACCTTCCTACATGCCCACCGCCCTTAACATTTCGTCCCGGCTCAAATGATTAAAAACAATAGGAAGTAAGGATCTGCCTATCAATAAAAGAAAGCATTACTCACACAAAACTGTAACATACAAGGTCTTTGTTTAAGTTTCACCAGGAAATTATATTTAATGTTAAAAAAATGTCTATTTCTTAATGGATGTCAACCAGTTTATTATTAGATGCTTGCGGTTATGATTAAACAAAAGCCTTAGTTAGAAACACGTGAATCACTTGTTTTACGAAACGCTATCAATTGAACAAGAAGTTGAACAACTGAAGTAACATTTTATCGATCAAAGCTATTAATGCTTATCTACCCGCTTTAATCTGTACTTATCGAGGTACTTATGTTAGGGCATTAACTAATCCAAAAGCCTGATGATGCAATATTTATTGCTGGTATTAATACTTTTGTCTTAAAACCACTACGTCAAATTATGGAAATAGCCCAAATAAAAAAAAAATACGTTTTTTGTCCATGTCTCTCCCTTTAATATCTTTTTATTGCTTCGCGCGATAATAACGCCCGAAGAATCAACTAAAGTAGACCATATAACGAGACGAAAAATCTTGAATTGAAGATCCTACAATAAACAGCCTCGGCGATACAGAGCGTCAAAATTGGGCATGCAAAATTTCAAAGAATCACGTTTTTTGGCCACGTCTCTCCCTCTATCTTTTTATCGCTTCGCGCAATAATAATGCCTGAAGAATCAACTAAAGTAGACTATATAGCGAGACGAAAAATCTTGAATTCAAGATCCTACAATAAACAGCTTCGGAGATACAGAACGTTAAAGTTGGGTTTGCAAGAACTAAAAAAATTACGTTTTTTGTCCATGTCTCTCCCTCTAATATTTTCTTATCGCTTCGCACGATACTAACGCCCGAAGAATCAACTAAAATAGACTATATAACGAGACGAAAAATCTTGAATTCAAGATTCTACAATAAACAACCTCCACGATACAGAGCGTCAAAATTGGGCTTGTAAAGTCTCAAACAATTACGTTTTTTGTCCATGTCTCTCCCTCTAATATCTTTTTATCGCTTCGCGCGATAATAATGCCTGAAGATTCAACTAAAATAGACTATATAACGAGACGAAAAATCTTGAATTCAAGATCCTACAATAAACAGCTTCGGAGATACAGAACGTTAAAGTTGAGTTTGCAAGAACTAAAAAAATTACGTTTTTTGTCCATGTCTTTTCCTCTAATATTTTCTTATCGCTTCGCACGATACTAACGCCCGAAGAATCAACTAAAATACACTATATAACGAGACGAAAAATCTTGAATTCAAGATCCTACAATAAACAGCTTCGGCGATACAGAGCGTCAAAGTTTGGTTTGCAAGAAAATCGTAAAATACAACAATTTCTTTTTCATGTCCATTTTTTTCTATTACAATTCAATCGGACCATACTGTATAATGCTGAAATTAATGTGTAATGTATAAGAGGCTGTGCGTGCGACCATGACCTCTATAAAGAGTGAAAGAAATTATTCCAAGATAAATCAGTAGGTAGCGTTCAGAAGTTACATATTTTATCGAAGAAGATAGGATCTGTAATTCCTCTAGACACATCTAATACACTCCTGAGGTCAGAAGGTGCGCTCTGCTGATCAAGATTCTGACAAATAAGACATTGTATTTATTCATTGAACGAGTGATGGTAAATTTTTTGGTTTATAATGGAATATTTCGTCATTACAGTTGCCGAAGTTTGTTGCTAGAATTTTTTAAATTAGAAATTAGCTCGAGTGTTCCAAATGAAAGCGTATGGATTTCGCATATGGCTGATTACAAATTCCATAAAATATGATAGCAAGTATATAAATAAACCGCCTTATCAATAAACTATTTGTTCTTAAACAAACATAATCTAGTATCTATAATTCAAAAGATAATAGTGACTCGATAAGACCTTAACAATAGGCTATACAGATAAATGTAGGGGCATAACAGTCTTGTGGTACAGAAGGGCAAATTTCCAACGCAATAATAACATTCATAATAATTATAATCCAATATTTGCTCACACAAGAATTATTAGTCGAGAAGATAAGCTGAATCCTTGAAAGAAGCTTTAAAAATATACAATATACTGGATTAAAGTTACAGAAATGACAGAAATCGATATTCCGCATGGCTAACCACATGACGTCACCGAAACAAGGCATATTGTGATGACGTGGACTGGCCACGTGACGTCACGGCCACGCCCACTATCAATTTTCATAAGGGGCAATATTTGCTGCCAATAATTCGTGCAATATTAGAAAGTCTAAAAACCAATGCGCTGAATTTCACCGATTTCGTAATACTTGTAGATATTATTTATAAGTTATAAAATACCACAGATAAGAATCTTAATAAAGTTCGTCGATAAATGATAAGCAAATTCCCGTTTCCCAGAACAACGATGGCGCAGCTATCTTTTATATTACCCATCATGAAATACAATAGTTTGCTTTCGCTGACTTTTCAAGTGCTAAAAACTTTGACCTTTTGAAATATCCGCAACTCGTCCGGCATGTAGCCATCGTTCCGCTCATGGCACCCTTGAAATAGACCGCGTCCATTATTGAATAACGAAATAATTTATACGTTTGTCTGTGCCTTATTTGCACTTTCTAACGACCGCACCTAATTTCGTACACAGGGTGGGGAGAAGAAGACAGAATAATGGATTTTTTTCTATAACCGACTACAGATACAATACTTTTTAATTTGGCATAGATAAAAATTCCGATAAGAATTGTGTCACAATTGCATTATTTAATTCGTTATATAAATGATGTCATAATTGCGAAAGGTTAATGCATGTGGGAGCTCTAAAAGTGGCAATGACTTTTTCGGCACGGTCTAAAATTAGGCGGATAGTGGTGCGGTTTTGTAATTAACGAGTTGAAAAACCAGTTTGCGAGTAAAAATTGTCGAAAATAACTAATCGTTTCGTAAGAGCCAGCGAGATTTTTTTAAACATTCAATTAATGTTCTAATTCCACAAAATGCGATATACAGGGCGTTCTAGAATAACTACCTATTTATTTTTGGAATCAGAGTAATATTATTATACTCTTATAAGTATACGAACTAATTTTTTCAAGCAAATTCGCTTATTGGTAAAACCTTTCAGCGAGCCTTTCAGCAATCCATCTACAAGCCGAGCCGCAATAATTAATTAGGTAAACACTGTTGCCTAAATACCCGTATAATAAAAGACAATCTCTTTAATGCGAAATACGCCTATCAAAATTTATTCGATTTGCTTTCCTTTCTACCTGACCGATAAATTAGAAGCGTTTACATTGCACATAGTAAGTGTATTAATTGTGTTATACCTTTAAATTTTTAATTATCAGCGTTTTCTCCGGCAGATTTAACCCAAATGCAACAATTTAAAGCTGTTAGTTAATGGCACGGGCGTAGCCCATTATTTCTTCCACCGAAATGCTGAAGTACAAAAATAATTAACATAATGCCTGCGCCAATTAACCGAATAGCCACCTAGGTCTCCCGATTTGACGCCTCTTGATTTTTTTTAACCATTGTAAGGCATAACACAAGAGATATAAAATTGTTTAGTAGCGATTCAAAACTAGTCATTAAATTATCATCAGAAATACAATACCACATTTGTACTAATTACGAAATTCAAAGTACGTATATTGAAATTAGACGCAACAACGTATCTGCGGATGCGGTTTGGAATGCAGAGGTAACCCAATTTCCTCCATTGTTAACCTCGCGCGTACGTAATCTGCAGGGCAGGATGCTACAAATTACTATTTTCAGGATGTCGGACGTTGTGCGGGAAAGAATAATTTAACACCAATAATCTGCATATGCGCCAAGAGCGAGATGTAACAATTGGATGGAACTGCGGATGATTTATTTTCTCTTATATTTTTTATAGTTGTTTTGTCTAGGGGTTTTTAGTTGAAAAAAATTAAAGATTTAGTTAAAAAAAATTTTTTGGGACAGCCTCTTGGCCCTTGGGGGCTGTCTGCGGTTGAAAAGTACGTTTTTTCCAAAAAATTGAAGCCAATCCAGAGGATATGGGCAAAGAAAGCGTTTCCAGTAACTCTGCGCATGCGCCAACTTCAATTTTGCACTTGCCATAAAATTTCAATTCTCGGTGTATATTTCAAGCACGACCACAAGTGCAATGACAAAGCTGTTGTCGAGCAAATAGTAGTAAAAAATCCTTGACTGAAGATTATTTAATCTACAGTGTATTTTTTAACCAAATCTCGAACGTAGCGAATTCTTATACAAGGCTATGTAAAATCTTAAAATCTTAATAATTTCGACGAGCCATCAATCATAATTATCGCATTTCAACGGCCTGTGAAAACAAATCTCGACGAATTGTTCGATTAATAATAATTTTAATTTAATTATCTAGTCTAGTATATATATACACCGAGATATATACTTACGGTACATTGTTGAGCCCGATATACCAACAGGTCGCTGTTGATCCCGCCTTTTAGAACCAAGATAGATGAGTAAATTTTATTATTTTTTTGATCTTTTTTTAAACAGAACTCAAGGCCATTCAAAGGCACCGTTACTGAGCCGAACGTTGCTGCTATATCGTTGGTGTATGATATTAAATTAATCGAGATATAGGTACACGAAGATGCGAACAGTACGTTGTTGAGCCCTTCTGAAAATTTGCATATACTGTCTCCTAAGACCATATAGTACTTATACACCTCGATACGTTGTTGAGCCCGAACCACTTTGGGCTTCACAATGACCGTTTATATATTTAAAGGGCCCAACAATGTCTGTTTATAACTATTCTTACTGAAATATGAGTATTATATCGAATTTATCTCGGAATTTACTATTCATTAATTATTTTTTACAAGCTTCATTGTCATGTGGGAGGTGGGTATGAATTTTTGCGTCTCCGCGATGAACAGCCCGTGCTCGTATTGCCAAAGCCAAAGGAAAAAAACCTATATCATTGCTTAATTTCATGCTCCACCTGCGTATAGAGTTAATTGAAACATCATTTAGAAGTTGCGATGGCCCCTTAGAAGCTCGCATTGTTACTGGGGCATCTCGGACTAAAAATAGTGTCCAACAAACAAAGGCAAGTAGGTCTCGGCTGAACGTGGTTGTTTAAAAATAAACCATAAACAAAAAGCGTTCTCCTGCACTAAGAAAGCATAATAGATTCGTTTGTAAGGCCTACGCACTGCTCGAGGCTTTCCTATTAAATATCTGGAACTACCTGCTTCCTTCGGAGAGTTTAATTAAAACCGAGATTAAAACCAAGTTCAAGTATTCCGCTGCTTTTTCAAGCATCAGCGTCTGCTGTCCGCTTCCTGCACGTTAACAATTCAAGGAAAACAGAGATATTGGAAAAAAAATCGTTCTTTTACGTTTTTAACTCCGGTTTCACAGGTTTGAAATTCACGGTCGAACTGATCGTTGAAAGGTACCTTCTCCCGGCTGCAGTACGGCTTGAGGAACTTCAATGCAAGGTGAAGAACGAAAAATGTTAAAAGTCATTGAGGAGCAAGTCTCGAGAGGTTTTAATATTGTGTTTTTTTTGCCAGTGGCTTCAGGATTGGCAACAATTTTTTGTGCTACAGGAGGGCTTTCGTAATTAAGACTTATAAGTACGCAATATAGTAAAATTTCGAAATATATTTGAACATCGACTCTTCTGAGTATTTTTTTTTTGTCTCTGGCTTTGTAACGATTCAATATGAGATTTTATACGAACAATCGATTACCGTCCTGTTTTTCTTAAGTTTATGTTATTACATAACCCCTTGGTCAACAGTTTTATGTGAAAGTTGAGGTATGCCAGGTATTTTAATGAAAAATATCTTATACTGACGTCCGAAAAAAGCGTCATGGTTAATTACGGACTTGCTTCTTACGCAGGTATTCAAATGAAACGTTAGCAATGGTTATATTATGGTAATAAGTCATTGATTTAAGTTTCGTCGGAATCAAACTTAAAAAGTTTCAAAAAAAAATCGTAATTTTCATAAAAATTTATGATGTAATAATTGCCACTAAACTCCCGGTGGAACGGAGTTGCACTAGAGATAAAAAAAATCAAACGAAGCGGCATGATGGTCAGCATCCATTTCTGAATCGATTGAGCCAAAGAAAAAGGTGGGTCAAGTTTCTTTTAAAAAAGTTACAGCACTTGAAAAGGAAAAGTGCGTCAATAAACGATTAAATTCTCAGGACTTCCGACTTTGACAGCCGATAACTTTTTAACGAGTAGTTGCACATAAAAAAAAAATGTTATTTTTTACATATGATTCGCAATGTGATAAGTATTCGAGCAAATATCATAACATTAGCGTCATGTTCCAGCTCGGCGTCTTCCTGTTCAAATCGGCAACCTGTATAAATAACGGTATATACGGAGGTTAAAACGAGTTCAAGGTGCGAATAAATAAACAATTAAATAATAAACACATCAGAGTGACAAAAATTGCGAAATAAGCTCATCCTATAACGCTTAGTTGCTACTATCATGTTTTGTTCTCAGTTTAGTTGTTTATACTCGTGTTTTTATACGTTTCACTTGATCTCCGCTACTTATTTATATTTAGCCTCCGGAAGCTGAACTGTTACATTTCCAACGTTCATTTGTTTTTTGATGTGAAGAACTGCTAATATTGATCAATACGAGAAAAATTATGCATATTTGAGTTGCACTGGGCGTCAAATTTATAAATTAACTCACTGAAGCAAATTGAAGAGGTTAAAAACTATAGAACAAATTAATTATTTATCCAGAACGTCGCAAAAAAATCCATCAAACTTGGTTATTCAATTATAGGTCCAAAGAAGTAAGAAATGTTTGCTTTTTGTTGCTATTTCGTTCCGCTGTTGTGTATATTATTGTTCTCCGATTTTGATCGGCCAAATTCCAGGTAGGTATATCTGTTATCTTCTGTTGCATGTTCAGACCATGAAATAAATTTAACATAGCAGTTGAAAAAAATTGTAATAACCTAACAAGGTTAAATACCATGTAGGTAAATTATTTTGCATATCTAAAAAGGTATGGAACATTTCGGAGAATATACAGTATCAATTTCCTGATACGATATATAAGTACAGCGCTTTGTAAAATAAAATAAAATCTTTAAAAAAATCCACTACACTGTCCAAGTAAATAAATTAGCATTTTTATATTATTACCAGAGATTGAATGAAATGAAAATTATGTCATCTCGATTTCTCGTATTTTTACAAAACCGTTCACAACACATTGTTGCTTTCACGCTTATATGGACTTGATCAATTAACTTTTTTACGTGGGTACCAAACCGATTAGATATCCGATGTCACCTCACCAATTTATATAGATAGACATGTGTAGTAAGCGATTACGTAAGTAGGTACCTAGAATATTTTGGTGTTTCATTCTATTATGGAAGTCACTGAGTAAACAACAGTGGGAGCAGGTGAAAATTTAAATTAGCGGCCCCAAGAATTAAAAAAAAAACAAACTCTGCAAAAAGGCAAATTGATCGACAGAGTAAAAAACTTCACTATAACAAATGACTAATAAATGACTAATTTTCCCCATAGTTTCCTACAATTGTTGTCTGTTTTATCATTTCACAATTTCGATCCAAGGAATTCATCAAATTTCTCACACCTTTATCAATACGATAATTGATTTTGGGATAATAAAAAATGATTCATTAAGTACTTTTCGTTGTACTTGTAAAAATAGTCTGAAATATACACAATACCTATAGGATATGACATAACAATTTATTAGTCACTGAGAAAAACTTCCTTAGGATATTTGAGGAAAATCAAAACAAAAACGAAAGACACTGAAATGACAAAAATGACAAAACTTCCGATAATGACAAAAATTACAAAACTTCCGATGATGCCAACTTCGTTGACAAAATATAAATGTTACAAGTGTCCGGTAAAATAGGCCTTTTGCAAGGTTTTCTACTCCGACTTCTAAGGGTTTTTTGCTTGACCTAAAGTTTAAATTACTACCTACCATTGCAAATACAACGTCCGAACCAATTATAGATTCCTACCGAGCAACCTTCTCACCTCGCTTTTCACTTATGGCAAGTGACAGAATAGAATTTAAATTAAGACACTCCAAATTAATTATTAATTGAATTTCATAACTCATACGACCTTAAAATAGCGCCACATTGTGATCCTCACTAGGTTAATGTGCCAAATAAATATTTTTCCTTTAATTCGATTCAGTTACGTACATTTCTACCTTAGCAAAACCACTCCTGTAATAATGGTCAAATTATGAAACTTAAGAAACTGTCGCCTCTTATCTTACCTACTCTTTGACGGAAATGTAAATATCAGGACTCGCCCTGTATGCACGAAATAGTCTAAATTCGAAAAGTTCGTTGCCAAGTATTCTTCAGTTTTTCGCTTAATTTTAAAGTTTCACCAGGAATAAATATTTTTTTAAAATTTAGGGCCTTAGCACGCCAATGCTTATTTCAAAATTAACCTACTAAATACCAATTAGTAACTTTTAGTCTCGGTTTTGGCGACACTAACCCAAGTGGTTAGTTTTTTTATTGACAAATTCGAAATACCTAGTTAATTAATTACTTCGTTAATTAAATACACTTTAATTCACATCGCTAACCATTGGCTGACTTCCTGCTACCTAAACGTTAGAAGCCTCTCCTGAACAAGAGTTAATATTTTTTTTACAACTTTTCCCCTTAAAAAACGGGGAGGTTTTCAACCCAGCAACGGGTATGTTCGATTTTTTGTTTATTGAAACAATAATCGAACAACCAAGGTAACAGAACCAAAATCCATTTTCAGTCACATGGTGCACATGATTGGGCACACCAGGACGGCGGGAGAAGGCCACGCCTACCCTACCAATGGCGCGTGCATGATTGGCCATGCTTTGTTGGAGGAACAAAACCACGCCCACTACTTTTAAAGCATGTACAGCCAGAGGGGCGAAGCCACGCCTTCCGCCAAATGCACAGAGGGGGCTCGGTCATGATAAGAGGGTTTGAAATTTCCAGAAAAAATAGTAATAGTAATAGTACTTTTCTTACAAGATAGAAATAATTTTCCCACACAAGGTGTACCAATGAAAGCTCCCTGCGAGCCTCCCTGATTACTTACATATTTTGGAAAATTTAAAAATGGCTTCTGTTTTGGATACAAGAACAGTTTTGTAATATGTTGGTGAAGGCAAATATCTCGATAATAGATGTAGGTAGGTACTCTCAAAATTTTTTCTCATAACAACAAAATTTGTTTAAAAATTAAAGCATGAGTTGAAGGAGCACTCGCATTACACTTACAACCGCCAAAACTCTCCAACTAAACCTAATTGGGGACTTCCGCGAGGCATTAGCCATAAATCGACAAATTTCTCCTATCCAATACTAATCGATAAACAATCAGCGGTGCCAGCAGAAGAAAGTGCATATTTACCTTGGGCAGCTCCGGTCGACCAGGCGTTCGTGACCTGTCGTTGGAAATGTAGTCGGGCACGTCCTTCCTGCTGGTGAAATTGAAAACCGCCGTGTTCGACGCCGGCTCCCTGGACCTGCTACTCTTCTTTGGCACTACATTTTTATTCACCACTTCCACCGAGACCTCGACACTAGCATTCACACAAACCACACTCGTTTTGCCGGGCTGCTGCAGGGTCTTCACGGTGTTGATGAGGTTCTTCTCGATTTCGGTCACAGTCAGGGTCTTCTCCACGACCTTCGGCGGCGTAAATTTCGGCGCTTGCAACTTGGGCGTTGGGCTCGGTACTTTCGCCTCTTTATGGCCGTTGATTTCGATCTTCAGCGGCTCCAATGGCGGCGTCTTCTTCTCGCACACGTTCTTGTTCACAGGCAAGTGCGACTGATTCACAGTTTGATTGGTGAAGTTGAAAACTGAACCGCTCGCCTGTTTGGGAGTGTTGCTAGCAGCCGAAGGAGACACCACTGGTTGACAGCTATCGAAATCGTCGAAAGTTAGAACTGTTGGCGTTAACTGTCTCGGGCTTGGGCTCAATATCGGGCTGGCAGGCACAAGTTTGCTTGGGCTTGTAGGTACCGGTTTGTTTGGGCTCAGAAGTGGGCTGGCTGGTTTATTCCTCCTTGGGCTGAGCAGAGGGCTCAGTGCTCTGGTTGGGCTTAACAGTGGGCTGTACAGGCCAGGGATGGGGGAGGAGTTGCGGATTTCGTCTTTGAGGAAGTTGTCGGTTCTCTTGTAGGTTGGCGAGGTGACGGCTGGCAATGGACTAGAGGTTAAAATGAGGTCAGGCGTTTCTGACAGACTAGTGATGTTTTTTCCGCGTTCGTTTTCGCCTTTGTTGTGGAAGTCGATCCTGGAGACGTCCGGAATGGGGCTTGGCAAGGGCGCGTCCTCCTTGAAATCCTTCTTGAGCGCGAGGTTCCTCGGTGGGGTTATAACTTGAGCCGATTTGATTGTTTCTTCACTAACTACTACTGGTTTTGCCGATGGGCGAGTATTACTTTTTACTTTATCATTAAGTACTGGTTTTGTGTGTTTGATTGGCGGTTTCTTTGCACTGACTTTGGCCTCCACCTTAGATTTTACTATTATATTGTTAAAACTATCCACTTTGGCCGCCACGTCGCCGGTCTGGGGCGGTGCCTTGGTGCGTTGCTCAGGCCGTCTCTCGAAAATCTTTTTGGTCTGCTTGACGACGTCGGCGGGTGGTTTTTCCTTCTCGTTCATTATAGGCTGTATTCTCTTAGGTCTGTTTATTCTAGGACTGACGTGATTACTGTTGAATTTATTCTCTGTGTTGGTTTCCAACTGGTTATCTTGGGCTTTCCTGTGGGGATGGTCACTTCCTTCCTTCTCGGCGGCGATAAGCATTTCCTCGTGCAGCGACTGCCGATTCGGTCGCACCTCGGCGGAGATGAGGGGAACGTGGTGGTCGAATCTGGAAATCGCCTCGACAGATCGGGCCCTCTTCATCTCGCCGCGTGTCGCATTCCTGTACCGGTTTGGGACGTTCTTCCCGGTGTCGTTGCCGTTTCGCCTGGACTGGAACTGGCGCGGTCCGTTCGGTACATCGTCGTCGAGCAAATTCTCCAAGGAGGTGGCCTTTCGCATATGCAATATCGAGGGCCTGACATTGCTCTCGCGTAACGCTAAACTTAGGTATTTATTTTTCAACTTGTTGACGATACCCGGGCCGTAATGCAGGTCCTCCGACGAGTCCGAGTCGCTGTCTTTGTGATAGCCGTTGTTACCGTAATTGTCACTCACCATATCGACGAACGGGTCGTGCTTGCTGTCCACCCAGACTCGTTCTTGAACCATTTTGGATAGTGGATGCGAACACGTCGTAGAATTCACATTACACTGTTCACTCACAGGCGAGCACGGAACACCAGACGTTACTGATTCACTCTTGCACGTTAGGCTAGGTTGATGTCCCGCACGGCCGCTGGAGGAGTGTTGAGGGGATGTGTACAGCTGTTGATCTCCGCTGCCAGCCGCGGCCACCGTTCTGTTTTGACTCCTCAGTCGGGCTATCAAATCCTTTTTCCACTGGGGGATATCGTTATCGACTTTGGCTTCCATTTCGCCGTACATTTCTAATCCACTGATAAAGTGCTAGTCTAATTTTTTTATTATACTCACATCATGTTACGCAATTTAATCTAAAACACACAAACAATAACAATATGTCAAGGCCCGTGCATGATAGCTTGTAAATATTGGGGATATTATTTATTAAATATTTATATATAGGTAGGTACCTTCAATGACAGCGGCGGTTTTCGGTCGATTTTCTGAATAATTGACACCTCACACACTTAAGATTAATTTATCACAGGACACGGCCATTTAATGAACGCGATAGTATGACTAGAATAATGCTTATTGAAAACATATTTCATACTTTCTATTATTATACCTATAATAAACACTCGACAGATATGTAAAAAACATGTAACCTATACACAAACACGCAGTGATGTAATGATAATCAAAAATGGTTCACACCCTGCGCCATCTGGCGTTGGGTAGATCAGTAACGCCTTATCCCCGTTTAGAAAACTGTTCGCCGCTCTGCGGTTATCACGGTTTGCCCCCGGAAGTATGCAACCAACTATACACCAAAGCGCTTAAAATTCTGTAGCGTCGATCTTTTCGGAAAGTAATAAAGTATATATCTAAAAAGATGTTTGGCTGGGGCAATGTAATCCTCAAGAAATACCTATATGGAAAGTAATAAATTAATAACGCAGTGGAAGCTAACACGTGTTTGGAAAAAATCTTTAAAAAGATTCGATAGTAATTTCGTTCTAAATCGGTTTCAATTTTTTTTTGAGGACGCTATAAATTCTGTTATTTACATAATTCAATGTTTTATATCATATAGTTGAAGAGTGGTTGTTTCAACGGATTTTACACATGTTTCAAGTAAAATATTAGGTACATACATTTCTATATATAAACCGTAGAAAGTACCACTGCACAAAAGTAAAATCACTATTTCGGTATCAGTGTAATGCACATGACGTCACTTAACCTCAAAATTATGCATTTTTAAAGATATTCGAATATTATGTTGCTTTTATCAAAATCTCTGCTTGGTTCCAGTACCATCGACTAAAATCTTGGCCAGTTCATTATTAATGAAGTTTTAATTGCCTTAATTTAATAAAATAAGATGCTTTTTGTTGGTTGGAAATCCAACCTATAATTAGCAGTCTATTTTTAATAATGCACATTATTAAAACTCTACATATTTTCTGTCTGTGAGAGTTTCTAAATGTTTATAGTGGATCCAATTTAAAACTAGAAAAACTAAAATTAAAATTGAATATAAATTTACAAAAACCAAAAATTTAAGGTTATGTGTATTGAAATTTAAATATCACGGCTATTGCGCAGTTGGCAACCTTGTTTTTCCTCTGGACTTCTTTCTTTTTTAACAGAAAATTATTTTGTATGACTATCGCGACATCTTTCAATGAAATCCAGAAATCCTGTACTAATTAATGTTGTGGAATGAATATTATTTTTGAACCAAGATAGAAATCTGTAATATAACACAACCAGATTACGTTCTAATTTCAAATCTACTCTTCTAGACTTTTAGTTCATAATATTGTCGGCAGATGTCGCAAATATTCAGAATTTAATCAATTAAAATTTTATGAAGGAATATAAATATTTATCACTTTATCAGTTACTTGTGTTTATGTATTTTTTAGCCTCTACTTATTCTGTTCATTACTTACCTATTAATAGAACGTGTCACTTACGTGCAAACACTGGTGGATCCAAGGGGGGGCCATGGGGGTCATAGCCCATTTCTTGAAGAGTTTAAAGATTGAGAAATTAGTTTTATTATTATATAAATATTAAAATGGAAAATATTTATGATTTTTTAGCACCTATTTCCCATATAATTTGAAAAAATATTATACAGGGTGATTTAAATTGTATAAAATTTGAACAAATTGTGATAAATAGTAAGGAAGTTCTGGCCAAAAGAAATATTGGCCATAAGTAGTTTATCTCTTCTGTATCTCAGAAATTAAGCGCAACAGACAAATTTCTATACCCATTCATGAATAATGTAGAAGTATGTACAGTTCCTCATGACTCACCCTGTATACAGTGTAAAATCAAATCTAACAGGGACGGATCCAGAGCGAAAGTTTGGGGAGAGTTAAAGAGAAATTAATAAAAATTACCAACAAAAATTTGTCATTGTTATTTTTAGGAATTAAAGAATCCTTGCTCTCCCTAGATCCGCCCTTGGAACTAAAACCGTACGACTTTGATTAATTACACTTTAGTAAATATATAATTTTTACCATATTGCATACTACAGTACAGTAACAATATCGTTTTTTATCGCCATCTATTATTATCCGTGATAACGGAGCAGGCGAATAAACACAAAAAAGTAAAAATTTATTTTGCGCAAATGAGATTAAAAGTGCTGCAATTAAGCACAACTATTAATTATCTTTTATTTACCGCTGGCGCTGGTGCGCTCGAAATTCATTTTATTAATGCATCACCGTCCAAGCCATCGGGGCAGTTCACCCCGTGTCATTAAAACCGAAACCCCGTCCAAATATGTAAAAATGAAAATGTTTAATGACCTGTAAGGCTGCACCGTCTGTTTAGCTTGCCCGTAACGCGTGTCTTGATTTAATGGCCTAAATAAATCTAAGCGATTTTTTATTGTTTGATTATCCGTGAAACAGGGCATATACAAAAAAAATGTGTTTCTGTGGCGTTACTGCACCCTCAACAGGACCTGCAAATATATAATTTTACACATATTATTATTATTATTATTTTCATTTTCCATATCCCCATATGGACTTTCCCAAACTCCCTTCAGTATCCGCGAGCCTAAGAAGTGAATCCTAAAGCCTTCAGTCCTACTCCTTTGTCAAAATATATTACCCTCCATCTGGTTTAAAATTATCTTCCCTTCAATCTTTTGAATTGAGCCCAACATTGGGCGCCAATATTTCCACTCTGTTGCTGTTGCTTTCTATTCCTCGTTCCAATTGTTTAAATGAGCAGCTGGTTCAAATTGTCGCTTGACCATGCAGACATTTTAGTCGTCAAAGGAAATTGCCCTGTATCCCTTGATTGCTGGTTTAGTCACTCTAAATACTTTTCCATCAACTTTTTTCTTACCTCATTAACTTCAAACTTTAATGTCATCAGTTCTTCAGTTGCTCTGTTGAGATTTTTCATAAAATATACTCGATTTGGGTCTGTTAAGATAAACGGAAACATATCACTGCCATATTAATTGCCTCGAAAATTAAATTTGGACCGAGCATTGTTTTGTCTCTGTCGCCAAAATACGTATTTGTGGACAACTGCAATGCTTGCAATTTATCCGCAAACGTTTGTTTCAGGCATTCCTTTGTGCTGCTTATAGGACCGCGGCCTGTAATGTCGAGTTAGGGAAATTTATGAGACGGATGATAAGAATTCAACTTCCCAAACTTTCTTAATAAGGTAACACGACAGTTGTCATTAAGTTACTAACTATGAACGTATCTCGCTCTCGCCATTCTCGTTAATTATTCCGGGCCTTGACGCTTCTAAATAAAACATCGAGTTTATTCAGCAATTGTACTGGTAGTTTAATATTCAGCGGGGATTGAAGTGAACTCGCTAAGGAAAGGTCGAAGGGAAAATCAGGTGCGTGGATTGTATTACATCGTTCTATTGGTCTGAGTTGGATGAGTTAGGAAAGAGAAGACAAAGATCATTGCTTCCATGCCCTAGATACATATTGTAAAAATATAAGGGCATATGTTGGAAACTAGGCGAAACTATGATCGTTTTTCTGTCCTCGATCTCACGCTGATAGTGAAGCTCTGACGTCAAACTTCGTTTGCAAGCCACGTACATTATGAAGCTGTTTGTTTTTGCATGAAAATAGCACACTGGAAAAGCTGTTTGGAAGGCGCCGGGTGCATTTTTACAGTGAGAGCCATAAATCTCGCATCCATGTTCGGTTTGCGGTCGCATTAGAAGGCAGTCCTAGTAATTTATACGGGCGGGCACATTTTTTCCTTCCTGTGCCAATTTTATTTGTCAAGGCACTACGTTTAGTTTTCCTTCTGTAGCATCAAATTCAGAACGTTCATATAATGATTGCTGAATACATTTATATTTATGTATCATTATCCGAATTGGTCTATTTAACGTCATCCATAAGTAGAAAATAAAATTCCGTTATTTTTATTTCATCGCTAGTCCAGCTTTGACATCATACTTCTCTACTGAATTGCTCTACTGCCATTTCTCCTATTTGATCATTTCATTTCAGACTCAACACCTGCGCATATGTTTACATTAACATCACGTTTCAGCTATTTTTTGTTTTGACTAACTTCATGTCATGGAATGTCCCAAAAAAATTAAAACTCAATATTCTGAAGGTATCTGCGACCAGAACGTCCTATACAAACAATGGGTTTTGGGGAAGAATTATTTGAAAAAAATTGCAACATAAATCTACGACCATCTCGCCTAGTATGATTATAATATAGTGGCGGTGAGGCATCGAGGGCACGTTTGTCATGATTTTTTAAGGGAAGAGAACAGATCGACGAATCGGCTTGATATTTATAGCCGTAGGGCAAGATTCGCAAGGCAATTTATTTGATTCGGGCCTTTTAACAGCTGAGGCCGCCTTAATGATAATCCGCACATATGTTCCGGATATATCAGACGCGAAAACACAACAGCGAGTGTGTTTGAAGAACAAACACCGCCAATGATAAGAAAAAAGGGACGAATCGGTTTTGGCGTCACAATTCCGTCATTTGCCGGGACGCATCTGGGACGAGGAAATTACAAGGGGAAATCAAGCCGAGATGTGAAACGAAAATTTAATGCCGTTCAAGCGTATTCTCGGACAAAGGTTTTAATACCTCCGACGACGAGATGACAAACTAGGTTAAAGTCGAGAAAGCTTGAATATCTGGCGCGGCGCGGGGTGCTCGAAGAAGCCGCAGCTTCTATGAAACATTTTAATGATGTTCTCTAACAGAGTTTACTAAACTCATTGTTCTATGTGTAGTTAAAGATGAGTTTTAGTTTTCATAATCTTCCTCATGTAAAGTGAGACTGGTATTAATTGAACCACCTCTCAACGCACAGAAGCAAGTCGCTACCCTGCTGCATCTAAAGTCTAAAAATGGTTATATGAAGTAAACCCGCATATTAGAATTAACTCAGACTAAAGCTAATTGGCAAGTAGTGCAGTATTTTTTGCAAAGAAGAATCCGTCCTAAATTATGGCGCCCAACGTGGGGCTTCAAATAAAGAGATTCGACGAGATTTTTAAATTACCACCGCGGAAGAGAAGCTTCGACAGAGCTTCAGATTTAAATTTTTTTAATGTTTTATCAATAAACAAGGGAATACTTCGGGAGTAAAAAAATAATGCATATCTTTCCACCCCCGCCTCGCCTCGCCTTAAAATCTTCACCAGTTGTCAGAACGTTCGAATATCCCTGGTTCTATTTCTCCTGCTTGTAATTCCACGACGGTAAGTATACGTAAAGGAAGCTAAATTTTAGTGGAAATTATCCCCAATACCCAAATTCTCGCCTGCAAATAGAAATATTTCACCTACCATTCCCTCAAGGGCAGTGTTTGGCTTATAAAACATGTTTTAGTATTCATAGAGAGCTTGTGTGTTAGGGCTTAGAGGTAATATCGTGGTAAAATACTCGGCTGTGAGGCTCTGAGCCGGCATACGTATAGGAAACTTCGGAAACACTGGCATTAACTTATCTCTATTGGCATTTCCATGTGAGATACGATGCGTTTTATTCGGAAAATATGGTGAAATATGTGCAACTGTGTCAATCGCGGTTGTTTATGACGTGATAAAAATAAACGACGGAAGGCTTGGGTTAACGTTCGTATAAATCATACGAATGTTTGGAGATCACAGCTGAGTTGAATCAAAACCAAAGGTATTTATTGATATGGTGCAACAACGTGAATGAGAGCATGGAAACAGTTGTTACTCGTTAAATGTTAGGCATTGCTTACTTGCTTTACTTGACTATGGATTTATTTTTTCCAACTCTGGGAATCTTTGACTTCTTCATATAGGTACCTTTGTTAGAGAAAAAATAGCTTCCTGCACCTTTTTAAGCGGAAAAGTTTGCATAATTCGTCTCTTGCAACAGAAAACTTGCTCCATGCATCTTTGCAGCAGGAAAATTTGGACCATGAACAGTTTGCAACGAAAATTTTGTACCATGAAAGGAAAAAACTTGCATCATACACCTTTAGCAGGAGAAAATCCTACACAAAGCACCTTTCCAGCGGAAATACTTGCATTATACATCTTTTTACCTTTAATTAAAATTTCACTGATGGATCGGCAAAAATGGTAGGTAGAGTAAAAATGCAATTAGTTCTTTTGCCCCACAGAGTATCTACATCTCCGTCTGATCCGTTGCAGAATCTTCTATCGATTCGATACACACAGCAAGCATATAAATTCCCTCCGCAGTAATCCATTTTTGTTAAGTCCATAAGATTTATCTTGTTAGAAAACCATTGTCGATAATTGAAGAGTCGCATCTGCGGATTTAACGAGATTTTCATTGCGGAAGCGGGGAGTTCGAGAAGCGGAATATAATGATATTGTTAAATCAGAGATCCATTAACAGGCCAGGCCGCTGATGGATATTAATTATTGTTTTTAATCCAGCGATACGGAGTTCCAGTCGATTAGTGCGAGGTATCGGATTATTTTCTGGGATTGAAAGGACTACAGGGTATCCCGAAGAAGATTCTTTACAGCATCTTACAGCACGAGGAAATACACGGACATAGCAGACAGGGGCTGGACCATGTTAAAATGGTAGGGGCATATTTGGCTACCATTGGCCGAGGGGCGGGCTAAGAGTGGGCGAGGCTTAACTTAATAAGTTTAGTCAACTGTAATTGGCCAAGAGGCGGGGTCAAGTGGGTTAAAGGAGGCGTGGCCCGAGTAAAGAATGGTAGGGGTGCTTATATCGTTCTAAATACTACTACGAGTAGTACTTACACCAAGTTTTTTGTTAATCCTGATTATCATTTTGTTAAACTTTTAGTTTTTGGCCATTTTTGGGATTTTATTTGCTCAATTTAATCTATTTATCTTAAATTATTTTCGACATTTTTATCTGTTCATATAGACACGTTTGCATCTAAGTGCATTATATTAATGTTCCCATCTTAAAACGCCTCGTTTCATAGATCAGTGGTGCATACTATCGGATATTAGTGCATAACCAGATTCACGTAGGGATAATCCTAGCTGAGTAGACGACTCGAGCTTTACGTGGGCGTTGGAAGGATTTTGCAGCGCAGTGACGTCAGCTCCTATTATTTGTCGGAGAATTGAAAATCCGGCTCTCTAGTAACTCCGATCTACATACCCTGGATGTGATAGAAACTTAATACTATATTTTATGGCGTGTTTCGCACTTTAAGGCGACAATTGGATCAAAGTTATGAAAGGATGAAATATGATTAGATCTTGTAAAGGATGCAATGGTGTCTGTATAATTATAGTTATTGCATATTCTAAGTACATATATTATTATACTTCCATTAGGCTATAGAAAAAAAGTCATTTAAAAAGTTATAATTAGGTATGTGCAACCCTCTTCTGTTGCGTCTGGGGAGTTGCTGAAAAGTTAGTGTAATCGGGAAATTAGTAATTGTAACTTATTCTGGTTTTGATAACTTGTTTCATAAAAATGACTCTGGAATACAGAATTCTATCATTATAACTTAGCATGGTGGTGAAGTCGCGGGAAGCGAGAAAATCATTGGATAGTAAATATAAATTCATCCCCACCATTGCAAGTAAGAAGCTATGAGAGTTCTAGGCCATTTGCTCCGGATGGCATGTGTCCATCAGCAGTGGCCACGGATGGGGTTACTGGAGGGTTTGCAGACTCTTCGCCGGGGGTCTTCAGGCAGTCAATGACCAGAGGCTTTTGTCGGTGTTGGGGACGAAAGAAACGCGAGAGGTCCTCTACGTCTTTAAATCGCGCTATTGATTATTTATACGAAGCTAGACCAAGAATTTTCATTAATTGTTGTAGGAAAGAGATGAGAGATGTTTTTTTAATGCAACTGCCCCACGTTGGGCGCCAATATCTAATGCGTAAGAGTCTTCAGAAGCTGTACTCAATGACCAGAGGCTTTAGGTTGAGACTATAATTTTAAATTGTGAATATCGTCTTGAACTATAGTATTTTTTACATTTTTTTCATTCATCCTCCCTTTTTGTTTAAATCCAAACGATTCCGTTGTATTACTCAAACCCCTAATTGCAAAACGATGTACATCGTACACCAGCAAACTTTCCACAACATCGAAAACACTTGTTTCAAGTTGCGGTATTCATCTTTGTCTTTAACACCGATTTAAGTTCCACATTATGCTTGACAATCTCCAAATTAACTACATGAGTATTAAATCATTGAATCCGACGTAATCCCCTGTGCCACTGCTCGAACTACCAAGTTGCACACACGTCCATGTACACGGTTCAATAGATTTACATCCGACGCTATTATAACAATCTGTGTATGAGTCGCTCTCTCCCTAGAGGGGAGCTGCAGGATTACTTCCTGAGCAGATAACAACGACGGCTTAGAGGTTTGCCAACTTCATTTCGGTCTTCAAACTTATCTAAAGACCATTACGCAATGGCAAACGCCCAATTTTAGCCTGGATGGACTGGAATCACTTAGGGGAAAGTAGAAGCCGCGGAATCTGACAGCAGTGACGAAGCGGGAAGGTTTTGTATTATTCTTCGCAGGATTTATGGATTTTGGTTTGAGATGCCATTATTTTGGCTGGTACTTAGACAATAAAGAAAAAATGTCTCAGGCGTTACGACTTTTTTTTCTTAACATAATCGACCAAGCGTTTTAATCAAGTGCAACAATTTTTCAAGTAGACGATTTAACAGTTAATGTAAATTTGAACGGTGCCAAAATCCAGCGCCTTAACGACTGCGGCTTCATCAGCCCACCGGGAAATTTCGCAGCCTCCCAGCGGTCTTATCCGCCCCTGCACAGCCAATATATGAAGTTGTTTTATGCACCGTCACGCTCAAGCTAGTTACTAGATAGCTTGTAAAATCTCAACCGTGGAAATTTTAATCCCGGTTTTTTTCAACTAGTCCAAACTTTGTTCATTTGCGACCTCGTCCCGATTAAAATTTTTAGACGTCGATTTTGGCAGAGGAATGCATATTCAGTTTGTCGGAGTGGATTCCGAATTTACCGTCAAGAAATTTAATTAGGCCGAGCCGGTTTCGTGAATGACCAAATAGTTACTGAGCTGTCGACGTGGAAGAATATTTGATTATATTAAGGCTCGGTTCGGCGCTTGCCCTCTCCAAATAAGTTTTGCATAATTAAAGGTTTCAGGCGACAGAATTTTATTTGCGAAAGAAACGCGAGAGGTCCTCTACGTCTTTAAATCGTGCTATTGATTATTTATACGAAGCTAGACCAAGAATTTTCAGTAATTGTTTTTAATGCAACTGCCCCACGTTGGGCGCCAATATCTAATGCGTTGTCCTTCTCAGCTATCAGCGTTAAAAAGAAAACCTTGACAAGTGGTATCGTTTTCCAAGCGTAAAGTACATAAAGCAGTTTTTATTGATTTTAATCAAAATATAATGATGATTTACATTAGGCACTAATAGGACCTGTTGGGATCGATAGCTATTTGAGGTTAATAATTGAAATACACGTTTAATACCCCGAGGTTGTTGGTTTTCGATTGGCTGGCAGATTAATAATTGTTCAGCACAGTCCGTTGTGTGTTTAATATTATACTAGGTTTCGGGAGGAAAGTAGTCAGACAGGATTTCGGGATAGACAAATTGAAAAAAATTTAGGGTTTCTTTTTTAAGTGATAAAAAAAAATAAGATAAGGGTGTAAAATTGAAAAATAGAAAAAAATAACGGAGTTTCTTCTTTAATATTGAAAAAAATTTAAAAAAAAATCGAAAAAAAAATTTGGTCACCGAAATTTTTTGCAAATTCATAAAATAAGTTAAAATTATCTGAAAATATTCTCCAGTTCTGCTTCGCCCATGAAGATGAGTAGATAAGCTATGAGGATTCGGGGCCACAAACCCCATCTAAATCTCCATAAGAGGAAAATTGGGACTTTTTTTCCTGATTTTACTCCCTTAACTTCCATCACTCTATCATTTCTATAGAGTTTAGAGGTAGCAGCTTTTATATAAATCCATAGACATTCATGATCAGGTCATGATCAGGTCATGACCAGGTCCTAGCCGTTCATGGATCTATGCAAAAAGTTGTTACTTTATCAGTCCAATTCAACAGCGTCCGTGTGCATGACCAACCCCGAGTGCAATATTTAATTATAAAATCGGATCTTCCTCCACACCATCAATCATCTGAAGGAATCTGGGATCAAATGAGGTCTAACGCAAATTTAACTACACGGTCAGCTTCTATCGATTGTTCGTTACTGACAGGAATTGTATGCGCATTAAAAATGCATTTATTAAGGCTTGTACTCTAAAAAAAGACGTTTGAATTGCACTCAAACTTAATTTAAAACGCACTTAAATTCGTAAATAACCTTGTTTTTCGCGACCAAAATATATATTGTGAAAGCGCACATCGTTAGCATTAATATTTTCATTCTCCTTTAGAAGTCACAAATAATGATTTTTTTTTGCAGAAAAGATAACAAAATAAAACCTGTCACCCTATTAACAATCGCACAGTAAGCTTTAAAAATAGCCCGTTACAAATTTATATATTCTTTATTTAGGTTATTTATAAGTTATTGCGAACGGGAAACATAAAGCTTTTATTTTGTATACCGGCGTCGATAATGGAGGTGTTTCTTTGTTGGTCATGATTTACTCTATCCGACAAGCTTTTGAACATAAACGGCACATGATACATTGATTGCTGGTATTCAATACGTTACGGCATGTGTTCCATTACTTCCATTCATGCAGCAGCAAAGGCGTGTATATTTATCGGTTTTGGTAAAAATATAAAAGGCGGGCCACGGTCACGGCCGCTAATTGTCAATCATATTTTGATTTAATTCGGATTCCACGCCAAAAAAGCACTCAATCAATCCTATTCGACATGTTAAAGGTAAATATTATATAATATGAGCAAGTAATTAAACCAGGGTCTTTTTGAATAATTTCGAATGCCTTTATCGGCTTCCCTTTCACGATTAGCTAACACCAATGGATGTATTAATAGAGAAACAACCAACACTTGTGTATAATTTTTTGCCGGTTACAAAATTGTTTATAGCCAACACAAACCTTTGTATCTCACGTTTGCTAACACGAAGAATTCCAACGTGACGGTTCGGTTATCCATTATCGATGCCGCTTGTCGAAGTAAACAACTTCTAAGATATGATTAATTGAAGTTGCCATTGTAACGTCGACGGATGGCTGGGTTTATGCGGATAAGAGCGAGTTAAGGATTAGGTGATATGTTTTAAGTAAAAGGGGTTCCGATGCATTGTACTTACTGAATTACTATGTAGGCAGTTAAGTGGAAGCAGAAGTACACAATGGCAGACATCTTTGTTGTGTTCGTGGATAAACAGTTGCAATTTAATTTTATGGTTGAGGGATTGCCGAGCAAATGGGTCTACTCTTCGAAAATAGCTTGCAACAGGTTGCAGCAGTATGCTAATTAATGAAGGGGATTGGAATCTAATCATAACTTTGGTTAACGATTATTGGTGAAAGATTGGCCAAATAAATTATTCAAACTAGGAGAAGAAGCTGAAATTAGATGTAAGTCCAAATCATTCAATTCTGTTGGAAGAATTAACACTGTTTTCAATTATAGAAATAGAAAATCCCAACGAAGAAATAAACAAAAACAGTGCAGTTTTAAAATATCAGCTTTATGGCAAGCTCAATAAGGTTAAAGTTTCTCTAACCTACTGGCGAAATAGCGTACGTTGGGTTGCATATACGCGTGGCGCCACCACTTTCGTGGTGGTAATCCGATTTTGAATCAGCTAAAGTTTATATATTCTGAAAGCTGATTTATATACTGATCGTCGTGTCGCGACCTTATTTCAGTTATGCATATTCTGAGCCGATCCGGAGCATCCATTCCTCCATTTTAAATACACCTTCGACTTTCGTGACGTGGGCATAATGCAGATTTATGGCAGTTGTAGAAACTGTTCTAATTATGCATGCCATTTGACAAGATATTTTAACTTGTACGCCATTTGAGAAATGCTCCCCAAGGGAGCAAGGCGGACTCGATACAGCATATGTACATTCATCATAATTTGTAAACTGTCGGATACTACTTTAACTGCTGTAATTTATTTACTTTAATGTATCTGGAATGTAGGTATATGTTTTGAAGCTATTTCCAATGGAAAAAGGTGTGTTTCAAGTCGGTGGTTCCAATTAGTTACTCCTCATGTCCATTTCTAAGATCTTATCCTACTTCTTAGAGAGTTTACTACTTTTATTTATTTCGTAGCAATTTCTATCTTTTTTATTATACCTACTAAAAACTAAAATAACCCAAACCATTAGATAAAATGTTTATGTATTTCCATCTCCTGTATAGGCAACAGAAACTGACTGAGGTAACACTTATTTAATAATATGGGAACTGTATCTTCACTGCGTTAATACGAGGGATGACCTTTTAGGGTTAATGTGTATTTTAAGTGTTTTCCAATGCCGATATTTGTACAGATGGTTACATTAAGAAACGACGAGGTTACTTTTATTTTTTATTCCGCGTCTTACAACTTCAATCACTTTAATGTCATACTTGGAGACAGCTTCTGCAAAAATTCCATATCTCGTCGTTTCACTTTTAATCAAACCGGTATATTATAGCAACTGTTTATAAACACTTTTTTATTAGTATTGTCAGCTAATTAGCGTTATTTAATTAAAATATTATGTAACCTAATGTTGTGTGATAAATCTTTTTTAATGGATCATAAATTCCCGAAATATTCATCTCGGCTATCGATAATTTGTTTTTTTATCTGTCTTATCTGCAGACAGTTTCGACAGTCCTAAATTGCAACAAAAATTTTTGCGACATAATATTCCCTCGATCATAATTTCAATATGGATAAATATTACTGTGTTGCAAAATAATTCTGCCGTTGGAATGTTATAATTTGTTTAAATAAAACTTCCACACTAAATAATAAAGAGAAGGTTGTTGAGTGATTTATTGCCTACAGCTTCGTTGTCATGCTTACATTTTGTTTACATAATATTTTATTAGAGCCAGTGGCGACAATTAGTTGTTTTGCTGTCAATGATAATTTCTGGTTGTTTTCTCTCTTGTACGAGCTGCTGTCTTTGTCTTAAGTTTGCAACCAAGGGCTTGTTTTCTTGTCTTATAGAATTTTTTTTTAATCCCATCGACATAAGGAGCACGACCACTGCAATCACTGCAGTCGTCATCGGAGCGCACAGAAATGAATTTTACTTACAATCGGTTAATAAAATAATAATAATAAACACCACGATTTCTTTTAACCCTGAACAATCTGAGGAGGTCTCCTGTGGCAAATTTAAATAAAAAACGTATTAAAAAATGACAGATGACATGCGTGCTTTGTTTGGATTTTAATCGCTTCTTAACTACAACGAAACAAGACTTCTTTAAAAATTCCAACAAAATTCCTAAGAGAATTATTGTTTTTTATAATCAAACTGGTATATAATTCTACTTTATTGATATTTTACGGCTTTCAGAATTACTAGTTTAATATAAATAAACATAAATGCTAATTACTTAGTCTATTAGCCTAATGCTGCTCGCTTAATACTTAATAGTAGCTCAGATGTTGATCTGCCCAAAGAGAATGGCAAGGCACAGACGTTACACATATAAAGCTACATAATAATTAATAAGCGACCTTTGAGGGTTGCCTACTACTGCAGAAAGTGCCTTTAAATAATTAAAATGAATTATTATAATAATTACAATAATTTTTTTCACCTTCTAAGTGAAATATCAACAAGTCTTAACATATTTCGCTTAGAAGTGGCTATGAAATCGATCTCAAATATCTGAAATTAAACGAATTAATTTGGGCTATACTGCGTGACGTTTAAGTTGCAACATCCAGTAATACACGAGGAAGTTCAATTCAATAAACATATAAATGACGATTTTTAGATATTATGTCACCTAGTATTTACTGACTGTCTTCAAACTACAGTGTATTCCTCTTGCCAAAAGTAATAGCTAAGCTTCTTATGACCTTACATTATACAGAACTCGTGAATAACTGTTCAATTAATCACTGAAACGTATTACGAAATAGAAAAAATCAGACGTTATTGAAGCTTCCGGAATGCAAACTAAAAGTAACCTTGCCGTTGCTTAATGTATTCAATTATACAAATATCGACATTGGAAGACACTTTAAATATAAATTAACCCCAAAAGGTCATACCTCGTATCAACGCAATGAAGATACAGTCTGCTAAGATTTATAAATTATTCACTCAGTCGCTTACACTGTAAATGGAGATACTTCAATAAATAGGCTTTGGTTGTTTTGGTTTTTAGTGTCACTAAGACAAGAGTTTGTTTAAATATGTAACCCATGTCGAAGAGCCTTGGGGCATTGACCTTGGGGGTCGCTTATGTGATGCATTGATTTAAAAGATCTTGAAGAAACTTTAGGCCCTCTGCAAAGTGCAATTTGGGCACGTTTAGTGAGTTAAGATAAGTCGTTTACCAATAGCAAAAATAGCAATGGACCTAGATTAGATCCCCGCGGTATCCTAGAAGTCGATGTATAAAAAAAATATTTACGAATAAATATATTGATTGCAATAAGCTAGCATTGAAGGATTCATTTTTAATTTAGCCTTTCTGCGAATAAACTGCCATCAAGAGATTATTATTTGCGTTGGCCACCTCGTATTTATCAAGGATAATTCCGTGCTCATATTCATCCGATCACAGTTCTAAACCAGTTTTTTAATGGTCAAATGTCAGTAGGTAAAAATCACTATTATTGGCGTTTAACAAGTTTTTATTCATAAAACGGTATAAATATATTTTCGGAATTCCTCGCGATTTTACTAAAACGAGGGACATGTAGTAACAATAAACCAAGTGACGCAATACTAGAATAGTCATTTAAACTATTACATCATATTTTTTTTTACTTCTTTGATTATCAATTCCTTAAACTTTAATCCACCTCATTAGGGATTGCAGCTCAATGCATTATATTATTTTATGAGCGCTACAACATTATAAGAAAACAAACAAAAATTAATAAAGATGCATAATGTTAACTAATATTAACTCATTATTATGCAATTGTTAATATAGTAATAAATGCTATTGACTGCTTAAATGCAAAAAGAACATTAAATTTCTTGCATAATTAATTATGTTAATTTACTGTTTCTTTTGACTATTACGTCTTCGCGATAATGATGGGACCGTACCTGTTTCCTTCGGCATAAAATAACCTGCATTTGAATAAAAAAAGAAACATTAAAATGGCGGCGCTCCAGTCCCTGTTGTTTATGGCGCTGCAAGCGTCTCGTATGTGTCATTATTACAAGAAGAAGAAGAAGAAAAGAAGAGGAAAAGAAGAAGAAGAAGAAGAAAATGATTAGGTTTCTTTGCTAGAAGAAACTACCGAGGGAATGCATAAGAAGATAATTTGGTTTGCTATTTTTTTTTAAATCTTCAAAGAAAATAGTGTTGTTTTTGGGGAATGGTTCTGTTGAATCTAATATTGATGTTCTTAAAGAGCTCAAAAGACAGCCGCAACACATCAGGGTATCTTCTATACTTAACTGTTCCCGTAAATTGGCTCTCATTTAAAAAGTACGAGTCAATTATTCGGAAACAAAGAAATTGTAGTCTTCCTGTCAAAGGATAGAATTAATTAACTAACCAAATTAATTTTGCGGTTTCAACTAGTGTTTCGTGTATGTAATGAAATTATTAAGGATAATAAACAAAAATTCTTAATTTCTTAATTTTCTAAATAATAAAAATAATAGTAAAAATAATACAATATTAAATCATTCATTACGTTTTTCATCATCATCGATGATGTCTGCATCATCTTGAATTTCCTCAGTACTTTCTTCTTGAACAAAAATAGCTCTATTTTGGCCGACATTATAACACCTCGTATTTTAAAAACTACATAAACCCATAAATCCTATACAAAATTATTTCAACGTCCTTTACAAGCTCATAAATATATGGAACTCCATTTGGAGACACCTTCTACAATTTCTAGTACTCGGTATTCTTTTGTTGGTTAATGAGAACATTTATCTTCAATAGTCAATTTAGTTTCCGGTTATATACCTGGGCTAGATCATTTATTAGATTGCTTATACTTGAACTTGAACTTGAGACAGATACTAAATCTCCCAGCAAAATGTAACGCACTTTTGGACCAACAAATTTAAAGGCGTTCACTTTAATTCACAAAGTAAACAATTCCTCTGTCAGCTAAAATTCCTCGTAATTGCCACCCATACAAGGATCACTGATCCACACTGTTCATCTCCCATGAATTATGAATTTATAAAAAAACAAGTTTCCAAATTATTATTTTAGCGTACCTAATGACATTTGACGATATTTAAATAATAAATAAAAAAATTAGGAAACCTGTATCGACGGTAATTTAGTATAAATATCATGGGCGACGTGGGATCCTCACAATTTAGTTCCAGTAACTCAGACACTAATACTAACAATGAAGGTAAGTGGCCTGAAATTTACTTTCAATTATTTCGTAAGGATAATAACTAGTCCTAGTTGAATAACTGTACGACGATGTGTTTGCGTGGGTTTCTCCACATATATTAAATTGAAAAGTCCAGGTGTAGTAGAGCTTTAGGGCAATGCGTGAGTATATAATTTTAAGGGTCGGTGCAGGCAGGTGTAATTTCAAATTGTGATTATTTACAATTTTGGCGAAGGCACTAGGGTTAAATACAAAAAGTTAACTTTATGTTTTATTACAAGTTCTCGTGGAATAAATTTGGCAAAAATAATATACTAAGGCTTAGTGGGGGGAGTGAGGCAAAGGGATATCATTAATAAAAACACAGTTTTTGGTTTAGTTTTAATTTTTGATGCAAAAATAGGTTTCGCATTGTTTTCTCAATTTTTCAATATTTCCAAAAATAATAATTTTGAAATTTTGTGTACTTTTACACTTACCATTATTAATGAATTGTTGTTGTTAATGGCGACGTTTGTTGATTCATTCAGTCTGGGAGAAATTAAATTAATTTTTAGTTCCTTCAGGAATAAAAGCAATCCTTGAGCTCTCAAAAATGGAACTGTAGCGTAAAAAAATTGTGGTTCACTTCTGGACAAAATTGTTACCGTCCTGATAAAAAAATATGTCGATATTATATTTATAATTTTTCTGTGTGTAATTTAAAAGGATTTTAGTTGCCAAACGAGAATCTATAATCAGTTGCTTAAGAATTTAAAATCTCGACAGCCTGCAGCGGCGATGCATTCCTGTCGCAGCTTTTTGTCCATCCTTTCACTTATAAAAATAGATTTTGATTTAATTATCTAATATAACAACTAATAAGATACAGGGGATATAAGACTGAATAAATCGCAATCTCTGCCACGCCCTAATAAAAATTCAGTAAAATAAGTAACTTCGTCACCCCTGTCGCCCCCATATAAATTAATCCATGCACCAAATTTGATCAAAAGAAACTACCACGAAATACAGACAGACAGACAAATATTTTTTATAACACGACTTTTTAATTTAACTTTTCGATCCCTGGTTCCACCCAGTCAACCCCTTATTTTAGACCAATTTTCAAGTTTTACACATACAAAGATATTTAAAAACACTGTTCCGGTTCCAATACGTATAATCCCCGAAACCGATTCTTCACTGTCGCAATATTGTAGAAGAAAAAACAATTTTTTAAGCGATTATTTCTACTTAAATAATTGGAAAAGTTCATCCCGATTATCGCGCAACATCTCCCGCTCCGCCGACCCATATAGAGTTTTTCTAACGTCGGTATCTTCTGCACGTACGCATTATTTAACGCGTACGTAGGCGGGCGAGGAATGCCAAAATATTCATAATGAATTTACGAGAAGTTTTAATTACATTCATCCCAACAATTTATGCGTTTCTGAAATCCAGCATTGCTGCTAATTCCCACAATATTTATTATTAATCCACTTAGTTAAGGTCAACAGGTTATCATCGTACGATTTTCCAATACCAGGAGGCCCACTTGAGACTCTCAAGGCGATATGAATATGATACGAGAGGCAACCGAATAAAAATTTGCGTAGAAACGTTAAAGAAAAAAAAAGAAAAATAATAACATTCAAAAAATATTTAAAATCGAATCGTAAACGATTTTGAAAATAACACTTTCCTATTTTAACTGTTTTCGGCATTTCCAGGTCGCTGCTCTTGCCCTCCTCTTCCTCGTCGCCGCCGCATACGCCGTACCCCTCGAAGAGCCCATCCCAATCATCAGCCAGGATGCTGAGGTGAACTTCGATGGTTCCTACCATTCCTCCTTCGAAACCGGTAACGGCATCGTCTCCGAGGAACACGGTGTATTGAAGAACGCCGGCGTCGAAGACCTTGAAGCCGAAGAAGTATCTGGTTCCTTCTCCTACCCCTCACCCGACGGCACCTTGATCAAGTTGTCGTACGTCGCTAATGAGAACGGCTTCCAACCCACCGGCGATCATCTTCCAGTCGCCCCCACAGTATAAACTAGGACTCGAGATGCTGTAAATTATGTATATAATGTTTATGAAATGTACAAAATTGTCAATTAAACTATGTGAACGTTACAAAAGTCCATTTTTTGCGTAGGTTATTTACTCTACCTTCACCAAAGTAGTGGATCATCAAAAAGTAATTGGGTCCAAATAGTTGCATTAATAAAGAATACTTCGGTATATACGCGTCTTGTTACATTATAGAATCTCATTAAGAATAGGCAACACAGAATACATTGGCTTTCATATGTTGAATGGGTTGCATACCTAAGGTAAGATTAATTAGTTTTGCTCCTCGCGACAACTTAGGCAGCCCATGTAGACGCAGGGTGTATATTTGGTTGCCTACTCTTAGGTTATGTAATTTAAAAGGGTTCTGACCGCTTTGATTTGATTGCTGGACGGGTTTCCTCGTGGA
This sequence comes from Rhagium mordax, assembly GCA_963680705.1. Taxonomy (NCBI): domain Eukaryota; kingdom Metazoa; phylum Arthropoda; class Insecta; order Coleoptera; family Cerambycidae; genus Rhagium; species Rhagium mordax. The sequence goes on from OY796665.1 coordinate 2,076,717, forward strand.
TATGTTCCTATCAAACATTGAGATTCTTATTTAAAGCTCATGTATTTGCTTTGAGAGCACGCATATTTAACTATTTTGATAATTCATATCTAAACAACTTCTCTTGCCTCTTGATGGGACGTGAATGATTTTTTGCTGAACAAAAAATAAAACTCGCTACCAGAGCTGCGATTTCAGACGCCTAATGCGCCATTAAGATGGAATCCAGGAAACTGCGCCAATTTGGAAAATTCCCAACGGCCCAAGTTGTGGAAATAAGGAAACTGTTCCAAGGGTTCAGTTCAGCTTTTACTATTATAATCTCCGCCCACGCCGGTGACCTTTTCTATATTCACTAACGTTACTGCTTACGCTTCATTTAAAGCAGATTATTATTTGCATAAGAAAATGGAAAAGGCGTTAAGGGCTGACGAGTGAAAACTAAAATCTACAGATATTATTCTCGTCGATTTATTTCCGCGTAATCCTCTTGAAATAAAAGTATTTGCAGAGAGTGTGGAATTGCCCTCTGCTGGTTCCTGTTACAAAGAGTGCACACCCTGTTGGTACTGTCAGATAAAGAAGGTTTAAACAGGGCGTTCAACTATAATTTACGTTCATTGCATTGCCTAGACTAGGGCAATTTTATTTTTAATAATCCACTCACGGAATGCTCGGATCTGCACCGTTTCAAGAACAATGCTCTTTGGGCTCATTCATTTTGCAAGAGCATCGTAAATGAAAATACGGGGTGTAATTTGTATGCACGCCATGTTCGGCATACCACCAGATTATTTATACTGAAAGCGTTAAAAAGTTGGCGGAAAAGACCTTCCCTAAGCCAGACCGGGGCGTCTTAGGCGCCGCCAGACAGAAACGGAACGGCACATTTGACACCAATTCTCTTTCCATCATATAAACATTAGCAGGAATGAAACCTTTGAAGTGTCTTTAGGCAAATAAAAAGAGGTATTTTACTGCCTACAAAAATTGACGGTCCTTCGCAAAGATGAATGATTTTCGAGCCCATACTAGGAAACCAAAAACATTTCCAATGTTAAAATGTGTCCATCATACCAAAAATTTCCAGAGAGAAAACATTTTTGTATTTATATGGTCTCCTCTACATAAATAAGAATAATCTGTTGGTTTCCAATTATCCCTTCTCATTTTGATAAACCATTCTATTCTCCTTGCTGGGTCTCTGCGGAAGCGTTTCATAAAAGCCCTGAGTTACTGCAATTTATTGCTGCGCAACCAGGCATTTCGCCCCTAACTCTAAAAAGCAATAAAATTCGTTTGCATGGTAACGATAAGTAACAAACAAATAATGCGATTTTGAGGTCAGCAGATCCGAGCTAAAGAGTGACATTTGTGACGTTAACGAAAAATTTTAAAGACCAAGACCCCGCCCGAGCAGTTTGCAAAACCCCATAGCTCTTGGGAACTTGCAAAAGCTCGGCGACTAATTACACACTCACGCTTCTGAGAGGAGCATTACGATGATCTAATACGGTGGATTTAGTGGGCGTCAACTATAATAGCCGGATATTAATCCTAATAACGCCAGCCCGGTCCAGAGCGTCTGTCTCGAGAGACGACACGGAACAGGTCTTAACGTCCACGAGCCTGGCTATCTTTATTAAACCCAACGGACTTTAGGGATGCTTTCCTTTATTGGAACACACATCCTAAGCCTTTATTAGAGTTTTTAGCGGCAGTCCCTGAATGACAGACGGCTTGCTTGTTCGCGTTATCCTTACCTTGGCCTACGTCACTAATGTAGTAAGTTTACTCATTAGGGCAGGTTACTTTTAAAATAGCCTGGGTCAGGGAGAACGGCGAAACATCACTTAGGAGACCCTCTAGGGACGCCGACCGACCTAAAAAATTCATCAAGTAAGTGTTATATGTTTTTTTAAATGCACTGAAACCTTCATTCCGCCGAGGTCCTAGGGTGGTTACCTTGACGCTTGAGGGGCGGCGGTACTATCATCGGGCGCCAGTTTCCGTTTGGAGCATAAAAATACCAGTTTTCTCTATTAGCAGGATAATAAAGGCTTGGGTAGCAGCAGTGAAGAAACGGTTCTGCTGAGGGTCTTTATTAACCTATAAGGAAAACTCAGGGGGTTCGTGCGTTTATTCAGAATAAATCGATAACACTACTGGTTGGACTGCTGTGCTCCAAATTACTAGATTTCTAAACGGTACAGTAGATCGGAATCGTTGAGTTTTATATAAGAATATTATCAAGGGTGCTTCTGGCGGACATCCCTTGGTGGCTGTTTCCATTACTGATCGTTATTTTACGGCTGCTAACCATGGATTGAATCCATCCTACAGTTGAATGCTCAGAATCTTTCCTTTGTGCAGCTCTTTCACTGATTTATTGGAGGTGTCATCAAAGGCTTCTTCTGTATCTATAAACGGACAAAGAGTTAAATCTTTAGCCGCACTACCGTCTTTTCGAGGCTGTATCGCTTGATAAGCAAATTGATGTTTGTGAAGCGGTGAACTCAAGTGGAAATCGTTGCCGTGGTCGGCGCAGAACGATTTAAAAAAATCAGCCCGCGGGATTGCAAAGTTTCTATCACTCGATACATCATTAATGCATTACGTATATGTTGCCAGCTTCCCTAGTGCTTAAGTACCGACACAACGTTACATTTTGGTAACTAAACTTTTTAGAGGGCCATAACTTGGCGAGTATTTAACGCACTCCCTCCGACTTGGTGTAAAATAATAATTAAGCGCGCGAGCAAAAAGGCCTGCCGACAAAATGCATGTACATGTACGTACACAGAAGGAACATAAAGGGCCTAACGTCCCGCTGCCAAAGTAGTTTCTGAACTGACAACGGCTGTTTTAATGATCATTCCGCTCTTATTATAACTTTAATGGGATTCTCTTTCGCTGCTCTTAGCTGATGAAATAAAATGGACGTGCGTCGGACGCCTAAATGGGCTTGCTTCTGATTTTACGGTTGTCGCTACACATACAGGAGTGGCTTAAGTGCCGGTAGTTTACTTAACAAAAAAAAAAACAGCTGTCCTTTGTCACTATTCATAATATTGTCATGACTGGGTTTAAATAAGTCATGACTCAGGGGTTTATTTAAAACAAAATAATTACATAAATTGAGGTTAGGTTTTTAACGATTTTTTAGAATTGCCTCGTTTATTAGCGAAACGTAATTTAACTTAAAAAAGCTGTTTTTTAAAAGCTCGACTTGGGAAAATTAAAACCCTTTTAAGCTTGAAAAATTTTAACATCCTTACAAACTCCCGGCGCCTCACCCTCCGAGTTATATTTAGAAATGGCAGTTCACGCCTCTTTCAAACTTTCAACGACTAGATGATTTTCTGGAATGAACGAAATGAACAATTCGGATAATATCCATCGTGCCGAGACCCAATTTGTTCCACAAACATCAGAGTTGTTTCTTGTTCTCGAATGGAGGCGATTAAATACGTTGAGCAAAGGAGTTTAAGAACTGTTTGTTCTTTGCAACTGCTGCCTTTCATGTGAGTTATTCGATAATCATATTTAATAAGCGAGAGAGCGCGCATGGTACTATTTATAGGGGCGGAAAATAGGAGAGAGATTTATAATTCAATACGTTAGGCAGTCTCTTTTCTGTGGGCCGAACATAAGATGATTTTGACGATTAAATCGGTTATTTATACTATTTTCTTTTTTTTCTAAATTTTTTTCACTTTCTCCACCCCGAAACCCTCGCCGAAACCTAATCTAGTTATATTATTAAACTTTGACAAACGCTTAAAATCATCTTCTAGAGTTTTACAAATATTTACGAGAATTTCGATAATTTCTAATAATAACAAGAACTTTATTGAAATTACATTTCAATGGGCAATTGAACGACGTCCTTCTGCCAGATAATTAATTACAAACTGATCACAAAAGGAGTAGACAAAGCACTAAAACACTAAGCACATAAAATGATAATGCTTTGAACAACAAAAGATTTATTAAAAGAAATGACCAAAACATTATAATAATTGTTCTAAAAAACAAAAATTCGGATTAACTTTTTAAGACACTTTCCAAAAAACCGTAAAATACCCTATTATATTCAATTCAAATCTAATGGAAAATTAGTCATTTTTGTTACTTATCGTACCTAATGCATTTGTGAGAAATACCATGCAAACGAATTTTATTGCTTTTTAGAGTTAGGGGCGAAATGCCTGGTTGTGCAGCAGCAAATTGCAGTAACTCTGCAAAAAAAGGGCTTTTTAATGAAACGCTTCCCCAGAGACCCAGCAATGAGAAAAGAGTGGTTTATCAAAATCAGAAGAGATAATTGGAAACCAACAGATTATTCTTGTTTATGTGAGGTAGATATATTTTATGTACCTACAGTTTATGTTTATAATTAAATGAATAATTTAAACTTTGCTCAACAATAAATACTACACCGCCCACTACTTACAAACATTATTTTTCCACGTGATACAGAGAAAGAGTGGAAATTTTAGCTTCTGCTACTTCAGTGGCATATTCCATTAAAAGTTTTTATTTCATTCAGTTGAGCACCAAATGAAATGTTCGAAAGACTACGCCCGTGATACCGCCGCGCCGTAATCGAATGACTGCCTTGACAAAAATTAAATAATAAAAATAAAATTCGATTGTCGAAAGTCGTTTGGTTTCCATCCGGACAGAGAGCATCCTATATCGTCTCCCCTAGTGCTTCATGTGGTTTTAGGTTTCAATTGATGGTGCAGGTCGCTTTTTGGGCTTAATAACTTTGCATTTGATGTTTCCGATAGCAAACTAAAATCAGTTTATACGATTGTACAGGTGTAACGTGTCATGGTAAAAATGGATCAACATGAAAGCTTTGTGTAGACAAGAAATACGAACGGAAGGATTTATCAGAAATTGTATTTACTTTTCATAGCAAGAATTCTTTCAGAGAAAAACCGATGGTTTAGATGAAGATTCCTTTAAGCAAGCGTACGTAATCCTTTAAACTGGATAACATAACTGGAGCCCTGTGCAATGCAATCTGATCTAAGACACAAAGTGAATCGAACTGGAGCGCTGTGGCTTTTTCCAGTGTTAATACTTTTTCTCATTGTAATCTTAATGAACCAATCATTCCAAAATTATGATTGATGATTGAAGGCGCTGCTAAAGTTCGATCACATATTTTGTATTCACAGCATATAAACCCTCACAGAAAAAACACCGAAACATGACAGCGCGATTTATTATATTTCATGCTGAAGCCCTTATATGAAAAGTTTTAATACTCTTAGGTCGCCATGTGAAAGTTTCTCGATGTATGAAACAGGATACATCCGTACGCTTTTCCTGCAGGAGTGTATAAAATTTTATCGGGATGGTTAATTTTAGATGCGTTCCTGCTATAGACGAAATTTGATGGTTCATTTAATGATCGCATAAATTATAAATTATACACAATTCGCCTTGGCTACCAAATACACTATGTGGTGGAAAATTCAATAGTTACATGATTTTTTGTTAAACAATTGGACGTCAAATAATTGAAGTGGCAAAAATCCTACACCTCAAAAAAACAATTAGAACAATTAGCAAAGTTACAGAATGTATGCAAGCAATTTGTAACCTTCCTTCATTCCGCCGAAGTTCTAAGGTACGTCGAATCGAAATGGTATCAACACTGATTGAAAACCTAATTCATTCTAAATAAAAAAGTTCCGAATCCCTACTTTTTTGACAATTTATCAACGCACGTACGTCACGTATAAGAATTAATTGTCCTTCGCACGCAAAAAAATTTCTATATCGCCAACAACTTGGTCGATTCTACTCCGGTGAGGCGGTGTCTTTCGAGATATGCCTACGTCAAATAATTCATTAACCTTAGAGGATCAAAAATAATCTTTTAGCCACGAGAATAAAATAGAAGTTTCAATTTTTCAATAATACCTACCGTCTAAAGTTTCGAATATTTCTAAACTAATTTTGTGTTATTATTCCCGATCTAAGTGCAGCTAATGCGAGGTACGTCTCTAATCGCGTTTGAAAAAGTTCGAAAGTTCTGCAATAAAGTTTACGAATAGTTACTCGAGCGAAAAATGTTAGAAGTGCATAAATCACTTTTCTTCAGCGAACCTCACGTACATTTTAATCATTGAAAAACTAGGATAATTTTTAAATGTCTGATGAGAACCGAAAGCGCTGAAAGACGAATGCAAACCGACGCATCGAAGTAATAAAGTATTATTTTAACTTGAAGGGGCGACAAGTAAAATATTAAAAGTATATATTTATAAGAGTATATATATATAAGAGTATATATATATATATATATATATATATATATATATATATATATATATATATATATATATATATATATATATATATATATATATATATACAATTTCTGTTGCGGCCATTCCTTACCGCCAGCAGACTATTGATGGATAGTTTTTGTTCAGGGCGTCGCGAGTGACGATTAAGTCAAGTGTTATTTATCGACAAGGTGTCAGCTTTGACGCGACGCAATCCGAAAGACGAAGACGAGAAGCAGGAAATTGCTCAGCATTAATCCATTGATTGAATCACTGTTAAATACTTACGAAAAATATCGATTTGGAAATCATATGCGATCTCTGTGTAGTAGTGACAGAAAACTAAATTATCTGACATTCTCAGACTTAATATTTTAGCTTTCATATAAACTGTCAGGGAATCCAACTTAGCGACTCGCACAGAACTGAAACTTATCCCTAAGTTGAAGTTAAGAACTCCAATTTAACACCCACAGAACGAACGTGTAGGTTTCCTATGAGGAATTAAAGTTATATTGTTGAAGGGTTCACTGTCCGCCTAGGAATTGTGTAGCACCACCTTTGTTGGTTAATGTTTCTAGTATTCGATAGTAGAAAGCAACGTAATTGGTAATTCGATATATATTTCTCTGAAACATTATTGACTCCCAAATAGCCGAGTACGAGCGTTAGAAACAGAAACAGGCGAAAAAACTATAAAAATACTATGAAAACCTTTTCAATAAAGTCTTATCCTTTCCAATCTGAGCCTACTTAATTGGAAAATAAATCCTGCAGATGTAGACATTCCTGCAACCCTACATAAGTCGAAAACGGTTGCATCAAAATGAAGCTTTTTGCTGAAAATATATATAACGACGTTGTGGCGCCCACAGCCGTTAAGTTAGTTTTACAGCAGCGAAGTATATATGTATATATTTATTTTGTAAGAGTATATTTGCTTTCTAAACCCGTAATTAACGAGTGGCAGCCAAATTGGCAACTTTGAACGGCTGAAGTCTTTTCGTAAGGATCAATCACCCCCTATTCCCGATGCTGCCGCTCTAAAACCTTAACAAGTGTGTGCCTAATGACGTCAGCTTTGAAACGTACCCCAGATTGGCTTAGTTATTCTTGCATTATTAACAACATTATGGTAATGACAATTACGACGTTATGAAGTTTATCAGTAAAGTTCAAAGGCCCGGCTGAAACCTCAAGGTTGCGAAATGTGAGTATTAATATATAATTAAATAATTATCACTGTGTATCTTTCGGGATGCGGAAAATTGAGACGTACTGCGTTGGTTTGTCTCGTAAATGATAGACAAGCCTCGAGGTGACATGTTTCGATATATTGATTTTCCCAATACAGGCATTATTATTCCTCCAGTTTCGTTCAATCTTGCCCCAATCTTTGATCCTCTTGTCGGGGCTCTTGGAACACTCAGTGTGAATTAGGGGCCAACGATCCTTGCCTAGCAAGTATGTCAGTTTTCCCATGAGCTATCCCAGAACGCCCTGGCACCAAAAGAAATTCGGCTTTGTTTTGCTCTCCCAAAGTATTGGGCTTTATGAGGTTTCCGTACCAATTTAGATGGCACCCTATTTGAGACTAATGCCTTTAATACCTTCTGACTGGTTGGAGTTCCTTAAATTTTCGAGTACTCATTCCAGTATGGCGTAAATTTCTGTCTGGGATACAGTTGTTGAGTATTAATCAAGAGATGGGCTTGTATTCCTCTTTGGCCTTCTCCAACCCAGCTCATGTTTTAGAAGAACTTACTTTCTTCGTTGGTCCATGTTCTTAACACATTATTGTAAAAAACATTGCTAGCTCTGGTATTGAACTATATCCTGATCATAGTGGTTATGTTGTCAGCAAACCTTTGGGCTTTAAAACCTTCTTCTGCAAGTTTCTTCAGGAGTTCTAATTTTGGTTTTCTTAAAGTTTTAAGAACCAAGCAGGCACTATTGAGCATCGGTTCAATAAAATATGATTTAACAATTTCTATTGATTTTATTTCACCTCCTTTACGATCTCTAATCCGATGAGATAGTTCGCGAAGCTCTATATAACATTCCTGAAGGATTATCTTCGACAAATCCCTCTTCATATTGAAATAAACCCACCACACGAATCCATTTGCGTGTCTCGTGACAAGAACTAGGTCAGCATTATAGTAGTTAGCATTGTGCATCCTAAGTCTATTTGTATGCGAATATTGTATTAATTGCGTCTATTTGTCATCCAACCGATTCCAGCATCTGTTGAAGTGGTTTGCATTCTCGTTTGCTCAGTAAACTCTGAACTAACTCAGACAGTTCCAGAATTGCTCGGACGCGATTACAATTACTGCATACAGGAGGTTATGCTGATGAAAAGAATTTGCTTGACCAGGAATTAAAATATTTGACTTCGATTGCAATCCAATCATGAGTCTTAATGCGGGTTTTCTGCAAAAAATTCTTGGCTGGCTAGTCGATCCAGCTCTTGTCTTATTTGTTTCCTGCAATAACCAACTTCGCGCTCAGCAAATAAACTTGCCACAAATTGAATTAAAGTTTTATTCTGTGTATTTCGATCTTGGTGTGTATCTAACGCTGCGCTGTACGGGCAATAATTAGATTTTTGTGTAAACTTATATTTCAATTAAAGGGAACGGACCTGACTGAGATCGATTGAACCAGGAACTGCGAAGCGAACACAACTCACCGCTTCTTCGGCTGGCCCCTGGCGTCTATTTAAGGACATTAATTTCCTTTTTGTTTAAGTCTTCAATTTACCCACCGCCGCGTCGGCGATTTATAAACTTACGTTGAATTATTGACGTTTTATGTCTTCGATGGTTTTTTTTGCGTTACAATCCAGACCGCTTGAGGGGACTGTAAGTGGTTACAAAAAATTCTTTTCAGGGAGGGAGGAGAAAAAAATTAATAAAAAAGTGATTTTCTTTGGGAGAGAGAGAGAGAGAGAGAGAAATTTCTTTGTTTAATTGTAGGTGCTTGCACTCAAAAACTTTAATCTAAAACTATATAAATTAAATAGTCCAAAAACAACCCTCCTTCTGCTTTATCTGACGAGTTAATTCCGCTCGCGCCAAATCCAAACTAAACTTTACGCATCCGACTTTCGCTTAGATTCACAAAAACGAGAATAGCATCTCCTCAGTTTTTAGTTCAATTATGATCCCGAATTAAATAGTTATCTCCCTGCAAATGTTGTCACAAGACAATTTCGCGAATTCATTAGATACAAATTTCGTTATAATCTTTCAACTGAATTAGTTACACCCCAAGAAACTTGCAGAACTTCCAGAGAGGACTAATTCGATTTGTCGTCGCCGAAAGTTTTGATTACCAAGAAGAATAAAGTAAATGGGACGGAGCTTTCCACATCAGATCGATCACATGTAAAGGGCGACCCATATTTTAAGTTAAGTTTCTGGATAATAAAAGTTTTTTTTATGGGAAATTTAAAGTGAAATCTAGAATCTAACAAATAAAATATTTTCCGAGTCGATCATGCAGAGACAACTGTCCCAAATGATTATTAAAAATTACTGGGCAGGGGTGCAAATGGCAAAACCTTGCCATACGCGAAGAGAAACCTCTCTTGTAATGTTTCGTTGGATGACTAGTGCCCAAAATAAGCGATAAAGAAATATAAATGAAACATATTTTTGACATAAAACATTTTATTCCTCCTAATAAATATACAATTAATTATCTACACAGTTGGAGATGGTAAACGTTCGATTTATTCATCAAACTGTTGCAAGGTGGTTTACAAGAATTAAAATATTGAAAATCTACTATGGTATTCAAGTATATCAGTCTTTCTTATTGTACAGTATAATTCTTGTCTATTACACTTACAGTTATGTTAGTATTGCAACGTTACAAGGTAGACAATACTTTACAAGTTTGTGTGTGAAAGCAACGTGTCGAACGAAAGAGTACTTGCTGGTGATGAGCTACGTATTTACACGCTACCAATATATTTACAAATATTGACAAGGAACATCGAATATCTATTACATTATTATACCAAAAATAGTCTTTTATAATTGCAGAAGAGAGCGCCTATTTCCCCCACATACGAATATGCTTGTGAATTGCTAAATAAACGTTTTTCTCTTGTTTTAAGTTTAACAAGAATATACAGATAATTTCGATGTTATATTTAGAGAGTTACATTGAGTTCCTGAATGTACAGTTACTTAGGTAAAAGGTGGATGTCTATAAGAACCTAAAAAAATTTTAAACACCTTTTAAGTTTCTTATAGGCACCTTACAATGTTCTACATACTTATTAGTACCTAGTTATTTACACATTTCAGTTCATATCATAAGGATCGAGTAACTTTTGACATTATTTTACTCGGTATGTATTCACTTGTACACAAACTCCCGCTCCTTGTATCCGAATACAAATTTATATTCAAAAGCAAATCATATCAATAATTACCTGAGCTCCTTGCAATACTCGTCACATACTACAGTACCAGAATAAATGCAATATACACACAGCGCAGTGGCCCAGGAACATTTATTACAGTAAGATCATATAAGTATAGTACTCCCCCTTTGGGTACGATGATACACACACTTTGACGCAAATTTGGTTGCCTACCCCAATCCATCTTACATCAGTATAGCGTCTTAAAAGCTAGGTTGATGTGAGATAGGCAACCAAATTTGCTTTAAAGTATGTGTGTCATCGTACCCAAAGGGAGAGTACTATTTATATGATATCATTATTTGTGCAAATTCTTCTTTCTGTCTTCTGTTTATTCCTAGGACATTGCGCTGTGTGTATTCCATGTGACTTGGAGTCGTGAGTAATTACACAATATATTTGGACTCATGTTGAGCGCATGGTGGATCCAAATGAACAAATTGGCTTAAACCTAACAGATAAGTCTGAATCATTCATTGTTAAATGGTGCAGTCATGATTATACCCTGTGAGAAATGGTGATAGTTTAACACTAAGAGTTACAGGAAAGACGAAATATATTTTTCCTCGCGGAAATTAATCGGCCCGATTAACTTGTCCCGGGGAATATAAGGGCGCATTTAAGATACCGAGTTAATTTGGAATTGTTCTAAGTTTATATATATCGTCGTGTACGTTCCTAATATTTTTAATCTATATGGCTTCTCATCAAACGCCCGCTCGCTATTACCACTGGTCTTATTTTATGTTGCCTTAAATTAACTTCACTTTGAGTCGGCGCCGCAAGGGTGTCCATTAAGGTTGAATTTTAGATGATTCCGAAGGAAGGAAACGAACTTCAAAACCGCACCATCGTCAAGGGACTTGCGGACAGAAACCACAAATAAATGGTAATAGGGAAGCACTAGGCCAGTGGGTCTATTTCAGCTTTGTCGGAGCCTTGCCATGCCGCTATCTGTACATTTAAAATACAACATCGGACTGAATACAAAACACGCAGGGCGTCGATACAGGGCTTGGTTATCAAATCTTTGACTGCGGCGGATAAAAATAGATCCTGCCGACTCGGTGGCCTGCGAAATCTTACGTCACGTTCAAACAAGGCGCTGCGAACAGGACAGAATGCTCAAAAACATTTTTTGTCAGCCATCAGCTATAAAACTGATTAGTTGCAAGAGTTAAAAATTGCAAAGAGTTGTAAAACTAAAGAAATAGAGGACGCAGTAGAAGAAAAAGAAGAAGATAAAGAAGAAGAAGAAGAAGAAAAAGAAGAAAAAGAAGAAGAACAAGAATGCGATGAAGAAGACGTAGAAGAAGAAGCAGTTTATCAAAGGAGAAGATGAAGAAGAAGAGGAAGAAGAAGTAGAAGAAGAAGAAGACGAAGAAGAAGACGAAGAAGAAGAAAATGAAGAAGAAGACAAAGAGGAAGTACTGTATTTTTCGTTTGATGTCCATTACACGTTTCTTTAATGGGCGTGTTGATCGGGCCTGAACAAAGTTTATGACGGGGCTGTTTTTCATCCGTAACGGAACAGTCGGCATATTCTATTTGGGAGGGGCGACGAAAGTGTTTTAAATAAAAAAAATCTCGACAAACTTGGGCGCGTTTTAAAGTGCCTACCCTCCTCAAAGCGACGGCTAATTTTGTTAATCGTGATGGAACCTTTCTTGCTTTGACATTAGATATAAAATGGGCGTTAGTTAATAAATCAACGGAGTCGACGCTCAGGTCGGAACTAATAAAAGCTGGTGTATGGATCGCCGAAAATAATCCCATAAATATCGACATTAGGTCGTAAATTTTGCGAGAACAAGCCGAATTTACGATTAGCTTGGGTAAGGCCACACAATAGACGAAGAAACGTAACATTTTATCAAGGGGTACCTACGTATAATGGATTTAGCCAATACCATAAGGATTTATTACGTCCGTTTATAATAATATTATATTACGACAGACACAGACTAAATATCTCAACTCACCCGGCGTTGCTGTTTTTGTTTTTTTTGTATGCCAGTTTTTTTTTATCAGTTGGATTGGATGAAAAATAATATTTCGTGTTCCTGTTGTCTCTATTTTAACAGTGACGTGTTGAAGAAAAAATGACTAGAAGGGAAAATTGCCCATGGTAGCGGACTTGGTCCAATAGAATATTTACAAGATACCTACAGACTAACCTATAAAGAAAACTAATAATTTACACGTTCAAAAATCACCTCTAATTGTCATATTCGTAACGTCAAAAATGAGGCAGTCTTGAGGTAATTTTTTTTATTTCAAAGTAATTCTACAGGTTGTTTTACATAATAATCAGTTGCAAAATAAATATCACACTTTGTCTGTTTTTATTTATTTGAAGTATTTAAGGACAGTTCTGCATTAACGTGCATGATAATAATAATAATAATGAACATAAAACTCTTTGGAATTTCCTTCCTACAAAATTTTCCCAGTTAAATACTTTTAGATATCTTTTGGTGTTGGCGAATAAATATATTTCAAGTGTACTTTTTACTATTGACACTATTTTTTGCGTTTTAATAATTTTTTCTATTGGATTTTATTTTCAGTGCCGTGAACTTTCAAACAGTCTAATATCAAACCGAGGCATTTGTCGCCTTGGCTATTTATATAAAAACAACTATTAATCGTTTGTTTATCTGGAGCTGCACCAGCAGAGAAAACGATCAAGTCGAAAATTGGTTCCACAGTGTTCATCGTTTCTACACGAAAACAGCATTACATCCCTTGGTCAAGAGGAATTGGGAAGGACCATAAATCATGGCTCGCGACCCTGGATGGTCTTTTACAGAATATACGCTTTATATGTTTTATGTATCCTGGAAATTGTAAACAAGCTGCTCTTTACGATTCAGATTTTTTCTGATTGGCACAAAGTACTCGAGCGACATACTATTATCAAATTTAAAACTTTCTACTCTTTACCCTGTTTTATTAAATTTGTATATGGCAATTTCACAAAAAGAAACTCCGCATTTTTTTACTTTCAAGTGAAAATCATCACCGCTTCTATGATAAAAAGTTTAAAATTCACATAGGGCCCGAAATCTGCTTTAAAGTTCGTCCATATTTCTCCTCGCGATGAAGCGTAATGAGATTCGTTTCAAAGACATTCCAGAATCATTAGCTTTAAAGTTGAACATTTCAAAGTCGATTCTTATACATGTAGCATGATTTAGCGAATTTGTAAAATAAATTCGTTGTTATACTTCAAATAAATAAAAACCGTTAAAATAAATTAAAACGTCCCTAAAACATAAACATGTACAACTCCTCAACTAATCAGTGTTCAGTTCGTTCCAGAGGATCACTTATTGAAATTACTTCCACGCCTGCAACCACCACTTGGTTAGTTTCGTCGAAGTAAAGGACTAAGCCCTGCAGACCCAAATCTAGATGAGGCGGATAAGACCGGTGGAATTATGCAAACGGCGGGGCCATAAATCTGTTTGTCTTTTTTCCCAGTTTCGTATGAATGCCACCGTCGTAATATCTGTGACGTGGAAACCGCTAATAAAAGTCCTGCACATCCTGGATAAGCATTAATCTGCCATGAAGAGTAATTAAACCGTATTGGCGTAGGAGGATGGGGGCTATGTACAGTTTTTTTAGCCCAGATCCTCCTGCTGCTTTCGCACCGGATTTTACCTCTCCACCAGTCCGACGCGTCCACTCCTGCGAGCTAATCCTTTTCTCAGACGGAAGCGGCGTTCGTCTGTTGCTGTCATTCCGAAGGAATGGACGTTTGGGTGGTGTAAGTGCTAATCTCCTTGCTGGATCTGTTCGCCGGGTAGTAGACGCAGGGGCCGGGGCTGGAAGCTCGGCATCGGGTGCTTCTCTGCTCCCGCCCGGAGCCGTTCGTCCTGCTCCCGGAGAGGCCGTTCCGGCTGATGGCCGTGTTTTGGCGATGCAATCTGCGCAGAAAGATTCAGATAAACATATTTGCATATACGGGGTGGCTATTATAAGCGGGCCACTTCAAGCATCTCATAAGATCGATATTTTTTATGTGCACAATTTTTCCGGTATAGGTATATTTGAAGTGGCCCGCTTAAAACAACCGCCCTGTATATGTGGCATTACAGTGAGCCTAACCAGAAGAAGGGGAAGATTTCTGCTACCCAACAAATGGATGCCTTATTAAGCGTTGATAGTATTCGAAAGTTCTTTTTTTTCTTTTTTCTTTCAAAATTTGAATAAATTGTAACTTATTCACACCCCTGTTAAGTGCATTTCCTGCATTCAATTATTTTTTACCCTGACATGTACGTTATTTTGATTACCTCAACGTACACATTCTCCTCGTTCCGTTCGCATTATTGCGGAATTACTTTTTATATCAAATAAAATTTATGACGGCATATAAATCGATATCACAAAAGGCTTGTATTTCTTTTATGCGGTGAAATTCTTCGACAAAGTAAGCAAGAGTACGACAAAGTGGCTGTTTCAAAGAAAAATCATATAAAGTCACAAACGAGAAGACGATATCTTTGTATGGAAAAAACGTGCCTCACGTATTGACATGGTTTGTCAATATACTAATACGTTTGTATATCGATTTTTTATTAGGCTCTTTCCTTGTTTCTTAACGTTTAAAATTCGCAACCGATGATTGGGAAATCGTATTAGTCAATTTTTAATTGTAAAAGTTTTTAGATTAGTCGAAATTGCGGCAAAGTCAATTTTATAAATTCGCGTGTACAAACCCTTCGCTGAAAATTAAATAGCTGAAGGAGAATGAGAAACCTTGATATTTACGTTACAGTCTGGTTACCTGGAGGACGGAGGATATTAAAAAGTTAGCAGTTAATTTTATATACTGGGAGGGCGTTAAAACATGGTAAAACCAATCCTCGTAGAGAATATATATAAATAATGCGACACTTGCATCTGTTCCTAAATAAGGATTAATCGTTCAAATTTCAATATCGTAAAAACAAACTGCTGCATTATTGAAATCCTTAGTTTATATTAAAAAAAATCATTTTTATGTTCAGCTTGACTCGATAAATGACGAAGAGTAAAATTGACGAGACACTTCGAGGATAAAATTTTCCATATTTTACAATAAAGCTCGAGAACATCGTAAAACTCGCTTACCGATAATATATACCACGGTTTTAAAGAAGATTTAAATTTTTAAAATTATAATCGACTTGAATGTAGGGTGCGTTAATAAACTATTCGATAAACGAAACGTTAAAAGCGATGTTTTGCGCTATCACCGATACAGCCATAACTGAAAAATTTTGAATTTCTTATGTACTTCATTTACTGTATATAGAGATAATAAATCCCCGTTGTGGACAGCATCACAACTTATTTTCCTATAAATTACATTAGATGTGTTAAAGAAATTTTAAATTACTACGTTAAGCTCACTACATACTAATTACTGGGCATTTTAATTTAAAATTACAGTTTACAGTATCACAAATTATTTTCCTATAAAAATTTCCTGCTGTGAGCAGCGTCACAACATTCCTATAATTTTTTTGTGACACGTTGAGGACATTTTATATTACTACGTAAAATTAGAAACTAGTTACATACTAATTACTGGGCAATTTGATTTTAAAATTGCTGTTGTGACCAACATCACAACTTATTTTCCTATAAATTTAAATAGTCCTGTTGGAAAGGTTTGTAATTACCACGTCGAGCTCCTTACATAATTCAATTACTATATTCTGATATAGAAAATCCCTCTTGTGAGCAGCGTCACATCTTACTTTCCTATAAATTTTATTAGGCACAATAAGGAAACTTTGAATGAACACATAACGCTAGTTAAATTCTAATTACTGAACATTTGAGATAAAAATCTCTTTGGTGAACAGTATCACAACTTATTTTCCTATAAATTTAAATAGGCTATTGGAGAAATTTGAAACTACCGCGTAGAGCTTCTTATATAATTCAATTAGTATACACTGAGATAGAAAATCTCTCTTGTGAGCAGCGTCACATCTTACTTTCCTATAAATTTTATTAGGCACGATAAGGAAACTTTGAATGAAAACATAATTCTAGTTAAATTCTAACTATTGTGCATTTTGAGATAAAAATCTCTGTAGTGAATAGTATCACAACTTATTTTCCTATAAATTTAAGTAATCCTGATGGAAAAATTTGGAATTACCACATAGGGCTTCTTATATAATTAAATTACTATGCACTGAGACAAAAAAATTCCTGTTCTAAGCAGCGTCACAATTTATTTTCCTATAAATTTTGTTAAATACGTTGGGAACTCCAAATTATCACGTAAACCTAGTTATATTTTAATTATTGGGCATTTTGAGATAAAAATCTCTATTGTGAATAGTATCACAACTTATTGTCCTATAAATTTAAGTAGCCCCGATGGAGAAATTTGGAATTACTACGTAGAGCTCCTTATATAATTCAATTACTATGTACTGAGATAAAAAAAAATTCTGTTCTAAGCAGCGTCACAATTTATTTTCCTAATAATTTTGTTGAGGAAACTTCAAATTACCACGTCAAGCTAGTTATATTCAAATCATTGGGTATTTTGAGATAAAAATCCCTGTTGTGAACAGTATAACAACTTATTTTCCTAAAAATTTAAGTAGTCCTGTTTGAGAAATTGGGAAAATAATTCAGTAACAACTTTAAAACACTATCAACGAAACGCGGCATATTTTTTAATCCATCTTGCTGGTTTTGCTCACATTTATCCGTAATCTTCTTGATTAATATTCTCCGTTCTTTTTTTGTCCTGATTTGGTCCTACCTTAGACTCTGTCGATCGCCGTTGGACATGAAGCTGTCCTCATGCGTGGCCCCATCGGGCGACTCCCGTCCGGTTCCAAAGAGCGAATTGTGGCAAAATAAAATTAAGAATAGTCTCTTGAACTTCTCCCCGAAAATCACGTAGATGATAAAATTTACACTAGAATTAATGGTAACCAGCAAGTTGCTGGTATGGATTAAATAAATTAAATTGAAGTCTATGGGCACGTCGAACGTTTCTATTATATTTATCACTAGCGGCAGAAGGTTGCACACGAAAAATACGGCCACCACCCCCAGCAGCATCGTCGCCAGGCCGATTTCTCGCTTTTGGAGCCGGGAGAGCCTCTGACGCTCCTTGTTTGCCTTCAACACCTGGAAAGACGAGAAAATATTGCTTAATTTAACATAAGTCGTATTTGGTTAGGATTGACAGAGGCAAGAGCAAACACCAATTTCGCTATCTACGAAATTTGCTCTTAGAGTACGTGAACGACGCGAAAAGGAACTGTGAAAATTAATTTTAGAGAAACATGCTTTTATCAACACAGAAGGCAAATACTTCAGCGTACGAAATAAAATTATAAATATAATTTAAAAAATGCAGTTGTAACTATTTTTTTGTTGAAAGCTTGGCACTGTTGGCCCGAACTTCTCTATTTATGCGTCTCGCAGGAGGTGCGGCTTCGTTTTGATGACTTTGTGAGGATCATGCGTACTATTAATTCTTCATTGGCCATGCGGCTTTGGCGGAAAGAAGCCACGCCTTACCGATGCCGTATGATTGGCCACGCATTGTCAGCCACGGCTCTTGCCACGCCTGAATCAAAGACTGCGGGCCAATAGAGTTCAATCTGTTTCAGGAGACCGCGCCTTTAATTCAAAGTAAGTTCTTAAAATGTATATCCTAGGGGACTCACCTGCCTATATATACAAGCATTGAGAACAGCCAAGGACCCAAACGGCAACAGGTACATGCAGATCAAGTACAGCCAGTGGATGTAAATAGTCTGATACAAAGGATTGTCCCTGAAGGACGACTGTTGGGGGCAGTAGACAGTCACATTAAGCTCCTCGCTCCACTCCTTCTGCACGCTTCCCTCCCAGAGCTTTGGCAGATTGTACATCGCGGAGAAAATAATAATCCCTATCACATAGATCCTGGCGCGCCCGTAGGTGCACAAGGACCTGGCCCTCAGAGGATGGCACACCGCGACGAACCGCTCCAAGGACACGGTCAATGTCAGGTAAACGGAGGCGGTTTGGGTCACCATCGCCAACGGGAACACGACAGGCGCGATGTGCGGATACACAATGTAATAATAAGTAAACATGCGGCCGCTGTAGGGGTGGATCCCGGGCAGGCCGAACAGCAGGATGCTGGTGAGTATTAGCACTGTGTCAATCCGGGCCAAACCGATTAAGAGATAATTGATGCTGGATCGCATTTGGGGTCGGGACAGGATTATCATCGAAATAATGTTGCCTAAGAGGCCCAGCATGCCAATGATGTTGATGAATAGGCCGTTGGTGATGAAACGGTAGAAGTTCACCGCTTCGGGGTCGGTATTTATGCACGACTGGAAGTCTGACTCCGTCGAGTAGGGCGATAGAATTGAAGGGATTAGCGTTGGAAAGGTCTGGTTCGGCGAGGGCGGCGCGGCGTCGCTCGTCGTTAACATTTTGGTGGTGTTTAAGGTTTCACCTTTTTACACATTTTTTTTGTGGGTTTTTATTTTTTACGTGAAAGTTGCCAGGAAATTCGCAGGGTTATTTTATAGCCACTTTTCCGTTTCAGTTTTCTTTGGTTCATCTTTGGCTTAGTGGGGACTCGGTGGACGACCTGCAACAACAAAACAACAACAGGGTCAATATTGAATGAGTTTTTAAGATATTTTTAAAATATTACAAGTGTTACAATTTTTCAGTAATAAGTTAATACATTTTATTTTGTCTAAGCAGTTGTAACGAAGTGAATTTTAGCACCGAAATATTGTTAGTTTTAATTAAAATATAATTTTAAATGTATAAGACAGGCAGGAAAAATTTAATATTAATTTACCTCAAATTAAGCCTTCTGAACCGCTTCTTTTCCGTTTATACATTTTTAAATTATGCCGCAACGAATGCATTAATCTCGGTGTTGATCCGAACACTCCTTATGCAAGAAAATGCACGGACTGCAGTGTGAGCCTGCAGTACACCAATATTATGTATGTAGATCTGCTTACACGCTCCCACCGTAGTATTTACTTGCAGTTTTTCCGCTTTAAGTTTTGCTGTAAATACTTGTGTTTATATTTGTGCTTTATTTTTACCGTAATTGTATTAAATTTATTGTATTAAATCTTGAATAAAACTTGTTCTGTGTATAATCCGAAATTCTGAGTTTTCTCTATAGGTTAATTAAACCTCTGGCTTAACCGTGTCTTCACTGCAGCTACCTCAGCCTCTACTATCCTGCTAATAGAGTAAAGTAATGTTTCTACACTCTAAAACAGAAACTGGCGCCCGAGACACCGTCCTAAAAAGCACCGCCGCCCCTCAGGCGTCAAAGTAACCTCCTCGAACCTCCGACACAATGAAAGGAGGTTACACAGTCTTTAAAGGATACGAGTTCGTAACAAAATTATATCTATGCAAATATTTTTCTACATTAGACCTAGCGTCCGCTTTTTATTAAATAGAGATGCACAAAAGTACCGTTTAAAAAACCGCATTCAACGTCGAACACGGACATTATGAGTATTTAAGAATGCTCCAGCTGCCTTTCAAAGGGCAATGGCCCATGTTTTACGTGCAGTGACATTTTCTTTGATAGTAATAGAAAATTGTCTCCTGTAGCTGTGAGTCTTTAAAATTTTTTGCTAAAAGGACCCTCTACCACCTCCTTGTTCGGCTTCTGTTTAATTTCTAATAGTACGCATTCGTTTCCTTGTTTACAATTTTCAACTGCATGGAGCGCTACTGGCTCTGCTAACGTTGAGGGGTAATTTCTGCGACGTACTGATTTGTTGACGAAAGCAGACTCGAAGCCACGTCCAATTTGATTAGGCAAAGTAGGTTTTAAGACATGTTTTAATCAAGATGCTTAGGGAGCAAAACAGAGCGTCATTTATGAGTATAAATAATCGCATTTGTTAGCGAAAGCAATCTTCAGCCGTCAGTATCATGCAACGGGAAATCAACGCAGAAATAAACCCTCCGTACATTAATTAAGGCAATGATTGACTTTATTTATCTTGACTGGGAAATTGTGTATACAAATAAGGGGGCGACTGTAACGACGCATCGAGTTACCGTTGGCCTAAATACAGTTAAAATGCGCCTTTCGGCGTAAGTTGATATGCTAAATAAATAAAGTGGAAAAAAATCGCAGTAGATCAACTCGGATTTCCTAGTTTCTTAAACTTTGTAATATTCGATTATGTATTTTTTCTCTAAGAAGATGGTGGATTATTTATTTATTTTTAAATGTTTATAATTAAGGTAAATCAATCGATTTACCTTACAGGCCATGTGATGTTGGGCGCTTTCGGTTACATTTTATCAGTTTGAATATGGAATATTCGTTTTTTGTACCGCCCAGGGGAAATATGAGCTATCAAACACACGCAACAGTTTTTCCAGTCGTTAATCTCCAACTACATTTACGCTGCGTATTAAGCAATTTATATCTATTGAATAAATGACCTGTGAGAACATTCCCTGTTTTTGGTTTGCACTAATCAAGCGATAAAACGAAATATCAAGTATCTGCAGGAGCAGTTCGTTTAAAGTTTGACAATAATGGATGTTACATATTAAGCATTTTTTATCAGAAGTCGCGAAGCCGGAGCGGAATGGAGAAACTTAAAATAAACCTCTTCTCCTGTATCCTATTCATAGTTAATGAACTGTAAAGCGTCTACGATACTTTTACATAATTAAAATCAGCGCCCAGTAGAAACGATGACTAAAATGAGTAATTTCTCTATTAAATTAAACAATAATGAAGGGACCAAAGCAGTTTTCAGAAAATATGCACATAAAATAGCTATCCTGTATTTCTTGTTCCACGTTTTATATTGTTTTCATGTTCAATTTATTTAATGCTCTGGCGGTTTTGGCGCCCAGAGTATCGTGGCGGGAGGCTTCCGCGTGGGATGACACGTGAAATGAAAAATGCCGAATGAATGATGGATTAATCCCAAAATTTACATTTGTCGAGAAGTTTGATTGTTTGCGTGATTGCAGCCATCAGCAGATACGAGAACACAGTCGACAATTAAAACAACTTCAAAGCAATTGGTTTCACGTAAACGATTCTTCAATTTGTAACGACACAATCACAGCCGCATTCAATTTGCATACCTATGGCCGAAGTAAATGGGAAAACTTGTATTGCTTTTATTAATTTTATAATAGTTTGCCCCAGTTCTCCAGTGATGAATTTCCAGCCATGTAGCAGCTTCAGCTAATCTCAAATATCTTAAACTTTCTACTATCTTCAATTAGTTATCCTCTGGCATCCACCTGACGTTAGATTAGGGTAAAATTTGTCATCTATAATTGTAGCAGCATTAGTTTTTATAAGGCCAAAATTGGTTAAAATGGCAGATATATTTCTTGCAGCAAAGACAAATCGGATGATCTAGCAGACCCTTCAAAGACATGCCTTTGCCCTTGAACGTATAATATTTTATCTAAATTTAGTGGTGGTCAAAGAATTAGCTGCACATACAAAGTAGCGAATTCATTAAACAGGATCTCATATTGGCGTTATGTGGAGTGAGAGTAGATAATACAGCCATCAATGTGCAAGTTTAATAGTCAAGATAAAAATTTGCTTGGACGTAAAACGCGGTCGTAATATATTTTTCCATAGTCTGCTGCTATATAATTTTACAAAGTATCTTTTTACAGCCTTAAGTACTGCAACAATCACGACATAATTAACATAAAAAGAGATGTGATTGCGCGCTTCTCCTAAGTTTTTTAAACACTAAAGGCAAGTTCGAAATATGTTTCTGGAAGTTGAAAAGATGATAATATCCATGTATACAAGGCATACTTCATTTTGGAGATCGCATAAAACAGAGTCCATTACCCTTTGAAAGCTAGCTGGAGCATTCTTCCAAATGGCATCCTCAAATATTCATAATGTTCCTGGTTCGTTTCCGCGTGAAATGCTTCTGTATGCTTTTGCTTTTGTTTCGGTGACGTTGCGCGATGAGTCATGCGCACCATTGTCACCATGGTCACTATTACTCATTGACAGAGGGAACGGTCGCGATATGAAAAAATTCCTAACAGTGTTTTTGAGGTAAAAAAAATATTCTGACGGGGCAACCCCAAAAAAACATTTAACTGCAATATTATTCTGCCCCCCAGCTGCTATCATGAGTTACCAATCAGCAATTTCCATTCGCCGACATATTGGTGGGGTTTAAAATAAATATTTGTGGCAAATTAATTGCTTAAAATTGCCGAATAAATGAAGTCGCCGAATCAGTGCCATTCAGGCCGCGCAATAGAAAGTAAATGGGCCGTATAATTTCTTTTATTCGAAGTGTTTGTTTACTTCCATGTGGATGCCTCGGCTAAAAGGATGGTGTAAAGTTCGGCGACCCCTCCTTGTCCCAGGATCAAATCTTGCATTAAACAATCCGACTGGGGTTGGTGTCTCGCTATATTGGATTTTAGAAAGAGATAAGTTTGATCCTCTTATTTAAATTTCGGCTGAAATATCTGCTGCCATGTCACTTAAATTTCTAGCTCGGCAACGGCTTTGGCTGATACATTCGAACGAAATTAATAGGGGCGATGGAAAATAATCAAGAAAATTGCTTCACCTTGTAGCAGAAGTTGTAAATATCATTACACGAATTTAAAAATTTCGCGAATGTGCTCGAAAATGTTTGACAATTAAAATATGGATTATAATTAAATTCTCTTAAACCGTCAAGTGGGGAATTCACAACGAAGCGATGTGTTCCAGAGGGCTGGCCGCACCCTCGTGGAATGATAAAGATGCCAAAAAGTCATATTTAATTTAGGGTACATTATACGGGCATAAATTCCAAAAAATTGCATTAATTCGGTTGTCATAATTGAATTAGGGTATAAAATATATCAAATTTTTTTACATGAAATGATTGGTGTAGGATATAATTAGAGAAATTAGTACGTGGTTCCAGACGTGTCTAACGAAGCAATTAATATTTGGCAGACTACAAATGTAAGCAATTTATCGCAACTTATAAAAGAGTCGAACAGACAACTTGCTACACCAGAATCGACCTGGTATCATAGTCAACCGCACCCTTCGGTGGTTCGCGGCAAGACGTGCAAATCTCCGGGCTTTTACCATCTCAGGAAAACGTTCAAACGCTTTAGTTCTTAATTTTTGTGTCGTTAGGTAGTAACGATTGTTTCGATTAAATTTTGATACAAAATTGTTATGAAAGATATTTTTAGTTTATTAAAACGAAACCAATCTCTTCGATTCTCACTTCCACATTTCCTGGATTTAGAGAAGTTTTCCTTGTTCCGTGAGCGTATAATGTTTTTGTAAGTGATGCAGTTTAACGTCCCGCTGTGCTCGCCTACGTCGATACATTTCATTAATGTCTAATAGAAGCCATAAATGGCTGTTGCCATAGATTTTCGGTGTCACCATTCGTGCCGACTCCCAATAAGACTATTACATTTATTAGTGAATTATGGCCCATTTCTAGAAGGGGAATTCTGGATTTTCTTCAGCCGCACCGCTATTATTTTAATGTGAACTGCTCAATAATTGAAACGAGACATTTTACTCCAATTTGGAATTCTATAGCTCCGACACGAAGCATATTAACAGAAATGTCTGGTTAGCGCCACATTTTCTCGCATATATTCGCCGAGTTGATCTACTGCGATTTCTCCCATTTTGCTCATCTTAAAATTTGGTTCAACCAATTCCGGCCTTCTCTTATTATTTCAAACAATATAAAAATGCATTTTATGCTCCACTGCAAGAACACTTACATAAACAGTAATATCCGATTTTTATGCGTCATGTGCGTTTATATTGCGTTAAAACACTTCGATCCGACCTTCCTGATAATATTAATGCACCGTAATGAACACGGCCTCATAAAGGGGTTAATTGTGCAGCACGAACTCGGATGCATGTTTCCTCATTGGAAGAAAAACCGCGGGCGAATAATGCGATTTTATATTTTCTCACAGTGAGGTCTGAATATTAATCCCTTAGAGTTGCACGTTCGGCTTTCCCACAGGAAAGGGAAATTTATTATTCGTTCTATTTTTACACCCACAAACACGATTATGTCGGTGCGTCTTCTTCGTTTTAATATTTTACCAGATCCAACGTTAGTTAAATTTCGTCTGTATTCTACATATGCCACTAAGAAGCTAATCGCGCTATGGAGCTTCTTATTAATATCGGTTTGCTCTATATATCTCACGGCCAGCTACCAATATAACTTCTACATTATCAGTATCGTCGCAGAGAGCGTGAAATTAGTAATATGAAAGATTAATGGCTGCGAAATATATATTTTTTAAAGGAAAATCCCTTAAATCCATAAATCTAAGATTTATTCTAGCTATAAAAATCATAGCGTGTTATTTTCTCCCAAGGTGACTCATACGTATGTTTTAACTCTCAATATACCAGGTGGACACTCTAACTAGGCTGTTTCATTTTCTGACCTTACTTTGTTTAAAAAAAATTCTATTCTAAAAAAATAAAAAATTTAAAAAAAATGGTTTATTAAATGTGAGGCTTAGTAGCTTAAATCTACTTGTTTTATTCATGGATCGGATTTTCACTTACCATCTTGAACTTCACACTCTGGAACGACATTTTCGATCCAGTGTTCCAGGAGATATTACCTGCCGACGTCTCACACCTCGTCGAAAGTTAGATTAGTTGGTGCCAAGGGTGTAGTGCACCGTTGACGCGGAAATCTTGTGATTTACTTCCGAGTTACTCCAACTGTATAGAGAGGCACGAATACCTCAAATAGACCGTAATTATTAATAGGATCTCGACATTTCGGAGGTAATAATTGCCCTTTTAGATACAGATTTAGGGGATTGAGTCGATTTATCAAAGTTTACAACTAGATATACAGGCGTGGCAGGGAAAATGAAAGCAGTGAATGACTGAGCACAATGGCAATATAATTAGTGCATTTTATACTGTGCATTGATACTTCAACTATATAACTGCAACTTTAAATGGAAATTCACAAAAGTTTGAATCCTCATGTTACATACCAAACAATTATTACAAACGTCTATCACGTTCCTGTTAGCTTAATGCAATCTCAAATACCACAAATACATCAATTAGCGAAATACTTAACTAGAACTAAACTCTCGAAATGTTCCATTTGTTAGAGATGTATATTACGGAAGTCATTGTTTTAATGAAAATGCAGCGACTCTGATTAGAATGGAACTCTGCAAATTAACTATTTCCCAAATAGAAACTACAGAGGAAATTCATGCGGAAACAATGATTAATTTTGATCAATAATTTTTTTTACAGCTCATACCAAGTTTCAAGATCCTGCTGAAGGAAATTCTATCCGAATTTACAACACGTTATATCGCCTCGACGCTAATGGAACTTATCACTAATTCGTATTATTGCACACTGCCAGCACAATAGAATATTTAAATTAAGTGGGGACAGAATGGCTCTACGAGCAAGGGTCTGCAGTAATTTGCGAGAGGAAAACATGTTCCTTATAATGTTCAACCTCTTGCCCCGAGATATTTTCATCCTAATTGACTTTTTAGACATCGAGCGAAGATTATTATTTAGCGCACCAACTGGTGGAATCCAATACGTGTTGTTTATGTAAAATGGGTGCGATTTGTTCCCAAGACAGTGACTTTCTACCATTATCTTAATTTCTTTAGATAAATGGTGGAATTCGTACTGTGGCGTGGCGAAGATACTTAATATTGTTTAATGCGAGAAAATGGCGAATGCGCCAATGCTAGAGCTGACTGGAAAAAGGCGTTAGCAACCACAAATACTAAAACAGAATGTAATGGAATAACAAATGATGACTTTATGGCCATCCTAGTAATAAAGGCTCGCAATCTGTGTATTAGTAGTGATCGGAAATTCATTATTTACAGGCTTTGTGGGTACATCAATCACCTCTCGTATTAACTAGCTGAAAACATGTTTACTTTTAATTATGAAATTTTAACGCGGTACACGCGATGAAAAACAACAGCAAAATTATGTGCGTTAAAATTTAAAGTTGGCCCCTGTTGAAAAATGACGTACAAAAAATTACAAACCTATTCTGTAAAGTCTATTAAAGATTCAAGTCGCGCTTCAAAATTTTAAACTCATAAAATATTTACCCACCCTTTTGATACGCCGACATTTTTTGACATATTTATTCAAACACTTGCTGAATATAATAGTAGTAGTTTGCATATTGTAGGATATGAGAGATCGAGCCCGTATAAAGTGGCGAATTCATCCCTCTTGATGCAACGTCAACAGGGTTCATCCTTACGGAAAATTCAATTTTAAAGTTAAACATGGCAGGAGTTTAATATATGTCCGCTTTCCGAAGGAATTCGATAGAGACACATGGAATATCAAATTCTTATATTTATCGGCAATAAATATGCGCTTTTATGAATTCGTGTTTGGTTTCGATTCAAAAAAGGGGCCACCGCTAGATTAATGAAAAAATATATATCGGTTATTTAGCCAATATTTATATTTTTGACGCTCTGTATCTGCTAAACTGTTTATGGTAGGATAAAAAATTCAAGCTCTTTCTTCTCGTAACATAGTCTATTTTAATCTGATGTGAAGCACCACCGCCCGCTCTCGAAACAATTATTTAAAAAGTTAGGATGTGCAAACAACAATAAATCGACGTCGACATCAAACATTTTATGAAATGGAGCGATGTGAAAAACAAACAGTATGTGAGCTGACATACACGGTACCTACCCTTAATGTCAATAGAGTTTAGTCTTATCAAAAATTCAATTTAAAAGTTAAACGTGTACTTTACTCCAATAATGCCTGTTCTCGAACGGAGTTTAATAAAAACTTTCGAATATGAAATACAAATATCCATATTTATGACCGACCTAACGCCCGCCTCCGGCTGTTTGATTTCATCTTTTTGTGTGCCCATGTTCAATAATGTATACCAGTAAGAGGAAAAATAATCGCTTGGTGTCGTCATTTACGAAATGTATGCAAACTATTAAACAATTAGTACAGTTACGGAATGTATCTACCACTGCAAACATTATTATTAATTTTACGAATAAAATCCTATACGTATCCACGAAAATCTCTGACAAGGAAACTTATTTCAGGTTAAAAATCATGGGATAGTTAAAATAAGATAAATTATGAGCCTTTACAAAAGCGAATAACAGGCTCTATGCGGGGTACCTTTAGAATGCGTTAAACCTCGAGAAAGAAAGCAGATATCTTGCCTTATGGACGTCTAATATTTTCCCCAATATGTACCTCAATATATATTTATTGACCCCACGAAAAGTTTTATCCATTTTGTCACTTTCGCTCTGATAAAAATATATCACATTACTTACACGAAAGACTTATTTACGTCCAACCAAAAGGATAGGTATATAAGGTTAAAAACGTAATCCACCGAATAATAGGTACAGAATTGTTCTAACCTTCAGTTTGGTTGGACGTGTATTATTTCCAAATATCTCTTGTTGACTTTCTACAAAGTCCATTATGAAAATTAAAACTTCCTTTATTTTAAATTTCAAGCATTGACCAAAAATGCGTAGCCGTTTGTACACCCACTCATATCAACATGGTTTCTAAACGTGGCGATTTAATCAAATTGTAAAATTATTCACCATTTGCAAGCGCAAATAATTTCGAGATAAGAAAAAGGACAGAAAACTCTATTTAAAGAGATGTTAGCATGTAAATGCGTGCATTACATGGGAAATGTGGCGTAAAACGCGGTTAAATGAGGGCAGAATAATACATTGCAGCTCTTTTATTTTCATAGGACACTCATAGGACACTAATGGCAAAAATAGCATGGCTAAGTGATCCCGTTGTGTATGTGTGGATACTGGAGGATTAATAGACAATTATATATATATATATAAAGACTATTTTCAAAATGCGCCAACACAGTTTTTTACAAGTTTCTATCGAGGAGTAAAAATGTCTCCCTCAGGCCATACTAGCTTTGTATCTTAGCGGTTTTATTAAGCTTTGAAATGCACCTTAGGACAAAATATGGAAATAAAAACGTGTATCCCAAGTGTTACATCTTCTATTTCTATGGTAAGTATATATTTATAGCATAAATTGTGTCAAGAGGCCGTTTTGTGTTTTATTTCGCGATAAAAATGATTTAGTAGCGTCGTAAAATAAAAAGGCTACAATATACAGATAAGTAAATTTGTTTCTTATACTCGTATATAGAAATACATTTTTATATGACGACGTAGTAAAAAACACAATAAATACAATTAAAGAAACCTCATACCATCATTATAGGCTTATTTTACTAACTCGATATCATACAAGTAAAACGTGAAATATTCCAGCTAGCAGCTATCGTTATCTTTCAAACCACTCGCTGCTATTGAACTTCATACCAGTGTATCTAGTAATGATAATATATTTACCGCCGCATTGTTAATTATATGAACGAGTTTGAGCATAATTAACCTTCTGTTACAATTACTAATAGACAACGGTTACGTATAAATGAATACCCAATGCAAATTGAATACCTGATGCTGATGACATTATTAATACCGGTCACAGATATTTTCCCACATTTCGCTGTCCTTTGCAGGCGATGTGTAACAGAGGATACAAAAAACGATCGTATATAGGACTGACGGTTCGGAATGCCCGTCACGTTAACGTCTGTATGTATTGAGTTTTTTTTGTGTCAAAATGTAACATCTTAAGGATTCCGGCAAATAAAAACATATCTTGCTGTGAATAAATAACTTTGTGAAATGAAACTGTTTGAAAGATATCATCTATGTTTATATATCAGTTTGTCGCAGCATAAACAAGGAATAATCGTTTATCAAACCACTGCGATTTATCATATTCGGAATGATCTTGTTTCATGTTGATAGAATATGAAATTATTACTTATAAAAATGCAATTATTGAAGAAACGCTTCCAACTTTCTGTAACACACTGTATACAGTCAGCGTTGTATTTTGTATCGTATTGGATTTGTAACAAATTATTACAATTAGCATCAAAACGGACGCCGGCCATTTTACGCAAGTTACCACGATAGAAAGGCATCACATATTTCCCTTAATGTTGTAAATATATCATGCACTTTGATGCCGACAGTGATGAGACCTGTTTCCGAGGATCCTAAATTTGACTGGGATTGAGGTAGATCTGTAATATTTATTTTTGGTTCTGATACCAGTTGACGAGGGTCAATCGGTCGCTGAAGATCCCTTGGATAATGAAATTGGTATTATAAAGAGGAGGAAGCCAGGATACAATTTACACGCTTGTCTTTGTGGAATGGCCTAGGACAGGACTTGTTTATCCGCTTGTTTCCGTTTTGTATACAAAAACTGTGCACCAGTGCGTCGGTTCTTTGCATATCGTATTCTGTTGATATTAGAAAATTCGTCCAAAATTTCCATTCCGCAAGGCTATCCTAATAGCTAAAGTGTTGAACAAGTCACGATATAAAAAAGGATGTATAGCAATGAGTGTTAGAGCGGCGCGAATTGCTGTTAAAAAAGCTGGAGGTAGGTATCTTACCTCTGATACCAATCCTTGCAGGTCTCAGCGCTTTGGGCGCATTGTCCGGAGGTGCGGCGGCTGTTGCGAAAACTGTTATAGACGCTAAGAATTCTCTATTTTAAAAAAGTGTAGAAATTTTCCATTAATTCAACGGGAAAGTCACAGACAAGTGTTAAAGCGACGCGAATTGCTGTTAAAAAGCTGGAGGTAGGTATCTTACCTCTGATACCAATCCTTGCAGGTCTCAGCGCTTTGGGCGCATTGTCCGGAGGTGCGGCGGCTGTTGCGAAAACTGTTAT
This sequence comes from Rhagium mordax, assembly GCA_963680705.1. Taxonomy (NCBI): domain Eukaryota; kingdom Metazoa; phylum Arthropoda; class Insecta; order Coleoptera; family Cerambycidae; genus Rhagium; species Rhagium mordax. The sequence continues at coordinate 2,107,315 of OY796665.1, forward strand.
AGACGCTAAGAATTCTCTATTTTAAAAAAGTGTCGAAATTTTCCATTAATTCAACGGGAAAGTGACAGACAAGTGTTAAAGCGGCGTGAATTGCTGTTAAAAAAGTTGGAGGTAGGTATCTTACCTCTGATACTAATTTTGCAAGTCTCAGCGCTTTGGGCGCATTATCTGGAGGTGCGGCGGCTATTACGAAAACTGTTATAGACGCTAAGAATTCTCAATTTTAAAAAAGTATAGAAGTTTTCCATACATTCAAGGGGAGAGTAGGACAGACAAGTGCCCTACTCCATCCGTTTCGTTTTTCCCTACTCATTAATTTAAATTATTCAACGTGAAAGAGATCATGAAGACTTTTACAAATCAGCAGCTTCGCTAACCCCTGGAATCAGAATTGTAAAAATAACCGTATTGGTGGTATAATTAGAATTGTGAGGGCAAGCAGAAAACGGTTTATTTCCAGAGGTGTTAATTTCAGCTACTTTAGTTTTAGCCTCAGTCAGAAATTTAAAACGGATATTCTGTAATCCTTGTCTAAATTGAGAAACAGAAATTAATTTCAGTTTTTTTATCACGTTATACGTTTGTTGATAATGAATTCTTTTATACTGTAATTAGCTCGGAAAAAGCTCTGGTGTAATTAAGTCTGTAACTGTGAAAATGACTCAAATTAAACTGAAATAGGTTTAACTGTCACGTGTTTAAATACCAAGTTCCTATGGTAATAAAATCACATGTTTACCGTACGTGAATGTCCCCCAATGGGGCAGTTAGAAAAATTATGAAAGGAAAACATTATTTTATCGTTTAAAACATTATACTGGGGCTCCAGCCATTTGAACACCGATTTCTATATATAACATGGGATTATAACACGGAACGGCATTTTACACATATGCCACGTGATTTAACAACATCCTCAAAAAGCTCACTCCGACTTTGTTTTTTATTTGAAAGTCGCACAATTCAGATAAAACTTTATTACGTTCAGGATGGAGATAAAAATGATTTATATTGTAGAAGTGCTCTTGCAATCGGGTTGCAAAAGTTTTGAAAAACCGAGTAATATCTTGATGGAGATTTAAAAATCCGACGTCACCTGTCGGTTAGGGAAACTTCGCGTTAACACCTCGCCCAAAACATTGGACAGTAGAAAGACAAATGTCTTAGATTACATCTACGCACCGTTGTAAATCGACTGAATAGTCAATGTGGCGACCAAATATGTTTACTAGAAACTACCATCAAAATAGGCTGGGATCTATTTCGCCCACGTCTATCATAGGAACAACCCCCTGAAATGTAAATGCCTCTCGACCTTGATAATCAATGTCCAAAACAATACGGTTCGTTACTATAAACCCCTTTTGTGAAAGTGACGCCATCCCTAAATGGCAATAATCAGCGTTCTATATATTTATGAATAATAACAAACAAGAATGCAATTAGCGGCACACGTATATTTCGTTCAAAAGGACGCCTTAATTATATTGCAGCAAGGATCGGGCAAGGGAGGAAGCGGTGGAGCTACGACAGATTAATTGCCGCAGAATAACCATGAAATCTCTCCCGGTAGGCAAACATTCCGTTACCATCTACTACCCCTGAGTGCGTTCGTTTCCCGGCGTAGTCACAACACGTATTCCAAAATAATCACTTTAATTCATGAATGTGTTTGTGATACAGAGAAGGGGCAAAACGCGCCATATATCACGCAGACAGAAATGCGAATTACGTAGTTCATGCGTAGTTCAAGTGACTTGCATATTACCAAATACTGGAGGTTTTTTTTTCAAACGGAAAAAATGGCTGGTCAATCCGGAATCAACTGAATGTTGCAAATCTACAGGAAATCCCTAATAAACGCTAGCATAATACCAAATCTTGTAGACCGCCACGATATGTTCTTTATCAATTTCTTAAGGTTGCGATTTACTCCTCTGATATTAACCGCTATTTCTTTAGGAGTAAATTTTGCAGAAACTAATACACGGATTTTGAAAATTAATGTATCTAATTTTGCAGAAAAAAGTGTAAATGGCCGTGAGGTATTGAAATTACCATTCTTATCTATAATTGAGAAGGAAAAAATAAGACTGTACATATTCAATCGCTTGTATTTACAATTTTGTATTTTTTTTGTAAAAAGAAATTAGCTTACGGCCGAGTACAAAGTGTTACTTAAAAGCTCACCAAATATTGTCGCTCAAATTAACGTATCTTTCGTGAAATTGACCCTCAAAGGAGAATTTTCACATTTTTAGGTCAAGTAGTCATTTGCATTGCTGAAATAGCGCCCGAAACTAGGCAAATTACAGAACAATATTACATTACAACTTGGTCTATCACTCTGGAGATGTCAGCATGTAGTAGTAGTAGCACTAGTACTTAGTACTTTATTAGTCCAAAAGAGCACAATACAGGCTATAAGCATTGAATAAAGGAATATATTCCTTTATTCAATGCTATAAGACAAGTCATACAACAAACATAGTGGTATAATACACAATATTATAAACACGTTACGTGCCGGCATCTGACGGCGAGTAGCGTGAACCCTCAAAACAAAACAAAAATTTGTTATCGGCATAGTCTTCCAGGCCGGACCAGCCAGTGATCGTCTACCCGCGTTAGGCAACCATACAAAGCATATTAGATTATTAAATCCTAGCCTTAATGATTTTACGTTAGATTCTTGTTCAATTACGGTTGCAACACGACGTTGAATTACTTATAAAAGAAGTCTATTACCTACCAGTAAAAATAATTAATGGCATCATTTGTATCAGATGATTGTCTTTCTTTGTAAACTTGGCCTACTTTCTTGTGCGAAGCGGGTAGCGACTTGTGGAAGCAGAAAATCCAATTAATTTAATTTTTAGCGGATTCCAGGTGCGGAATATTAATGAACTAATTCGCATGTAATTTGTACCCTGCCGAAAAATCCATTCCCGTTTCAAACAGTAAATACGGCTTGTTGTTTATTGGCGGCAATAAAACGTTTTATATTAGTATTGTCTACAGCAGTAAAAATTTCGTGAGCAGTCTCATGAATTCGCCAGGACGTTAATAAATAAGTCCATAAAAAAAAAACTGGAACCAGAGTTCTAATTTCGCAATGCTGTCTTACCCTCATCTTCAGGATATACTATGTTAAGCTTAGCATATTATCGCATAATTTCGCACGTTTTACCAGTGCCGCGGGACTCTGGAAATAAATGTGACGTTGGAAACAAATGTAAACTATAAAATACTACTTATCATTTTAGCAAGCGGAAAAATATAAACGTGTCAGGTAGAGGATAATAAAACTGACAAAATATATGACTGCTAAGTGAATTACATAAACCACGAAAATTTATATATATGTGGAACGCAAGTTTGATTTTTATTTCTAAAATTACTTATAATCAAAACAACACTGTTAGTATTTAAAGTTTTCAAACGTGGAATTTAAAATTAGATACAATGAATGTTTCAAATTTAAAGTGACATCATGTAATACAATTAGTAAAGTTACGGAATGTATGTAAGCGGCAATACAGAGTTGCAACTTACTACCAATTATTTCTACAAGATGCCTATGCTACGCTAAACTAAACTGTGCAACGCTGGAAAATATAATGAATTCTTCTTCTTACTATTTTAGAGTCTAATGTCGCGTGGCTGTTCGAGTCTTATGAATAGTGCTTCATTATAGCTTTTTTTAATACTTATAGTAAGAAGTTTTTATTTGTCTTCGTTTCCTTGGCATGTACATTTTCAAGCAATCTCGTGAACAGGTGGAAATAACGAGAAAATAAGGTATGAACAAAGAGCTGGGCCCGGCTATTTTAATTAAAGCGTTTGATTGGTTCCTCGATTTCATTAAAAGTATATAAGCAAGCAAAATCCAGAACAATGCAAATTTCGCTCTTTAATTAACGATAACAAACCCATCGCCTCTTCCCGCAGCCATCACAGGAAATGTGGATTCTCCAACTCTGTTCTTAACATAGAAATTAAACATAAGCACGACATTTCCTAGCGGATTGGTCATATCACGTACCGAACATAATTCTCGAAGACAAATCGCGTGGTCATGGAAGTGCACAGTTGAAACTGGCTAACATACCAAGGACTGTTGAGTTGGGCGGTTAGGATCTGTCAGGGCATTATTTCAATGGGATAATCACCAACTCCATGTGCTAACTATTCGGAACTCGGAGAAGCAGGTGAAATTACATGTCAAGCACCTAAAGCTGATTCAATGGGTTGCGCGATATTGCTGTGGCGTGAAGGGTAATGTTACAAACTATATGACCGGCTAGGCAGATTAATTACTCCATTCCCATTCGCCTGATTCGTGAAAATACAAGTTCCTTATTACCAGAAAAATTTCTTTTTTCAACGCCAAGAGTTCTGAACACTAAATCTTTCAGAGCTGGAGGACGCTTCCTTCTGAGAGCTGGGCATCTTCAAAAAATTTACCAGTAATATTATAATCATTTTTGGTTAAATAATTCTATTATTTAGCCTAATTTTAATATATTGCAAATTAAATTCTGTTAATATTTTATACCGAATATAATCTAAACGGGGTAGGAAAAATAGATCTCTAATTGAACTTTCAATCTGGAAACCTCAGGATCTTTCCAAATATTCATTAAAAATTCTTTATTTTACGCCAAAAGGTTGCTCTATTCTTGCTCTTTAAGCTGCGTTTATTACAGTTCGTCGGGCAAATTGCTTTAATATTTTCAGTAAGAGTTTTTAATTAAATCAATTATGACAGCTTATTAAAAGGGAACCCCTTGTTTTGATCGTTGAGCAGTAAATAAATCTCGAAAATACCTTAATTAATATGCGATTAATTAAACAACGCAAAAAATTATTTTGCATAAAATGGAAGGAGACGAGGCTTTTTCATTTTAATTTTTATCTGAATGCACTGATTAATATACATATATTAATATTAATATTTTCAACCTTGTTTCTCTTTTAATTAACAGCCCAGGAGAGGCTGATTATAATATTTATTCCATATTTACATTTTGTTTTCTACTCATTCTCCAAACGTTGTAGCTCGATTAGGATTTTTAGAATTTCCTCTGCACATATGAGCTCGTACAATGTTATTCAATTCCAAGGTGCAATAAAAACACCAGCAACGATGCCATCTCAGATAAAACGTCTAAGGAGGAAATAAAAATCTTTACACCACCACTGTTTGTTACGTTTTGATGCAGATAATGTTTACGACCGTTGGAACACCCTTTGATCTGGCTTGTAACAGAAGTCATATCAAACACAGCACGCTCTATTTTCGGATAAAAAAAACTTTCGGGTTTGTTACTGAAACAAACAAACCGCAGTTGTTTCCATTTAATCACGCAGCGTAAACGGTGTAGGATTATCTGTTGGACGTCGCTGATAAAACATGTGTTCCACCGAGGAAATATATTTCATAAAATTTTTTTAATTTTTTCTAAACAAACGTGTGGGTTGCGCCTCTCTGTCGCGATAAAACGGACAGTTGGCCAGAACTGAACCGGTTTGCAGTAATTAATGATAATAGTAAAGTATTTTCGCATTTTTCCTCTAAAAGTTTACTAAAGAAATAATAAATTTTCAACATCACGTTACATGTACTCCTTGTTTATTTGGTAACTCTTCTTTTTCATCTTCTTCTTCTTCGTCTTCTTCTTCTTCTTCTTCTTCTTCTTCTTCTTCTTCTTCTTCTTCTATTTAGGTTATATTGCAAACAAATGAGTACGTATTTGAAGCATTTGCCAACAGGGTAGATATTTTTAACAAATTTTGATAGATAGAAAAAGAAATCAAACATCCTTGTTTTTAATGTTTTGTCGCTCTTCTTTTCTTTTTCTATTTTGGTAATACTGCAAACTTAAATGAGATATTTGTATTATTTGACATTTGACATTTGTAAAAATTTTGGCAGATTTCCACATACAGAAAACGAAATGAAAATGTTTTCTTCTTCCTCTTCTTTGTTATCTCTTTCTTCCTCTTCTATTTAGGTAATACTGCAGACTTAAAAGAGGTATCTGTATTATTTGGAACAGGGAAGATATTTTTAACTTATTTTAACAATAAAATTCTTCTTCCCCATTCTTCTGCGTTTTTATTCTTCTTCTGGTTCTTCTTCTCCTCCTCCTTCTTCTTCTTCATCTTCTTCTGCCTCTATTTTTCCTTCTACCTAAATTAATTTTCCCAGAGTATATTTTTGTTCAGGTTTGCAGGATATGACACTTTTTGCCGCTCCTAGGAAAATCAAGAGGTTATATATCCGGGACGTTAGCAGGCCATTGAATTATAAAAGAAGCGCCTTACTTCGGCCGATAGTGCTCATTGCTTGGTAACGTTCTTGCGGTCCTTAAGGGTAAAATCTTACCAACAATATGCGTGAAGTTTCATTAAAATAAGAACTCGACACCCATGCCCCTGCCGCTTGCTAAGTAGACCGTGCAGCGTGAATATCAAGTGCCATCAATATTTAAACAATTTCCTTTTAACGCGCGCTGAACTACTCAAGGCATTATTATCAGGCACGAAGTGTAGTAATTTGCACATCTCACAAGTGCATTTTAATACAATTGAACTAAATTGAATTATCCGCGTATACGTTTCCAAATTGTTTCCACGCCAACTCGTAGAGATTTATTTGCTGTAACCCACCCAAGTTTAAACTCCTTAAAGCATCACCAGCAGTCGTTTAATTGGCTGAAGTGTACGCTTTCAGTCAGAGCGTTACAAAGTAACAAATACTTTGTTGGAGCGATCAAGAAAAATATTTTTGTAAAAGTATTTGTAGTGCAAATTTCCGTTTACCTCTAATTCGGCATTACCCTTTTGGCAAGACTTAGGGCGAAATTAATCTATAAATAATATATTAAAACGAGTACGTTCAACTGCAGACATAAATATTCATTCGGTTATAATTATAAGCCTTTCGGATATTACCTGCTTTGAAAAAAAAATATATAAGAGACTTTCTGGCGGCGCGGCGCACTGAAAGTAATTACTCAGTACATAATGAGAAAAGGCTTTCCTACAGCTATCTGGTTTAGATTGGATTATTAAGAAAATTAATAAATCCTCGAGAGTGAGTAATTCGCTTTATGAATAGGCCCTACAAAGTGATTAATTAATAGATTCACTGAGATATAAATACTAGCTTTAATTCGGCGTAATTATTTCTTTTTAATTATAAAATATACAAAGAAAAATACAAAAAAAAATTCACTCTCCAAGTGGTTAAACCCTTAAAATAGACCACTCTTGGTTATTTGTATTTAGTTGATTAAAACATGTTGCTGATGTTTGCATTACTGTCGACTCATTACATTATTGAGCATAAGACAAATTAATATTGACGTTTCGCTCCAATATTTGCGCTTCGATATTTGATTGCCACTCCGGAACGCAAATATCTTACTGCATTGACTTTGAAGTGTGGTTTCCCAGATGCCCCTAACTTCCCCACATGCCCTGCAGAGGACGTTGGCCAGTGGCTAAAGTTTGCAAGAATGACACCACAAAATAGTTTCCCTAAAGGGGATTAGCTACATGATGAAACAAAAATTTATAAATACTGGACAGCACCTTTTTCAACATTACCACCCTCGTTACCACCCCATTAGGCAGTACTTTTTATCTCAAACACGGGATAAAAAGAAAACGTCCAGGGCGGCAATAAGTCCATTTACCGAGACACCAGTGGTTTCGAATAAATTCCAATTCACAATTTCGTGTTAGTTTAATGAGGAGAAATCGTGGTCGAATTTACGCGTCCGCCTGAACATAAATTACTTTGGCCAAAAGTATTTTTTTATTTTAAGGGTCACTTCTTGCAACCCTTTTGTCACTTGAGCGGTAAATTAGCTGTCAGTTGGTTTCAAAGTTTTAAATTTACAGGAGTGCGGAACGGGCCAATTTAGGTGAGGGAAATTAGGCGAGGACCTTTAATTTGTGATAGTCGATCGTTTAAGGAACTATAATGGACTTAATGGGGTGTAATTTCAGTTACGACACTATCAAAGGATTTTATTACTTATACACATTTTTTTTAATTATGCATCGTTTTTGAGAAATTTATAGACTATCTGCGGGAAAATTATTGGCAAGGGTCAAGGCAATAACATATAAATCGGAGGCAATCTCTGCGGGTGATGTTTCACTTTGTCACACATCTATTGTTTTATTGTTCTATTGTTCAAAACACTGGTCGAAATGTGTGGACATAAATAAAATATCGGTAAGGGTTGCTTGAGATATTGTGCCAAATTGTACAACTCCTTCAGGTCCAGTGCACAACATTACAGGAATCGAATGAGCGTTTAAACTTTCGCAAACTTAAGATTTGTAGTGGAACTTTTATTGGGCGTTTACAGCGCACCTAAATTCGTTCAATTTAAATTCCTAGCATTTCTGGCGGCAACCATTTTACCTACAAAATTTTGCACTTACAGCCCGATCGACATTCATAGCCCGGGGTAGGTGGAAGCTTCTATGTGACTCGAGTTCAATTAGAAAAAAAAAATCGTTTTTAATTCTACTGCTTTCTTTCAGCCAAGGCCAAGGCCAAGTTATTTGATCAGTCTATCCTCAAAAATATATATATATATATATATAACTATAAGGAACCACCCATGTGTCGGGCAGGGCGCAAACATCAACCGTCGACCGGTTTCTGGCTATTGGGTCTTATCAGCACAACGTACAAATTTTGTTTATAAATGTAAGACTGCCTAGCTCTGTACCAGTTGCCAAAAAGCGATGAGGCCTGTTCAAAATTTAAAAAAGTCCGCTTTAAAATAGTTCTTCTCTAACTGGATGATTAGATGCCACAATATGAAGTTTTCGACCGAAGCTGGAAAACGTCTCGCGAGGTGCATGAAAAATATGTACCTACCGAATTAAGTTACCGTTGCTAGGAAGCGTTTATTTATTCATTCATGCGCTAGTCGACGTTGAACATAATTTACAAACAATGTCGCGTATATATATATAAGAGTCTTAACTGTGTAACTGTCATGTTTTAGAGTGCTTTATTGTATTCTGTCTCACAGTACAGCGGGTAACGTTGTAAAAATTAACTGGAAGGTTTCGCAGGAAATTCAGAAGTACTGAAATAGTCTATTAACTGTTCCTTCTTTGGGATAAATTAATCAACTCAAAGCCCAATAAGATAACGACCCTGTTCCAATATTATGCTAAACCTACCAACACCTATATTAAATATTAACGGATTACGGTATACAAATTGGTCCAAGTTACATTACACTTTAGCATAATAGCTCCACTATCGCCACAGCTCGATAGTAGTGCCTGATGGGTATTTTCGGACATAATCCGTGTAATCTGTTTTACTTAACCCTGCCGGAATGTAGCAGTCTAGTTTAAGGACTAACAGATTTGGCTCATGAGCCGATAAAGACCCCATGCATAATATAATAGGCGTAAATGCGTATATAATAGTCGAATATGCGTATATAATAGTCGTATATGCGTATATAATAATATGTGCGTATATAATAGGCGTATATGCGTATATAATAGTCGTATATGCGTATATAATAGTCGTATATGCGCATATTAATAATATGTGCATATATAATAGGCGTATATGCCTATGTAATAGTCGTATATGCGTATATAATAGTCGTATATGCGTATACGTAATAGTATATGCGTATATAATAGTATAATATGCGTATATAATAGTATATGTGCATATAATAGTGTATGCGTATATAATAGTCATATATGTTTCTACAATAGTCGTCTATGCGTATATAATAGTATATATTTATGCATATATAACAGTATATGCGGTTGATTGTCTTTCAGTATATACGTATATGCGTATATAATAGTATACCCGTATATAATATATAAGGTCGCTGTTGATCCCGCCCTTTAGAACCAAAATTTAGCCATATGGTGATATTTAACCAAATGGTGATGGTATACTATACATCTCATTTTGGGCTTCACAATGACCGTTTCTATATTCAGCGGGCTCAACCACATAACGCTTTAATTTATTAACATTCATCAACAATTTCTTGTACATCCCCATCGGGGTTAATTTCAGTTATGGATCTAACAAGCCTGCGTAGCAGGCTACGAAATTTCACGTTTTATTTATTAGTGTTGAGAACATCTCAGATAGCGATCGGTTAAACCCGGAAGTGGCAAGCTGGAAGTTTGCCCTCTTGGGAAAGTGGCCCCTTTATTATAAATAAAAGTCCGACAGCCAAAAATCTGGATCTGAGCTAATCCCAGCGGGGTAATACTCTTCACTCCGACAGGGGTATAAAAACTACTTTTATCAGGTCCGTCGTAATAAATTTAAGCACCCGTTAATGAAGAGGATTATTAATTATCTGGTAAGTTATGGAGGTATTTCCAACAACAGGTAGTTGCTTACAATATTTACTTTCTCTCTCCCTATAGGATAAAAATTGTTACTCGTATCGTTTTGGTTCACATTTTTACGCGTTCGTAGTTAAAAAAAAACTAAAATTCAGCCATAATCTTTTTTGACCATTGATAAAAATGGCTGCGCGAGACTTCTTGTGATGAACTACTTGCGCCAGCGTTTTGATATGGATGGCACTGTATATACAAATATACAAAGTTAAACTCCATTAGCAAAACAAACCCACTACGAATTTTTATCTTTGAACTTTTGCTCAAAGTTATTAGTTGATGAGTAATTATCATACGCTCTCCCCTTTAACTCGTGGTGCACGTCAAAAGTCGCGTAGGTTAATTAATCATATAGCAGTTAACAAATTAGAACAGTAGACTTGTTTCAACGATATACGCCTATTATTGAGGCACTAATGAGAACAATAAAATAAAATAACGCTGTGTATCACCGAAGTTGCTTAGTGTAGGATCGTGAATTCGAACTTATTTATCTCGTTTTATATAGTCGATCCTATGAATATGTATATCAGTATAACCCAATAGAATTGATTGAGCAATATAATTTGGAACAAAATTCCATGAATAGAAATTGTCGATTTGTCTTTTCTGGCGTCGGTTGTCTTTCAGATAAATTTTGTATACAACATATTTGCTAAGAAGGTTTCATATATCGTTGATTTAAGACTAATTTTATTTCAAAATAATGTGGTTAAAAAATTATACGACCTAATTTTTAATGCTATCAACCAAATAGACCTCTAAAATACCATATTCTACTACATGTAGTCCTCTAAATGCGTATATAATAGTCGTATATGATCATATAATAGTCGTATATGAATATATAATAGTCGTATATGCGTATATAATAGTCATATATGCGTATATAATATATATGCGTATATAATAGTATATGCGTATATATTAGTATATGCGTATATATTAGTATATATGTATATAATAATATAATAGAGTCGTATATGAATATATAATAGTCGTATATATGTATATAATAGTCGCATATGCATATATAATAGTCGTATATGCGTATATAATAATCATATATGTTTATATAATAGTCGTCTATGCGTATATAATAGTATATGCGATTGATTGTTTTTCAGTATATGCGTATATAATATATATGCGTATATATATAGCATACAGCGTCATTTTGTGCTTCACAATGACCGTTTATATATTCAGTAGGCTCAACAATGAATGTTTATAACTCTTTAATAGTATATGCGTATATAATAGTCGTATATGCGTATATTATAGTCCTCTAAATGCGTATATATGTCATATACCATATTCTACGCGTACACCGCTAAATACAGAACCGGCTTGGCAACGGCTTCATCAATATTAATTAAATATTATAACTTATTTAAGTTTCTCGTTTTCGCAGTCGCTGCACGCCACCGCCATTCTCGCTATGAAAATCTTGGAAGTTGTCTCTGTGTCCCAACTTTCTTCATTCAGTATTCCACGCAATCCGGAAAGAGGGAAACTGGCACAAACACAATGACACTTTTTTTGTACTATTGCAATAAGGACAAGAAACAGAACAATAAAACTCATCTTGTTGGGACTATGCGTGCTATATTTGATGTCTTATTATCTCAACTCTGGCTATCAAAAGCATCCGTGCCTCGTCCCGGTTAACCGGATTGCGTAAAATGGGATAATTAAAATAGTTGCTAAGTTGTTACGAATGCTATACATTCTATTTGCTGAAATTTCACGTATTTGTGGGTTATGCTAAATATATCTCTCTCAAAAGGTAAACGCAGAAGTTATGTGTTCAGGGTCGACGCCAGCGTTATTAGCACCAAAAGTATTGGAGTTACGAGCTTAACGAATATATCAATATATGATATAATATTGATTAAGGCGTGGATGTTTAAATGAAATTTTCTTTTATGCGGATATGAAGATATTAAAACCAAATGAAAGCTGAAAAGCACTTAATGGATTATGGTTCCTATATGCGAATGCGAATAAAAACTCATTAAATTCTTTAGGCGCATTTGCGCGTATCTGTGGTCCGAATACGTTGTGAATGGTTTTATAAAACAGGCAGGAGATTTTGAACGTCAGAGCTGTTATTTTTTTAAGGGACAAAAGACTGCTAACTCCGAAGAAGAATAATATGAATTAATGTGAAAAATCTGAATAAACCAATTATAACAGCGAAAAAACAATACGTACAGGGTGGGCACGCGGCGTAAAAAAATAATGCGACCCACTCAAAAATAAGTCGATCTTGGCACATTTTGGTTCAAGTCAATTTTGTCCCAATTCAGCAACCGTTCCTTTACAATAAATACGCATGCAAATGTTCGTTCCAGCATGGTGAATAATGGCTCAATCTCGACAATGTTTGAATATATATAACCATATACTGGAAGCTCTGTTGTGTATTAACGAGCAGTGACATTAGCGCCGCGGTCGCCTGCAACCTAAATTAACATGCCACCAGTCCTAAGGATTTATCGACTCCCTCGCAATATATTCCAATAATGCCAAAAAAATACATTTCCCACATAAATACATGAAATTGTCTTTAAAGTCATACCGTAGCATCTTCATTTTATTAGCATAAAAGATCAACCTTCATATGTGGTCCTTTGGGCCGGATATCTTAGGCCGCTATTTTCTTATTTACGTATGAATAAATTAAAGGTTTAATAAATTGAATCGACTTTAGTCTCACAAACAACTTTTCTTCCAAAGCGAAGCGAAAATCATAATTATTGTATGCATAAAAATTGTTGTCGCTTTTCTTGTACGTAGTTCGACCTGTACTTTTTATGGATTCTTTCCATCCGCGCTCATTTCAAAAACATCAAGTTAATTATAAACTCTTCATTGTTTTTCGTCTACGCTTGGCCTTCACTATTTTATTTGAGTTCTGAATTAACTGGGTGCGCAAAAAGCGGAATTAATTCAGCCGGAGGACACAAAACATCGAAAAGAAAAACGGAAACAATGAGAAAAACAAATTTACCATATTGTCGCAGGCGGCAAAAAATGTTCGTTGAAGTTGAAGGAGTGAAAAATTGTAATATTTTATGTGGCTGTAATTCACGTCTCGGTTGGCATCTTTCTTTGTTAGAAATATTAAAACACGTCGTCGAGATGAATAAATATCATGTTGATGTTCAAAAATTGAGTTATTAAATAAAACTACACGATATGCGTTACAAATATAAAGAAGCTTATACAGGGTGTTCCACAAGGTGGGATAGGTTCAAGTTACACCATATCTATACATAAAGAAAGGGCGCTACCAGTTGTTAGCAACCTCGCTGACAAGCTCTCTAGGTAATATGAGAGGGTGTCCAAATGTTTAACTACATAAGTTCTGTTCTGTTCTGTTTCTAAAATCAGCCACGTCAATACCGTTGAGTATAGTTTATTTCAGAGATATTTACCTGTTTATAATCGCCGGTATGCACGTGCCGGTTTTAAAAGCAGTAATTTATTCCATTTATTTTAGACATTTCACGAAAAATAATTGCTCCGAAGCGCTTTTAATTGTAAGAGCGCACGTTAATCTCCTGTTTTAAAGAAAAATGGATAATGATTTAGAAAATGAATTCAGATTGAAAATTTAAGAAGCTGGAAATGAGGCAATTTGTAACTTGTTGCCAATAAAATGAAGACAAATGTACGACTTGACCTACAATCGCTTTAAAGGACGAAGTAAAATTAAACATTTGGAAAATAAACATTTTCAACTTTATAGTCGAAGTAAAATCAATATTAAAAGTAAAACGGAAAAAGAAACTGTACAGAACACTTTTCGCGATAAATGTGGTAAGTGTTCTATGCAGCCAAGAACTCTTCATCCCTCTCCAGCTTGTACACGGGCGCCACGATAACTGCAATTGACTGTACCTACACAAGTCATTAGCCACAGTTTCCATATTACATGACAGATGCATCTGTTGAACTATTATCCTTTGTCTAGGGATATAGACAATGGGTTATTGTTCGAAATGGGGATGAAAAAAAATTATGCGCGCAGTATCAAGGCATGAATCAGAGTCATAAAAAGGAACAATTCCTACTATGCGATTTTCCTATTATGTCAGCTATAAATTCCGGTCGCCGTGTAGGCGGTAAAACGGTGCTTAAATGGAAAACATCTTAAAATACTATGTCAGTTATGAGTAATAGAAAATGACTTATGAGGCTCTCTACAATGTCGTTCGCGAGAAAATGTATTCACATCAAATGTTACTATTTCGGGAATATTAGAAGCATCCATGCAAGATATAAACAGTTTGTTGGATTTCCTAATCTAAGGTGTTCCACAAGGGTCAAATTTAGGACCACTTTTATTTTTACTTGTTATAAATGCTTTAGCTGCGGAATTAATCTGTGAAAGATAATTTTTGCTGACGATTTAAAAATTGCGTAGTTGCTTATGCGTCAAATCCAACGCCTACCGAGTAGAAAATTCAAAAATAAAATCCCACAGGAGTCTATTTGCGAATTTCAAATTTTTTACATTTTCGACGCCATTTTTTCAATATGCCAACTTGTTACATACCGTTGAAATCAGTATTTCATAAATATACAGTTCCGTTTAGACCGGAAGGAATTATATTAAATTCTTATTATTCGGGTAGTAATATTATATATTCTCCCGTCCCAGGTATCTAATTAATTAATTATTGCGTTGCTATGCCGGATAATTAAAAACTACTGATATCAATTATAAACATTATGTGTAACGTTCATTATTGTGACTGTTCAAACATATGCGAATGTTACATGTAATTAATGTGATGGTATATTATGTAATTAAATGAATTCAATTATTGCACAAAGCAGCGATGTTGAATATCGTGAATATGAACTGAAAATTGAATCATTTGTTAATTAAAGCGTGCCGTTTTGTCGAGTTCATTTATGATTGTTGTTTGCTGCATATGTTGTCTGTATTTATGTTAGTTTAATAAAAATAACAATTTTCTTTTCAAAATTTAAATTCAGGTTATTATTCACCCTGTATATAAAATATTTTACTTTTCAAATTGCCAAGATTAAATAAAACATGAATATCCAATAAACCATCCAGACAGTAAATGCCCCGGGGCGTCCGCGTTAATAATTGAAATGACAATTGCACTGTTTATTTTATAACATCTCACGGAATGAATACAAATTATCCACTTTGTAGTCATCGGGGTGGTGTTGATTTAGTGTATTCCGTTTTTTATTATGCCAGGATAAAAAATCGCGAAATTCCAGCAAGCTCCCAACTGATTGATGATATCAAAAATGTAAAGATTCGCAATCTCTTCCCTCGCCTTGTTAGAAAGACCAGAATTTTCTCAGTCTATTGTCTGACAAAACGTAGATTTATCAATATATAAATATGGCCATTGAGGTATGTAACTTCAACCTTCACTTTGCGTTTTTTTTTTTTAATTTTTAAAACAAGAGTTAAAATAATTTCTAATCCAAATTTCTGCCAAGTTTAAAATCTTTAACGAATTTTCCCACGAATACCGCATATCTATCTAATTTCGATAAAGCCGAATACAGCAATAAAATTGAAACTCAGTTCATGTACTTAATGAAATGAAAACGTTTCAGGAGATCACACCAATATACAAATACCAAAAAGCTATTAAAATGAGTACCCCGCTGGAATTCATAAATGGGATATTAAAAAATGTTCTGCGCAAAAAGTTATTTAAAAATCCAATAATGTTCTCATTCGCAGACAAGCTCGTCAGCAAACAATTCCCCGTAGATGGTGATGTTGAAAGGTAACGCAAGAAAGGTTTCGATTAATTCACCATAAAAGCAAATAAAATAAATGGAATAATTATTTCAACAAAGGAAACTAACTATTTGGTAATTAAATTAATAATCTCAAAACTTTGAATATTTCTTTCCCCCTCTTGCATAAATATTAGTAATTTATATATGAACCCATAATCTGTTCCATACTACGGGAAATAAATCTTGACATCGTTAATGAAATTTATCTGGCATAAATGAAACGAGTTCGTTTAGCCTTTATTTTGTTATCTGATTATCCGAAGGGATAAATCTTATATTTCAGTTTTTGGTATTTCTCCCTCGCTAAAATCATTGCCTTTGTTTAGATTGCGTTTTTCTATAATAACAGCGGATTTACCTCCGGCTTGAGTTTATCGTCTCTGTTTAAATGAGACGAGGCATTGATAAAATTTATCTCAGCTTCGAAGTTGTCTATACGAAATGCAATTCTGGTACGACTAATTGACTTACTTTCGAGGAAATTAAATTCCGACCCGATTAATCCCGGTTCAATTATTCGATTTTTTAATTTTGCCTCACAAAGGGCCTTATTTTACGGAATATTTTTGTTATAGTTATATTTTCTTTTATAGATTTTCTAAAAAAGAAACACTATTAATCATTGTGAAGCTGTAGCCATTTATTTACTTCAAATTGTTTTATTATGATAAATTTGTTTTGGAACCGGATCATCGTAATTTCTCATCCCGATGTTTTCTTTTATTCGAGGTAGAGACAATTGCATTAAGTTTGTATTATTACACCTTCTGGCAAGAGTGGTTGGCATTAAAAACAGTAAAATAAGCACTTCTCCCATTATAAAATGCGTTCGCTAATGGCTTCTTTCACGGAGCAGAAATACGATTTACGGAAGTCCGGTTATCCAGGAGATTCTTGCTGTAATAAATTTTTGCGAGACTAAAGCAAGGAATCGCAGAATTTATCTTGGCTTTCAAGTGAATTTGTGCAAGTTTCAACGTTCGCATCCTGGCGCGAACAGATTTGATATTAAAATAGACAATTTATCGCCTCACGCTTGAGCAAAAATGTGGAGTATCCAGAGAAATAATTTATATACAAATATAATTCGGAAAAAGGTTCAAAATTATATAACAAATTTTCTCGCCCTGTAGGAGGTTCCGTTCCTCCTTTAGCAACTATAAAACTACCTCAAACGCTTCAAATTATAATCCAGTTCCACCGCTCCAGGCATTAAAAATAAGAAATGACTTTTCAATAAAATTAATACATAAAGATAGGGAAAACGATCCCAGCTTATTACTCTTCGAACATAAGTTTTACAACCCTGGGCCAGTAGCATTAGCACATTAAATTTTTATTTAAAGACGACGCACTATTGGCGCCCAACGCGACTTAAAGATATAAGAGGGAAAACCATAAAGAAAAAATTTAATATTTTTATATCTTGCAAACCCAACTTTGGCGCTCTGTATCACCGAAACTGTTCATTGTAGGATCATGAATTCAGGCTTATTTTACTTGTCATAGAGTCTACTTTAATTCATCTGACATACATTATTGTCACCGGATGCGACCAAAAGATATTAGAGGGAGAGACGTGAAGGAAAATGTAATATTTTGAAATTTTGCAAACCCAATTTTAACGCACTGTATCACTGAATCCATTCATTGTAGGATCATGAATTCTAACTTATTCTACTCGTAATATAGTCTACTTTAATTCGTCCTACATACATTATCGTCGCCCCAAGCGACAAAAAGACATTAGAGGGAGAGACGTGAAGATAAAACGTAATAACTTGAGATTTTTCATACCCAAGTTGTACGGCCCTGTATCACCGAATTTGTTTATTATAGGATCATGAATTCAAGTTTATTCTTGTCGCTATATAGCCTACTTTAGTTGGTTCTGCATGCATTATTTTCACCCGAAGCGTCAAAGAAATATTAAAAGGAGAGACATGAACAATCAATTAAAAAATAATTGACCCGAGGATAAATAATTATGCTAAAAATAAAATGAATTTGTATATAGCGTGACGTTTACCATGTAAACACTACCGAATGTTACAACTTATTTTGATAATCGTTTGTGTTTTTTATCGAAATAACGCGACCATAATAACTAAAAAAAGTTTTATTACAAATTCTCATGCAAGAAATATCTGAAAACGTCTGGAATTTGCATATAAATTGTTATTTATATTGCAATATCATTCACCTTTAATTATAACAATCCAACATTTTACAACTCATAAATCCGTCCGAAACGTCTGTATCACGCGCAAATCTGTATGTGGTGGTCGTTCGCAGCGGAGATTTCAATCAACATTCACGTGTGGGTGGAAGCGCTGCTATTGATTGTTCTTTTGGAAAATATATCACGAAATGTCAGGTTGAAATGCATGACCATAACGTTTAACTTGCAACCTTTTTGTGAATTATTCGTCAAACTGCATGCCTTTCCCAAATGTACACGTAACAGTTTGATTTATCCGCTCGACGGATGCAGTTGGGCGCCAAAAAGTGCCACAAATGTTTTATCGATACAGTACAAGATGAATCTAACGTTATTCTTTGAAAGCAATAATCTTCGATTTCTCCGATGACATCTGAACATTAAACGTCCATTACTGTGTCACTTGGAAAGAGGAAATTGTAGTCTTCCCCGTTGTATTATTCAGTTTGTTTTATAGACAAAGTGTCCCTGAGCTGCCGCTTGCATACAGCCATTAACATAAAATAAGCATAATGCAATGCGGCGAAGAGGATATTAAGTTTAATTGGAATTAGTCTGAAGCAAATTGCAGGGAATCTAACGGACGATATAACTACAGGATGGTTTTAAATTCGATTCTTTATCCCTAGCAAGACGTTTTAAAACTGGTTTTGTTAAGATTTGTGCTAATCGCCAACTCCTTCAAAATCGGAAAGAGGATTAAAATGAACGCAAAACAGATGCACTAGTAAAATCCCCGGGGCATTAATAAATTTGGTCTGTTACAATAATTCTTATTGCTTCCGTCGTATTACATAAATATCAATGAATTAAAATAAAAATTACGGGAATAAAGCACAAGCAAGGGGCCTTTCAGCCACGCTCAGTCTACGGTCCGACCGGATTTACTTATATGCAGGCAACAAATGCAGAAATTAGTCAGTCATCACCCGGCTCCCACGCTGTTCAATTCAATTATATCAACTCAACCTAACTTAAATCCGATAAACATTACACAATATATTTGCGTGAATAGTAGATCGTCACATTTCTATTTTTTAGCCATCATCCAAGGAAAATAAATAAGTCAACAGAATTTTATTTACACCTGTAACTCGACGCTCTCTACTATTTACCATCGCTCCGAAGAGTAAGCAGCTGGCAGAAAACAATCATTTTTAAAGAAAATGTGCGAAGGTAATTGCAGGATGTTCAGGAGAATTTGTTGCGTTTATTTGTCAAATTATTTCAAGTCAAATTCATTACATATTTATAATAAATTAAATATTTTAATATATTTACCTTTTTTAATGTTTCTAATTACAAAAGAGCGTTGACCACATTCACACCGCAATTTTAGCACCCCAAATTCTCATATTTTTATTTACCTAGTTAACGAGGAGGGTGACACCTCCAGCTCTTGCCGCCCGCTCTATTGCACTGGGGATGCAATACATCATCCAGAAAGGAGCCTCCTAAAAGGGCGCATTTATTTATGCAAGGTGAGTTAAGAAATTTGGATGATTTATACAAAAATATGCATTATCCGGCTCCTCCGCCCTGGATTCCTATCTTTATAAAAATAGATATAAAATACTATTCCCGGGGAATATAAATTACTGGCGCTAAGTTTTTATGTAATGCAGTCCTATAAAATACATTTCTCATTTTTAACTACGCGGGGTTTAAAGCTAGTCGAGCAGGAATATGGGAGTAAAACAAAAAAAACTGAAACAAAAATAAGTGTTACAAAACTTGCTTGTTATAGACTTGAGTAGTTAAGTAATGGGAAAGCTGAGGGATTCAATTTTGTGCTTTGGTAAACTTTGGTTAATATATTTAAAAATGGGGTGGTGGTTCATCCTGCTGAAACCATATTTACTTATAAAGAGAATCGTGTTATGTTCATTACGAAATAACTGAACCAAAAGAGAAATATGGCACAATAAGAAGATTTTCCCTTATTGGCAGTAATGTTTGCATCCTCAACTTTTTTGCATCCGGATTCTAGATACGTTTCACACCCAACTTTTTCAACGTTTCAGCAGAAAATAACGAGTACCGAAATCGTCCTGCCGTCTCTTACTTTCGTAACTCGTTAACGATTCTAGCATACTTTTCATGCTCAAACAAATTCCCGCAACAGAATGAAACGCCGAGTGCACCAAACATGACGGAAGAGTAAAAGTAAACAAAGCTTTAAAGAGTGAAAAGCCCGCATTCGCTGAAAACCAAGAGTTTTGTTGCCTCCCGGCGATCGTCTCAACATGTGGTTAAAAAACTTTTCACTATTAATCAGGACTTCTACGAGAACTAGCTTCGGGGAAGGCTTAATGAAAGAGCAAACGGAACGGGGGTTAATACAATTATACATCACCTCGAGCATCCGCAATTAATTATTTGTTCGAATTAGACCATCCGAGGATCAGTAACAATGAGAACAAACTTTGTATTAGCATTCTCTATAGATACTCGATTGGAGGCATCCAAACACTTCCTATTTAGTTAGCTGATTAAAATGTGAACCAGAGCAGTCACTTACAATCATTTTAAATGAAGGCAAAGGTAATTCCTGGGGACGACAAACGTGCCCGGAATTGAGAGGATGAGGGCGAATTAAACGTTTCGTTTTCAATTAAAGCCCTCAAAAGTAACTAGATATTTAATTAGTGACACCCAATCCCATTTGCTACCGCATTCATTGCTGATGCTTTAGAGGACCAGGAGGTTCCGCTTGTGTCCGAAAGTTTCGCTTGTCCTGAAGTGTCATTGACGCTGGACCGAAACTGGAAACCCAAAGACAACAAAAACAACTTCTGTCGGCGTGTGGAAAGTAAAAACGGCAAACCTTGGCCATCAAGTAAGCTTATTAAAGTCTTACTCTTTAATAATGAGTTTATATAGGCCTGTCCCAAATTCACGTTCTTCCAAGACGTACAAACTTATTACCGCTGCAAATATCATTAGTAAAATACTTTTTTGCAAAAGTTACTCGTTTCTGTAACTTATAATATACCGCAGTGCTTTAATTTATTGGCTTATGGGCTTCTCACATCTTCAAAGATTTTTACTCTTTTAATAGTATTTTTGATTACACTGCCTTCGCGGAAATAATCTAAGGAATTGATGGGAATTTCGTGAAAGTTATTGGGTTTATATAAGGGTGTATCAGTTCATGATTCAAATATAAATAAATGCCAGAAATTAATCTCGGTAGGTGTCAGCGCAAAATATGTGATATATTGGTTTAATAGTCACTTAAGGAAACTCTGGAAACCTAGGCAAAGTTTGGATGATTTTTAAAATCGCAGTACAGACACTCGAAAATATTAAAAAAACTTTAAATGTTTTAATTAAATTTTCTATCGCCATACATGAATCACTAAACTAAAACTTATATTACGAATTTTTTATCTCGTTTAAATTTCATTGTTAAACAAATTTTAGGCCTAATACTGCTTGCGATGGTCCCCTACATCTTACACGAATTATCCTCTGCCTTACCATTTTCAGGCGAATTATTCCTTCAAAGAGGCTCTTTAAAATCATTTAAGAATTGCCTATCGTTGCACGCCAAAAGTACATAAAGGCCTGTGTTGTGTGACATACGACCCCGAACTTCCATCGAATAAAAAACTTTTGTCCTGTGCCACAACACAACTCTTTGATGTTTTTTCTCACTATTTACTGTAATTGGATACTAGGTTGCTTTTCAATGCACGGTCGTAACACAAGTCCTTTATGTAAACATAGCGTCGATATAAACGGCGACTTGGAATAATACGCTCGTTTTTTGAAATACGTCCTTGACTGCAATCTCTCATCCCGCGACCGCTGATCGATTACCGCTAAGGGCTCTTCATTATTTTTGCTTTCTATACAACCTTCGCCGTTGTTTTATGCAAAACTTCAAGCGAAACTATAGTATTTAACATTCGGCATTGTATATATGTGTATATATATATATGTATATATGTGTATATATGTGTATATGTGTATATATATGTATATATATGTAGATGTATGTATCTACGTAAATTTTTATCTATGTCTTTGTTCGTATATCTATGTTAATATGTAAATACCTATGTTAATATTTATGTATTTTTATATTATAAATATGACTTATCCTATATCATGTATTATGATCCAAAGGATTAATAAACTATTATGAAAGCGCTCTAAGAGAGGCCCAAAGGAGAGATCTTAAACCTATTAACAAATTCTTTTTTCTCATCATCAAAAACCTAATTCTGCCAGTTTTGTATCTACCTTTCACTCAAGTTTAAGGATTCATACCCCGTAACGAAAAACAACAAACGCCGAGCAGCATTTATAAATAAATCATCGCGTCCACGTGGTCCCAAGGGATATTACGTGTCTGCGGTCCTATTTATTGATACCCTGTTGGTGTAAACCAAACTTATACAGTCGACATAAATTCGTCTCACGAAAGGTCCAGCAACATCAGGCGCCTGGCTCTAAAGAACAATTCGGGCACACACGTGGGCTGTGACACGATCCCCAGGAACGTTTTATGTACAGTCTGGAAGCTGCTATGGAAGAATTTGTTTTGAAATAAGGTCAGGACGAAATATGCGAGTTAATGCGTGAGGTTGGTGACGAGGAATGCCGGCAAATTGGAGTCATTTCTAGGTTTGATGTTCGACAACAGACTCAATATCTCCGAATTACTAATTTGCGCTGTACAACTTTCTAAATAACTTCCGCAGTTAACCAACAACGCCTTGATCAAGTTCCTGTAGGTAAGAAGTTCCAGCATCTGCACACTGAATTAATAATCAAGCTTTGCATTATGTAAGCATGCGATTTGTCGACTAATTTAACGTAGTCTGAATAACAGAGCTGTAGTTTGATGTTAATGACTAATTTCCCCAAAGTTATTTACCTTAAACGTTAGCTGGAAATCCAATTGTGAGAGAATTAATGTTATGGTATTTAATTAGAGGACAAAATTAAATTATGCTGCACTAATTCACAAACCTGCGAAAGTTTCGGCCTAGAATTTTAAAATTAGATAAAAGTTCTCTTGCAAAATAATTTTGCGACAAAGTGAGCCGTAAGTTACAAAGTTTGTGCGCCGGCCGTGCCGTTAGTTAGAAGAGACGTGGTGAGCTCACAGGAATTAAATCAACACGTTTAAAATGAATTACAAGGTACATGAGAGTGTCGTATTACATAAATATCAATAAATTAAAATAAAATTCCAACTATTATAGGAAAAAGCGAGAACACTTGGTTAAATGGCAAAACTATCACGAATTTATTAAGTTAGATCGCTTAAGAAGAAATCAAAATCACCGTACAGGTGTAGTTAATCATATACAATGATATTACGGGAGTAAAGCACAAGCAAGGGGCCTTTCAGCCACCGCTCAGTCTACGGTCCGACCGAAATTCACTTATAGGCAGGCAACAAATGCAGAAATTAGTCAGTCATCACCCGGCTCTCACGCTGTACCGCTCCGCACCTTCAATTCAAGGAGTTCATACTTGAGTCCGTTGGATTTTTTTCTAGTTTTATGTAAAGCTGCAACAATCGCATGCCCGTTGTATAATAGCTAACTAAATAAAGTAAAATATCCGTCAATTTATTGTTTGCAGTTTTAAAACTGGTACTTTCATAGATTACCTAAATAATTTCGATTACGTGTTCCGTGAGAACTGTCACTTGCTGTGCCTCTATTTTACTCTAATGGCACGCAGAGCCAGGAAATAATGGAACGTCTTAGACCAGTATAACCGCACAGCGCCCGAATGGAAAGGGATCTCCACGAAAATCGTTTACTTTTTCCGATAATATGTTTCCGTGCTTTATAGAACCCAATGGGCAAGTTTTAAATTGCCTTGACTGAAGCCTGTTATTGTCTGGGAAATTCCGGTGGATAACTGTTCACTTTTGATAACTGGTTTATAAAACCGACTTTATATAAAGGATGGCAGGATTTGAAGGCTCTGTCGAAGAGTCACTTATACCAATTGGTGGCTAAATTAAATTGGTATTCAAGATATAGTCTTGGAGTTCATACTCAAAGATCGCTTAGTATTTTCAAAAGTTTAAAATGCGCGACTATATTTACCCAATTTATTTTTGCGTAGTTGGAAGATTTGAACGCTGGCGCTGTCCAAAGGCAAATTAACAAAAGTTAACATTTGCACGTCGAAGCCACTAGATCCGCTACGGGAGCACGCGGATAAAAATAAACAAACATTGCCGAATTAAAAACAAACATTAATTTAAGAATAATTAATACTGCGATATGAAAATTCTCGTCTCGTCTCGTAACGGTGGATCTTAAATTTGTTGTAGGTACGCACCATCTATCTGATCTTTAATATTTGATGAAATAGCGCACTCTGACCTGAGGCAAGAGAAATTTCCAGGCTATTAGACGTGATACAGATATTAAATGGACCATTATGTAGGACAAGTACAGGAGCGGAAGAGATATGCATTTGTGAACTAGAGTTTGCCGACTACGTAAATGGATGCTTACCGCTTGTTTAGATACGCTGTAATTGTAGTGCTTCCATCGCCGGCGCCGTATAGACACCGTGCGTTATTACGGCTTGAGAAATTGGGTGGAAATCTAATACACCTAGAAAGCTTTTTGAATATACCAGCCAATTTGTCCTAGAGTAAATATTCATCATGCACAAAGGCTCAAAGACTAGCTATAGCGGTTTATTTATTTTTCCCAAAGAAACTGCATAAACTTTCTCATAAGTAGTTTGTTTCGAAAATAACGCCCGTTCGGCATTTTCATCTAATAACTTTGGCGGAGATTTATCCGCTGTGTTCCGCCATAACCAAGATAAAACAAACTTTCCACTTTTATTTAATACACGCGCCAACAATATGAACAGAAGAAGCATCGAACGCTGGGAGTCAGGGAAACCGGATGTAAAACACAAAACTTCGTACTTGAAGTTCTTTGATGAAAAAAAACTAAAGTCAAATAGAAAATCTAATAAAACAAGTGAGTAGAAGCAGAGATCGATTGGCAGCTGGGAAACTTGTAAGAGCACTTACTTGTCTTAACCAGAACATTTTTGTAATATGAATAAAAAATACTGAATAATCAAATGTTCGTTTTACCACTGGCGCATTCGCCATAATGTACAAATTCCTTTTTCCCTCTAATATCTTTCTTGACGCTTTCTTCGTTAATAATGCACGTAGAATCAATTATAACGAGAAGAAAAAGCTTGAATTGATAGTCCTAGCATTTCCGTTTTCCACCCAAACGTTCGATATTGCGAATGTAATAATACTACAAAGCGATATACTTTTCACTTTATTATTTCATATATGAATTTTACGAGGTTGTAAATTTGGCAGGGTTGGAGGAAATATTTTTTGTCAGAGAAGTTATACGACAGCGAAAAAAAATCGCATAAAGCTGTAAAGCTACTTTGTAATAAAGGCCGGATGGTACTTGATGCTATTAATTAATCTGCAGAGCGAGATCCATTAATTAATGGGGAGGAGCAGTTTAAAACAATTATGTGCGAGATAATCCTGATTAAAGCAAAAAAGGGGATTTATGTTCCTTCCACTGTTTTAAAGCACGTTTAGTGTGTACCTGGGCTCCCTTTGTGGGATTTGTTTACCTGTCACTTGTTAATTACACGTAATTTTGTTTGCCTGAAGTAAATGAACTTTTTCGGTTCATTCTGGATGATAGGTTCGATCTATCCCTTAAAAAGTTTTTCCAAATAACTAATACAAATTTGACGTGTGACTATTATTAAGATGATAACATGACAATTCCATTATCCAGAAAAAATTTTTTCATAAAAAACTAACGGCATTGGTTGGATAGTTCTTCAGCGAAATAATTAATCACGTTTCGTGTTGCCCCTTTCAGGTTTTTTATTTTATCTCCATGTAATACGCGCAAATTCCATTTATCTTTGTGTAATACACCAAATATTTACCAGTGAATACGAATTTATTTTATGTCTACAAGATACGTTCGTGATCTGAAATTGACAGTGCTTTTGGCTCTGTATTATATACGGGTAGGTTCTGCGAATTAAAATTAGATACATCTTACTCGGGAGGGATATGATTATACCTAAAATATGTTGACATAGAGGGAAGCATCTCTGTCAATAAATTGGTACAGGATACATTGACTATATGAACTTTTCTGAACGATTCAATTTTGTTTAATTATTATTTAGGAGATTGTTTAGACATAATTTCTTCTTTATAATTTTTAACTATGGCGTAGTAAAAACAAATCAGGCAAAATGCCTGCTGCAGTACCTGCGAGAGCAAGATGGTTACTAATCAATCAAATCACAAATAAAATTGATGGGGTATGATAACTCATTTTAATTTTAAGGGATGGTAGGTCCCTTAATGGTGAGGCCATATACCAAAAATAAAAAATATATACCCTGTAGTTTTCGAGAAAGAAAATAAATTAAAATACGTCAACATTTTCAGATCTTCGTAACTTACCTATCTCAACAGAAAATAAATCAGGATAGGTCTTTGCCTCTGGCATTCACCTTGTTTTTTGCAATCATAAATTCACTAGTTTTTGTTGTCACTGTCAATTAACTTGTCTCCGACCGCAAATTTATAACATTAGAACAGTGTCGGCCTGTGTTGCATTTATGATTTTTTTCCCTGTGTAATGTTGCAGGTGGTCGAATATGAAAGACCGTCGAACGGCGGCTTAACTTTATTAGACGTTTTTACGTAGGGTAGGTCAGTTTTCAACTTTCTTCTTTATATTTTTTTATTGGTAATTTGTGTTATAAATATCAACAGAAACCCCCTTTTAAAATTAAAATGATTTATTGGTATTCACCCTGTATATCTAAACTGCTGGAACTTTGAAACGAAAAAAATAAATATTTGGTATACAGGGTGAGAATAAAGTATGCTTTCGATAGTGCAAAAAAACAACGATATAACAGTTATTAAATTGGAAAAATAATAATAATAAAAAATAAAATAATAAATTTATTCTAATCTCACATCAAAGCATTTTAACGATAAGCTACTATCAAAAGGCCGCCCGATTTGATATTTCAATTACTTACTAAAACTTTGCTTAACAAAAGCGTTTGTTTGGAAGTGCTTAATTAAACAACGAAAAATAATAAAAACGCTTTAGAATTAAACCCATTTCTGTTTATCTTCCACTTTAATAACTTTTATATGAATACCGAACACGCCATATATAACGTAAGTTCAAAGGTCTCAGGTTATTTTTATACTACATGAAACTCGACTAATGGTCTCCATTAATTTAACTAGTTACATAATTACGAGCGAAACAATACTAATCTAGCAACAGCATATAAAATGTTTAAATTCGCATCCCATTCAATCATTCATAGCGATTTTTTATCACGTGAAACGCGGAGATGAAGAACATAAAATAATTCATGTAAAATGTTTCGTCAAAGAATACAGGTCGAAGTTTAAAATGATCATCTGGGATTTCATGAGGATGTAAAATTTTGAAGGTAACATATTGCGCACCCCGTGCCCATTTCTCTTCCGGCTCGGCGAATTTTAGTAATGCGTATCCGTAATGTGTTCGGAGAGCAAATTGAGCCTTATAATATTTTATTGAACACCCACATTTATTTGTACGCTGAAAAATATATATTGCCTGGCATATATTGAAGAAAGTAATGGATATTTTTCAATATGGCACACGAGTTAATGTACAGGGTGCAGCTGATAAAATGTTCCCCAAGAACATCCTGTAATTAAGTGTAATTCTTTTTCGAATTATTGCTGTTTCGACCCCAGCTGCGCGATGACGCTTTGGCAGTGCGCGAGCGAATTAAACCGAATAATTAGGATTTCATTGGGTTTTATTACCCCAATTATATGAAACAAAATGCCGTTGACCTTTTCGCTGCAATTATCCTGCAGTGTTTGGCTCGCTGCGGGCGGCTTTTATCGGCCCAGGACAATCTTGGTGTCACATCAATTCAATCAAGACAATTGCAACCGTACGAAAAATTCCCACTGCAAATTGCCTGGCTATATTGTAGATTGTCTCGAGCTTAATTATTGCTCCGCGGTCAAGGATGAATAGTTTGAACTGTGCCCTCTCGAAAATATTAATTCTATACAGAATATACCGTATGTATGAGGCGCCGTTTGAGACATTATTAGTATTACAAATATATATAATAATTATTGAATATATATATTTTTTCATTAAATATATTTATTTTGTTAAAATATTTATGTTTTACAAATATATATATATTTGTAAAAATATATATATATTTTTACGAATATATAAATATATTTTCACAAATATATATTATTTCTCCTTCCTCCAAGCAATAATAAAAGGAACCTAATTTCAATTTTAAATGCGCGTTACAAATCCCCCCTTAAACTTTGCGCAAGAAAAACAAATTACAAGCGACTTAACAGTTTATCCAGAATAATAACTATAATATAACAAAATTCATCGGTTAGTTTAAAAGTTAACGTCGCTAATCTCTCCTAACGCTATTATTGGCTGTGCAGGAAAGTTTTCTAAATATACCTACTAAGATGATTACATTTTAACGAGGTTAAAAACGCGGTGTCCTACATAATTTTCTTGATGCAAGTCCTTCCCCTTAATATATGACAAGCCACAAGTTGCTAAAAAACCGCCAGAGGTGGCGATTAAGTAGGTCGGGCAATATTCAGGGTGAGACATTATAAACTGCCTCAATTATTGCAAATGGCGTTTAATCAAGTTAAAACTTCTCCTTTCGGTAGTGTACACCCTCATGGCATGTAACTTTACTTTTTGCTTAACACAATGCCCTTAGATGGCTGCTTATATGCTTAATTAACGGGATCCGGGCGGCGCACTTTCTCCTTCCAAAACGTGCATTGCAAATATACAGTAAAGAAGGTTCGAACATGGGTATTAGTTTGCGTGACTTATTTGTGCCAGTTGTAGGCGAGCGGACGCAGTGGTGGGAATCGTGGATCTCGGCGCTGTAGCCGATGGCTCTCGCGTCTACTATTCCTTGTTCCTTTCAGACATGAGTTCTACATCCCAACACGGTTAATGAGATACTAACAACAGTCTGCTGATTGCTGAGCAGTCAGTGGCCACAGCGCGCTGCCGCTCCCTTCTCCTCGTATATTCGTCCAAATCCCTGTTGTATTCGAAGCATCATGGACTTATCTGTATACGTGTAAAAAGATTACAGATTACTCCAACATTTTAATTTAAAAAAGTATTAATCTCTCAAGCGTTCTACGACATACCTATTTTTTTAATACACGCCAAAAAGGATCTAATAAAACCTTCCCACTCTGGCTCGGCAGGGTTTTAATATCGCATGTGGCAGAAAGGGCGGGCCTGGAAAAAATATCAGTCGTCAAATAGATGTAGCATATAAAAAATACATCGTTAATACTAAATTTCAAGTTAAATCTGCCGCTAAAAAAGGGTAATTTATCAATTCCAGGCATCAATGCCATATAATGGTGCGGCCTCAGGAGATCCCAAATTGGTTTCAAACAGCACCCGGATCCCTTTCAAGTGCTTACATACATTAATTCCAGAAATTGTAGCTGCGATGTGCCCTTCAAGAATAACGATTCGTAACGCATTGAGAACGTTGCTACCGGAGGATCTATAGAGTTGAGCCGAATAAAAAAAGTGTGAAAGACGAAATTACTAATCGTAGACCGGAAAGAGCACAGCTTCATTGGAGTACGTTCAACTACCACCAACTTATTTATTACCGAGGTCAGGCTGATGTATGTACGCCAAGGCGAACTAGACAACGTCGGTCTTTGAAATAGCTTAGGGAATCCTACGAAGCTTGTGCAAGGTCGTGGATACCGATGTGACAAGTTTTTCATCTGGGGTGCCTCAAGGTTCTGTTCCAGGGCCGCTAGAATCCGTAGGTTTTATAAACGATCTACGTTTTATCACTAGACGCTAAAACTATCGTTGTAATGACCATTTTACGTCGAGTAAAGACTTTTAGAACGCACGTTTTACAATATATTCCCCTTTGTATCAAATAATGATGTCCTTGCTGTACTTACTGTAAACGATATGGTGGGGGGAAAATCGCAGACAATTGCGATATAACTCTTCAGGTAAGTATGCAATTGTACGTATTCTGAATATCTGACGAATAAAAAACTAGTCAAAAATCCGAATAATTATTGTATTTGTTTGAGAACCACTTATAAAAGATTGCCAACAAATTCTGCCTAACTTCGCCCTAAATTAATATCATCTCGACAATTTCAGAATTTAAATAAACATGACGACGGCCATGACCTTTTTCGTTATTATACATAGCACACTCAAAATGGGCTATAAAAATGGAACGATAAAAAAAATCTATAAATTCCAGTGACCATCAAACATTTTGTTGTGATTTTTTTTTGAAACGAAATGAGGATATCTCTGTAAATAATCGCTTTTGATTAGAATAAATTTGTCACTAGAGGTATATGGCTATGAGCTTTCATCTGTTAAATTTTTTTCCTTATCTTCAGTAACACCCTGTATTTTAACACAACTCGTTACTATTTATTCCTATGCCTCCTCTAACCCCCCCGTACACTGTTTCAAACATTCCTAGCAGGAGCAGATGAAATCGAGACCTTGGCGGTTGCTCAGAGATACACAGCCATTCTGTGACTGGCGAACGCCGGAGAGAATTTAATTTGTGAATTGCAAATACTCCGTCATGCCCCAGCGGAACCCTCGCGGGCAGTTCATCCATGCGTATAAAATTTTTAAAAATACCGAGGGACCAACGGAAACGCGATCAAGGGAATTTTCGAACACGTCTCTTTGAGGCTTAAGGGGAGACAATCCGCAAAATTCTGAACTGGTGCGATTTCTGAAGACAATTCAGGTCATATTGCACCATTTGGTCACAAGAATCTTCATAAAAAAAAGAAAAAAAATCATATTGAGCACTTTTTTTTTATTCCTATGACATGTTCATGTTCAAGCTATGACATGTTCATGTTCAAGCATACCGTTTATTTTCTAAATGTAAATATTACAGTTAACGCATCACCAGTCCATTATTATTATTAAATTAATTTCAGTGGATCGGCTACTGAATCACGTGTTACAAAAATAAACCGCAGCGGACAAAAGCGGTCGAAAGTGAAACTCGCGTCTATTTTAACGTAAGGATAAATATTTAGTATGTGTGCGGAATCTATTTAGGGAACGACTTGTTGGCGGAATGGCTGCAATTCAACAGGTGCCCCTCGATCTGAAAATAAACCCGCTACGTTATCCAGTTATGCTTTGGGAAGGTCGAGCATTAAAAAGTATCAGGAATATCCGAATGTCTGTCCACGAGGCAGATATTATTTTAGGCAAAGCAGGTTGTTAACCACTTACGTCGTTTTTTTTTATTTATGATATTTCGCGAATAAATTACCAGTTAAAATTGAACACAAAAATTTCGTCAAACCATGCCTCAAGTGACGTATTTAATGGCAAAGGCCAATATTCTTTAAACGAGTTTTTTTTGGATAAGGAAGCAACCTTCTTGTGACTTTTGAATTGAAATAGTTCGTTAAGATATAATTTTGCTTACGATAAAATTTAATATCCGACTGACTGGTTGCAGATGCGTTAAAGGAATACTTCAGTTTGTAGTTTTATCTCAATAAAAACAGGAATGCACCAACTCCGAAATGAGTTCTGTAACTATTAGACGTTCAAGTCGATAAAACGTTTCATTTCCTCTGAGTCACTGTTTTAAATTGGATCAGTTGCTTAACTTGCGATAAAAGGGGTAGAGCTTTGCATACTGAGGGCGATTATTTCCATGAGATAAAGATGGACGGGTGAAATCGAAAGGTTCCACCGCAGAACGATACCTCGTGTATGAATTGACTTAAATTTAATAATCCGTAGCAAGGTAAAATTGGTAAAATTTTCAATTCGTTTCAGTTTAAATACAATTGTGGCCAATGTCATACCTTAGCACGATTCACAGAAACGGATAGCGTTTTAGGGCAAGCACCTCCGCTTGTTGATGGAAAAAAATGATGATATAAGATGAATCAATTCTGTTGTGACTTGCTAAACTGTAGTAAAAAAATGTGTATTCATTCATCTGTTACTAATTGCTATTCTGAAAATACCATCAGCTATAATTGTATGTGTCTAATCAATCAAGCATAACTGGACTGGTTAAATTATCGTAAACTTAAATAGTTGCTATTATTATTATTGATTTTTCCAAAGGATAAGAAAAATTAATACTCTAAAGATTTTTTCTTCTTCCACAGAGGCGTCGGCAAAAATTTCAATTCCTCTTCCAACTTCCCAAGTAAGTGACGTAAAAGAGAAAGTTAATTAGGAATATGATTCATTACTATTATATTCATAAAGGGACTTAAGCTCATTAAATCCGGTAATTTTACTCGCAGCCCATACGGTGCTTTTGCGACATTTCCCCTGATTCAAACATAAACTTAAAGCTTATTACTCCATTATAGTGCACAAACGAACCACGTAACATCGCTTTGATAATGCCGCTGTTATTATAAATTTTCGATCACTAACGTAAATTTGATAATGATAACGACGGGGAAACAAAACTTCGCGGTAATAAAGATAATGTAGGTACAAGGCGAACGGCGTTATCGCTTAGTGAGGTGTGCATAATAAGGAATTCGTAAAAAGTTGGAGCACTCAGCCGGAAAACCGTTCAAGTCTTGTGAGTAAAGTTAGCATTTTCATCGGGTGCCAATTAAGTTTTTATATATCTCCCATCAACCTGAGAGGAGATAGCTTATGGGAATTTGCACCGGCAAGAGCTTTGGCAAGCTCTTTTAAAGGGTGGCCCTTGAAAGATTAATTAATTGGAAAACAACTCACTTCATAGGGAACTAGAAAATCGAGAAATGTGGAGAGTATACCCAAGGCCACTGATAGGATCTGGTGGATATCAATCAATGGATGGAGTGTCGGGTGTTCCACAAGGATAAGTCTTAGAGCCCAGTTACTGTAGTTTCAGATGTGGAAAAACCAGCTCGATTAACTCGGATTTGGAAATAAACCCATTGCTCTTCACCATTTTCTTTATATAGGTTTCCGTTGAGGTTGATGATCTCCTGTAATAGCTCTATTATTTTCTGCTGGTATTTTTTATACTCCTTCAGTTTTGGTCTTCTTCATTTTCGTAGAATGGCTGCTGATGCTGCTCTGACTACCTCTGCGTTTCCTGTGGGTGGCTTATAAAGTGTTGCTTCCATAGAACTCTCTCTATCCTCTTTTTGACTTAGGAGTGGCTGAATAATTGAAACCTTTGCAAATTCTGCTCTGGGGAGGTCCACGAACTTCTTCTCTTGTGTTACCTTTGGTCGGGCTGATTCAAGACCCCTGCTAATCTAAGGCGAAGGTAGTAAAACTACTTGGACGCGTCATCTAGTCGACGTCGACTGTTCTGGATCCTTTCCCTCAGCAAGGCTTGAGTGGCTTATTTCAAATCGTGTTGGATTTTCTTGCCTCCGTATCGACTGCCAGTTATCGGTGTTTTTATCCTAGTTTCATTAAACTTAGCACTTAATTTAATTCACGTTTGAACCTCTTGAACTCGCGGCACTTAATTAAACAACACTACATCAACATTGCTTCCTCAACGTCTCGCCCAGCATTTTCCCTATTATGCAAATGTTATGAGACATACCCAATGATCTGTAAATTAAATTAATTGCAGGTCGGCTCCTTCGGGATCAAAATTTGTCCAGACGAGACTAAATATATTTAAAAGGTATTTATTTTCCGTATTTAGCTCTGCAACAGTCCTTGCGCGTTATATATGGTTCTCTTAAATTGCCTTCGATACATCCTCGTGTAAAATTTACATCGAAAAAAATATGATAAGTTGTGAGAAATTTTAGCTTTTTACTTCGTTTATCTGTCCGAGCATCGATTTTTTTTTAGTTAAATCGTAATAAAACAAATTTTAAACGCGGCTTGGAGACCGTCCAAGCGTCTACGTCCATAAATCTTTAGCCTTATTTACGTAGATATATTAAAGTTATATCAACGCAATTAAATTTACTTCGGTTGCAAGTTTATTACTAGTAAAAACTGGCTCGGCGTTGTTTCGCTACTTTGCGAAAATTGTCTTCAAATTGCGTATATATTTTTTTCTCGGCCCATCAGGCTTCTGTCTATGAATAGAGTTGTAAACAGCCATTGTCGAGCCCGTACAATATATAAACGGTCATTGTGAAGCCCAAAATGACTCTGTTGAGAGGGTTCAACATCGTATCGAGGTGTATACCATCATCATTTGGTTAAATATTGTCGTAGGCCACCGTACGCAAATTGTAAGGAGGGCTTAACAACGTACTATTCTCATCTTCGTGTATATCTTGGTGCCTATGAATGCCCTGAATACTGTTTAAAAAAGAAAAAAAATGCGATAAAATTTACTCATCTATCTTAGAAAGACGCCGGGTGGGATCAACAGCGACTTGTTGATATATCGGGCGCAACAATGTACCAAGTATATATACACTTATTTTAAATTTTGGTGTGAACCGTGTATATTTCATTTAGTTGGTATTTGGTACGACAAGTTAAACATTTCCTACTGAAGTTAATTTTGTGTAAATACTACAAGTTGTAGATGTCACACACGCGAAATTCCGCTCATACATAAATACATAAAGTTAGCTAATTTATAAATGAAGCAAAACTTGTTGACATACACGGTTTAATCAAAACGTTAGTTATATAATTAGTATTAGTCGGATTACCTAAAACTAGATAGTTGTTTGCGTATGATCTGCGGAACAAACATTAATTCCCAAATTAATGGATCATTTAGCAGTGTCCTGTTTTTAGTCATGTTCGGGATTAAATTAAATTTACTTTGGGTTCAGTTGATCCCAAAGGAGAGGTGTATTTATGTATACCAGAGGCGGACTCAGATACAAATAACCATTTTGTGAAAGAAAATTGAATATATTCCATTAATTTTTAAAAAATTTTTTTGACCATGAAAAAAAAAGGAAAAGATCTTATCGAATTTTCGTACATCACTGAACATTTGGTTCAAATCTAAGCACATCCAAACCACCGAAAGGATTTACGAAGAGTATCCCTTGTTCGTGTACACCAAGTGTGTATCTTTGATTAGAGGAATGTTCAGCTTGATATAGATTCCTTAACCTATCTAAATGTAACATCAGATAAGATTCCAGTATTCTTATTCCTGTGTTAGAATCATGATCAATCTTAAAAGATGTCGATTGGGTATTATTACAGAGGGACCAATGGCGTATCCGCTCCTTATAAGAGAAAAATGAGTCGTAAATGCGCCCTGAACTACCAGTATAAATTAAGCATAACAGTGGGCTAAGAATAGAACCCTGTGGCACTCCCAGAATGAAGAACTCTGCACTCTGCATGGGTTATGATATAACGCTGGATATTTGTCTCCGTGTAGGCCGTAACAAAAAAAATTATACAACAATACTCGTGAAGGTATCTGTCACGAACACTGATTTGTTTTTGTTTATCTCACTCAACGGCCTTGACCGAGGCGCTTTATTAATGATCGCCGCAACGATAATCGCGCTAATGAAGGCGGCTCTCCAAAAATGGATATCGTTCCGTGATTCACGGCGTTGTTTTATTACTGGTTTCGAATACATTTCACACACCGGCGACGATGAAATGCACTTCTAAATTTGGACGTGGACAGAGAATCCGGCCGGGACATTTTATTTGTCATGGTGCCCTCTCAGCGTGATCTAAGGCGATGGGAAGTGTACGTTTATTAATATTTATTACACGTAATATACCCACGGCTATTTATCTTAAGTAGGCCACTACAAACAAAGATTTACTATCTCGAGATGTACGAGTGTAATGCCTAGTAAATGGTGTTTTCCTTTGTTTTTCTTTAAGGATCAAGTTGGAGCGTATGGGGATTATTATTATAATTGCAGGATTGATAAATCTCCAGACGATGGGCGCATTTTTGTGTCTGCTTTCTTTGTTTTAACACAATGCGCTCTTTAGGATGTTTGTTTCCGGTGCAATATGAATTGTTACGATTTTTGTCCAGAACAATACGCCGTATTATATGCATATTAATAAACAGCAACAAATCATTGCCATCGACGAGTTAAGTATTCATCAGCAAAGGCTGTATAAAACTCAAAACTTATAATAATCACGCTGATAAACAAATCACCACACTACATCATTTTGTGCGTTAACAAGCTTAAGTACAAGCTATGGGAACGGAAGCTATAAACAGAAAATAAATCATTATTCAGTTATTCAGAAATTATGACGCCTCACCGATTTAATCCCTAACGGTTTATGTCAATTAGGTACAAATAATTAAGAGATTATCATAAAGTTTAATTTAACGGGTGTCCCTTTAATTAACTACAACAAATGATAATACAATTCTGTAAATGCTGACCAATGTTGAAAAAGCAATCCGCCAGGAACTTAACACCGTTATTCTTCTTTCAGAATAGACACCGTCAATTAATTCAAGACTAGCATAAAAAAAATGAGAAACAAGAACCCCAAATCGATCCCTGTAGAGTGCCGAAGCAATAACGCTGTGTTTGGGAAAACAATGGAAAATGTACGAAAACATAGCAACGTCGCGTCGAACTGGTAAATAAATGATGCTGAGGCTTTTATAGCCAAATCGTTGTTTAAGTCGACAACTATTTTGAATGAGTCTATTAAGTTTTTCCTATCTATATTAAGAATATACAGACCGATGCTCAATTTTCCAGTGAGATTTTTTTGCACGGTCGTAAATCACTTTATTGCTATATAAATAAACAAATCCGCAGATTGAGAGAGCAGCCACACTCTAGTAGTAAGTAGTAACATCGTGCTGAAAGATTTATGTACATGCTACCAACGTAATAAATGGAGTTTTATAATAAGTTTAAAACCAACACGAGGTGTCTGGAGCGATCCAGTTCGTGTTGAAACTAAATTCCTGTTGAACGATAACAAATGCTCTTCTTAAACTATACAAATAAAGCGCCGGCGTCACGGCGCCGTCCTCTTTTATTAAATAGTAAATGATGTGACGCTCCAGCCTTTTAATTTATCATAATAAGGCTTCACGTGTTGATGCACTTTTTTCCTCACCAGATATTTTTAAACAACGTGTTCGTTAATTTCAGTCCCTCGATATAATTAAAATGTGGGTGGATTAGTTCTCTTACCTGTCACAAATTATTTGCTCGGCTAATAATGGAGATGTAAACAGTCTAGCCAAACAATGATCGATGATCCGTAAATAATGTTCAGGAAATTAAATGTGCTTTATTTAGACAGCACGAAGTCTATAACAAAAATCTTGCTCCACCACGAAAGCAATTGTTGGTTTAACTACTAAATAATTACTTTGAAACATCGTCGCATTGTTGGTGATCCAGATCAGTATTTTCACGGAGATTGTTCTGCAGAAGTAGCGTCGCTAAATGCTCTAGTACTGTCGCCCATCGTTTTATCAGTCATCTATTTTACTCCGAAAATATTCTCCGACATTTTTAGCTTCTACTTAACGTAATTTCCTTATTTATTTATTAATTTTTCTGGCATATCGAGGTCGAACTTATATTAAGCCATTGCGAAGTGGAATCCTGAGTTGTTCTTGAAGGGGAGCTTTTCACGCCTACAGGACGACTTCATTTCTATTAATATATGCGAAATCCTCGTTATACCAGAAAAAAGACGGATTATTGACGTCCTTTGTTGAAGATGTAACGACTACTGCATAATTAATTTTCTTTAATCTCGATAACAGTCGAGGTTCGATGTATTGCTCTGATTTAAACAATGAGGCGATAATTTGGTACTAGGGGTCTGTTTTTAGCCAACCTCAAACAAAAAGGATGTTCATTTTGATCACCTCCATCTTAAACAGGTTATTAAATCGTGGTCGTATCTATAGGGTGCTTATCCGGACCGTTTCATATCCGTGTAATTCGACTTCTAATTTACGTGGGGTGTCACCTCGACATACTAATTTGGCCTTTCGAATTAATGGCAGTAATTGTGACGGGCCGGGGAATTATTCCCGACTACAAATTGTATCAATTTTGTCCCAAGCCTAAAGTAATGTAATGATCAGTCACTTTCCTTCTATACGTATGTCGTAACCGTAGCGATAAGTATTCGTGTCGTTTACGTTTTTATTTCGTCATGTCTGCGATAGCAAATGCTACGATTAGAGCTCGTGGGGTATGCGAATAGGAAATGATCAGATTGGGGAAGGCGGGGTTTCTACGCCAGATAAAGCTTGGAGGATTATTTATATCCATCTGTTGTGCAATTTCGTGTGATAACCATATTTTATTTAATCTATTCCGAAAAAAGCATGCAAGGAAGATATCAAGAAAAAAGCCGATGAAGTTTTTAAAGTTTTTAAGTGATGAATACAAATTGAAAAAAAACTTTTTGTCAACTGAAACTTAATCCTGAAGGTGTACATTTTTTAGGTGTCAGCTCATTTTGTCGCAGCCTCGTCGGCGAAGGAAACACTAAAATATCAAACCTGGCCAATAAACTGGCGGAACGAAATAACCGTAAGAATCTAAGTTTATCGAGTCATAAAAACGCGTTATAAAAATAATCAGTCTGAAAATAGGAGAAGTTAATTATTCGTTTCAGAACTGGGCACGGGTTAGTAGTACCTGGGGTTCAGCTGCGGTAAATTTGTCTGCAGGTTCTACTCCTTCATAATTTAGTTCACAGAAACACTAATGATGCTCCGTTTAGTCGGGATAATGGCCGTGAAAATGTAACGAGTACGACACACAGAACGTAAAATACGAGAATTTCTACTTTTTTTAAATATACCAAAGAAGCTTTATTTTACCTACATAACTATAACTTGTCAAATAAACTTATAACTTTACTTATTACTCCTAATTATTAGCAGAAAAAGCGCATATCAGCACCAAAATACAAAATTAGTATTCCTCAGGGATCACCCTTGGACCTCAATGCGAAACAGAAATGTCATCTGTTTTCAAGGAATCCCAGTTAAAAAATTCTAAAGTAATTTCAAACACCCTGTAAACTAATTGAACTGATAAACCGCTTGCAACGATTATTGGACATGTTCTAACCATCATAAGTAGCTATTAATTATTTTCGCACTATCAGTACACTTAAAATCATTAGTTATGTTTAATGCTATTGCTTTAATGAACAATTTAATGATGTTTTTATTTTTAGTCGGTACATTTTAAATGGGTAATGCAATTTAAAAGTCATCGGTAATAAAAAATTTGTGGAAAAGTTTCATAATATAAAAAAAAATTACGGCACCTAATCATTGTTGAAGATTTATTATTGGTTTTCTCCATGCATCTGCCGCACACTGTATACAACTACCTCCTATTGTGATTCATAATGCAAATCGGCTTGGAGTTTCTCCAAATCTAATGGATTCTTATGCCTCTTATAGACTGCAAACAATGTCGCTGCCTACATTTTACATTTTCATTATGTTAATCGTCAGATACAATAACCCTGGCTCCGCTGCTGATTAGACATCTCGTGAGAGGACAATATGTTTGAATAATTGGAATACCAAGATAGGTCGCTTGGAAAGTTATAAGCGTGTGAGTTATGGGCATACTCTAAAAGAAGTGTTCTTATAACGAAGAGAAATTACTTAATAGTTTGCCTTTATTTACCCATTTGTCTAATGGCGGCATTTATATAAAGTGGTCTGCCGAAAATCACGAGTAAACACAGGGCAGCAATCAGGCCTTGCTATTAAACAAAATATATTTTTACAACTAAAAAGTATGCATTCCAAAATTGCTCATTTCACCAACAGAATAATTTGAAATCAAGTACTGTCAATACAATAAAAATAGAAGATCAAAACTATCAAACTTCAGAATAGACAAGACTAGCATCAATAAAATGAGAAACAAGAACCCCAAATAGAACCCTGGAGTGCCGAAGAATAACGCTGTGTTTAGGAAAACCATGGAAAATATACGAAAACATAGCAACGTCAAACTGATAACTAAATGGTGCTGAGGCTTGCCACTGATTCAAATAAAACTGAAACATATTTCAATAAACCCACTTATGTCGAGTTATATATTTTGCACATAGCCAAAACAACAATTTATAACTTTCACTACAATTGTATGCCAAAAAAATTAAATGCTAATCAAGTACTGTCAATACAATAAAAATAGTATCACCATCAAACCTCAGAATAGACACTGTCAATTAATTCAAGACTAGCATCAATAAAATGAGAAACAAGAACCCCAAATAGTGGAGTGCCGAAGAATAACGCTGTGTTTGGAAAAACCATGGAAAATATACGAAAACGTCAAACTGGTAACTAAATGGGAAGGGCGTTATGGTTCTGAGGCTGAGCCAAACCGTAATTTAAGTCGGCAGTTTATTGAGAATTTGGTTGTCATTGAACATGAAACATATTTCAATGAATTTTATGCTAAAGAAATTTAATACTAATCAATGTAAACTACTATATACAGACACAGATAGTCCGATATACGAGGTACAATGCTATAATATTTATGAAACTGTTTATTGTAGGATCCTGAGTTCAAGCTTATTCTTCCCATCATACAGAAACTTTTTTTACAGGCGTTTTCATATAACGCTAAAAGAACACATTTCTGGCAGATCTGACATTTCATGTTTAAGTCCTCGGCCAGTTTATTTTCACTTTCCTCCGTTTCGGAACTCAATCAGCAAAAAATACAAGAACTACTTAAAACTCCATTTAATTCGGAAGAGGTAATGGACGTTTTGATTGCTTGTTTAGAACAAAAGTTAATTGCACCGTTACAGAGCCGCTTGGCTCAAATGTTCCTAAATGGCTTTGTTTTTGTTCCTCGCGAACGAACACAGCGTTTTCCTTACTACTTAACTTTAAGTAAAGATACATCGACTTGGTTGCCCATTAAATTGATAGGTTTTTAAAACATTTCCTTTAGATCAAAAGATCAAATACACTGTTTGCACTGCAGGTGCTTTATCCCTACGCATGCAAGTCTTTGTGACAGGTGATA
The DNA here is from genome assembly GCA_963680705.1 of Rhagium mordax. Lineage (NCBI taxonomy): Eukaryota > Metazoa > Arthropoda > Insecta > Coleoptera > Cerambycidae > Rhagium > Rhagium mordax. Next base: position 2,148,855 of record OY796665.1, read on the forward strand.
GAGCTCCTCTGTGGCCACTCTTTCACCAGAAGTACCAATTTACTAAGAATATGACTATCAGAGACACGATATTGGAGTTAGTTATCTTTAAATATACTCATTCGTCATCAGCTGTCTTCCGAACAACATTGCTCTGGTTCATTTTACTCTAGACAAATCTATCCCCGAGATTCCGAGAATATTTTTCATCTGCTATGAGGTGTAAACGAGACGCGGTGCTATTTATTATTAAAACGAGCGATGTATTTCGAGAACTCGCAACACGATTTTTCAATAACATCATTAATTCCCTGTCGTTGGCCACTTAAAAAAAAGCTACAAGCATTGCTCGGATATTTTTAAAGTAAATAGCAATTAAGCATCGGAAATAAGCATTAGAGGAGAAAATATGTATTAGGTGTCATTTCACGTTAGCACTCAACAGTTAATTATACGTTCTAATAATGTCTATCATAAGCGAACTAAATGCTTTAATCTACTGCAATTTTTATTTTAAGTTACGTGCATGCCTAGACAATAAAACATAATTGTTCTATATGGTCATTTAATCAATTAATTTAATTATACGAATTTACATATCAATTATTAGCGTCGTTAATGTCAGCAAAACGATTTTTTAAATGAAATATAGATGTAACAAATAAAATCATCAATTAGTATTGTCCTCAATCCGTTTCTATTCTGGTGTACAAACCGATTCAATTCGATTTGCTATTTCCTCGTTCTGGAATAAAGAAAAATTGGACGCCCCCGACTGTATTCCCTTGTGACAAGTGAACAGTTTGAATTCAGCCATCAATTAATTGGTAATTAAATGCTCGTTAGATAAAAACCATGGAACGTGTAAAGACATTCAATTGGAAGATGACCCAAAAAAAGCTTTTATTGAAACGTGCTTTTGTTCCAGCTTCGCACGCCTCTATTTTCATTTTTAAATTAAAGCAGGTTGTATTAGTTTGCACCACCAATTCGAATTGTATGGACAATTATGTGCGTCTATATAAATATTACTACTTGCAAAAAATTGTTGAAGAGAACTTTGTTAAAACCTCTGTCAATTTTTTTACCATCTACTCCCTTCAGTAATTTTTTTTTATTGCGTAAGGAAATAAGAATCCATGCCACTAGTGATTGCTTTGATTCGAAAATATGCTGTGTAAAGACTAAAAAAATGATCTTACTCGCCTAAACCCTGGAAATTGCCAATTTACTCGTGTACTTCAACTTGGATATTACCACGAATATACAATCCCTAAATTTCCGACAGCTCTCATAAGGAAGATAAATAGCAATACGTATTTTTCAGATGTCATGTTCCACTTTCTCGGAGAATATATCTTCTCTACATTATTTAATCAACAAAAATACGCTGCTGGGAGAAAATACAGCACAACTTTTGCTTGATACGAAAAATGATTGGTAATTATTCCGGGCACTACGTTTCAATTATTGAACGTTGGGTATCAAACGAAAATACGTCACGTAATGATGTGTCGTCTTAACATCTTTATGGCCACTGTGCACTGTGTTAATTTTCTTTAAGAAAGTATTTATTTACTAACAATGAAAAATTATTTTCTAGCAATTGCGCACCTTAAGAAACCACTTGAGAGGAAAAATCAAATTTAATTAATTTCAACAAAACCCCGTTGCTTATGACACAAAGCTGTATAAATTACTTTGCAAATTTCCCAAACTACTTAGTAATTAATTTCAGCAAACCGTAAGTTCGCGTAGAAGAGCCTCGGTGCAATTTTTCACAGTTCTATAATACGAGCATTATGCACAGGCTCTTTTAATTACGAAACAAATTAATTATAAGCCTCAGTGCCCCTTTACTTTAGCTCACGTACGCGCTTAATAAACAAATCAAAGGAATTTCGTTTAAATTTCTGCCAGAAACATCTTTTCTTTGACTTGCAAAATGAAAAACTACAGGCTCATTTCGGACGATCCACCTTTTCAGAACCAACGGTCTGGTTTATTTCAATTCGGAACCATTAAACAATTTGCTACGTTTGCTTGCATAATAAACTGCAGCAGAGTCAACAGTAAACTCAATTTGCAAACTTAGTTTATCTACGACTTGCTCCATTAGGAGCGCCTTATATCGGCAATTAACTCTTGAAATGGTTAGTCGAACGGAATTAGATGCAAATATATGTATGTTGATACACCGTCTGAAAAGATCGAATGATTAATTCGCACAGTTGACAGTGATAATTGATTGGTACACGAGTAAATTTAAATCGAAGAAGTACAAACTCAATAATCCATGAAAATAGCTAATAGAGATGAATTAGTCACTTCGTGATCGTATATGGGTGTCAATAATATATAAAATACACTCGGTAATACTCAGATACCATATCTAACCGCACTTCCTGATGACCCCGCACAAAAGGCGCAAATATCGGCCAAATTAAGCTTCAGAATTCAGTATTTAAAGTAGCACATCAATTTACGCGCCACTCAAATCCTGTATTCCCGTCACGTTTCAATATTATTATAATCGAATTAAAACTGTACGGTGTATATTTTAGCGTAAACATAAACAAAAATGGGGCTAAATATATACAAATCCTTAATGCTTAGTTTCCATAACAAACACGGCCGTCTCATAAGAATGGTAAACACTCTTAGATGTTGCTTAATATGCTAGTCGGCGAAGATTTTCGAGTTACATTAAATCCGGGCGATTTGACACTCCGGGGGATTAGTCGTAATGAACGTGAAGGCTATGAGGGTGTGTACCAGAAATCGCAACAATTTGACATTCATTAAAAATATATTGAAAGCGCAGTTAAAATTGAATTAAAAATATTTAGTATTTCTAAACTTGAACTTATGCTCTTTTAAAAATATTGTATTTTTAATGAAATAAAAATCTAGTAGATATTTCTAATTGAATTAAAAATATTTACTAAATACCTTTTCTTAAAAAATATGAACCAAAATTTAAATATATATTCTAGATAATTTAAATTTAATTAAAATGGTTATTTCAATATATAAAATAAAAATCTAGTGCATTCTTTTGATTGTGTCAAAAACATCTAGCAGATATTTGACAATGAAATATTACAATTTTTAATTGAATTAAAAATATCTACTAGATGTTTTTAAAAGAATATAAACTAAATTCTAAAATATCTGCTAGATGTTTTTAGTATAATTAAAAATTAGACATTTTTAATATAATTAAAAATATATTAGATATTTCTATATCAGTTAAATAAAACTTTGGCAGATATTTAGGTGATTGTGGTAGATACTTCCAGACTTTAATATATTATGCTCTTTTGGAAATATCAGAAATTTTTAACGCAATTAGAAATATAATTAAAAATTAGACATTTTTTATTTAATTAAAAATATATTAGATATTTCTTTATCAGTTAAATAAAAATTTGGCAGATATTTAGGTGATTGTGGTAGATACCTGCAGACTTTAATATATTATGCTCTTTTGGAAATATCAGAAATTTTTAACGCAATTAAAAATTAATTAATAATTTAAAATATCTACTAGATTTTTAATGAAACAAAAATCTATTAGATATATTTCTTAAAAAGTATCTAGTAAATATTTTTAATTGTATTAAAAGTATTTAGTAAATATTTAAAAAAAATATAAACTAAAATTTAAATCAATCTCTAGATATTATCTGACATAAACTAATTGCTCAAGTTTTTAATTATTTGAAATCGTCTATACATACTTTCAATAATTTACATCAAAACACCTGCCGCTATAAACAAATAATATAATTAAAAATTAGAAATAAAACAAACTACGTTGCATCTTTTTGGGAACTGCTCGAGTTGCACACAACTTTTAAGGATCGCCCTCTTTTTATTACCATCACTTTCCATTATTCGATCACATCTCTTCGACGACTCCGAATTGCGTCCTCGACAATTCGTTACTCGACTATAAAAACGCTCATTTATCCTGGTTTAAACAAAATGCTTTCAGTTCGTTCTATTTCGTCCAAACGTTGTTACGTCGGACTGTTTCGAACCGATTTAACGTTCAAGCGAAAAACAAGGAATGATATAAATTTTTAAACTCAAAGTAACTTTCTAGAAGGTACCAAATAGTACACACCAAAAAATTGCTACCCTCATCAATGATTTTGATTCTGATTATAGATTTTAACCCTAACAAAGTGCTGCTATTTTTTTCATCTCTTTTGTTAAGTAAAATTTCTAGCCAATTATCGAGTAGTTCATTTCATAATTTGTGAAACTTTGGCTTCATGGCTTTAATTCCTCGTCGCAAAAACCTGGTCAATATGTAAGTAGAATAAAAAATACTGTGGCGGTTTCCAATGAATACGTATCAGTTATTACGCGTAGAAGTTCAACATTTCCACACAATTCGTGGTTGTCATTTACATTTGGGGCTGAACACACAAAGGACGCTAAGTTTTCTTATTTACATATTATTATTTTTTCTATAAAAGCAAACGCTTTTATTTTTTGCCAAAGCTTTTACGACCCTCGTCTCATCATCTCATTACTTATTTACAAAAATATTGTGCGAATTTTACGTTCGGAATTCAACGGGTTAGTGGACATCCCGTTATAAAAATGGTTTGTATTTTTTTAACGGTATTACTTTGATGTTTAAGCGTGAAGTTGTGTATTTTGTAATAATAATTAATAGTTATCCTCATTCGTATTTTTCGATCTGGCAATTGAGGGAAAAATTCAGAATTACTGCTATCTGTAATTAACCATCAATCTAAACTCAATTCAGTAGAAAATAAATTGCGGGTATCAATTAGACACTTGATAACACAGCATCGTCTTGCACGAGGCAATAATTAATAAATTTCCGCTGATTTATTAGACGCCCTTTAAGGGTGAAAATATAATTTTTAGATGCCACTCAGCGGCACCTTTTAATTCAATACCGACTTATTCCGCTTTATTTACATCATGTTTCACATCCAGAGGTAATTCACTTATCCGAGTCGTTTCAACTTCACTGAAAGGAAAATACAATTTTCTGTTTAAATATATCAAATTTAAATGGACGGAGTAGGAGTATATTCAGTGTACTTGCACTTATTAAATTGAAAAAACAAGCAGTAAAATACGTTTGTTTTAGAACGTCTGATGCGGTCAACATCGTTGTGTGCAACAAAAGGTAATGATGCTCTGTGTTAATTAATTAAAACAATAGTACAGTCGAGAATACGCAAAATATGAACACTTAATTTTCCGAAGCAATAATGAAGATACATGGCGAATTATTAAATTCGTTAAAAATATCTAGGATATACTTTTAAATCATTTAAAACTATTTACTAGATATTTTTTAAACAAATAAAATTTCTAGTATGTATATTTTCAATTTATATAAAAAATATCGACTACTTATTTTTCGTTGAAATTAAAATATCTACTAGATATTTTTAAAAGCGTATAAAGTTTCAAAATATTTACTAAGTATTTTTAATATAACTAAAAATATATTAGATAATTTTAAATCATTAAATTAAATTTGTACTAGATTTTTGAATAAAATGTTTGCAGATATTTATAGCTGATTTAAAAATATCTAGTAAATACTTTTAAACATTAATTTATACTCTTCTAAAAACATTTTCAAATAGTTTTAGATATTTTTAACAGAATATACTAGATATTTCTAAATAATTAATCTAGTAGATATTTCTAATTGAATTTAAAACATTTACTAGATATTTCTTAAAAAATGTAAACTAAAATTTAAAAGTAGGTATCTGCTAAATATCGTTAACATATTAAAAATATATTAGATAATGATTAAATCATTAACAAATTTCTACTAGATTTTTTAAATAAAATAAAAAGTTAACAGATATTAATAACTGAATTAAAAATATTTAGAAGATATTTCTAAACTTAAATGCATGCGCGTTCAAAAATATTGTCAAATAATTTTCAGATATTTTTAATACAGTATACTAGATATTTCCAAAAGATATAAAACAAACTACTATATTTTTAATGAAAAAAACCTAGTAAATATTTCTAATTGAATTAAAAACATTTACTAGATATTTTTCTTGAAATTAAAAATATATTATATATTCCTAAATCATTTAAAAATTATTACTAGATCTTTTAAACGAAAAGTTAGCAGTAATTCAATTAAAAATGTCTAGTAGATATTTCTAAAATATTCATTCTCTTCTAAAAATATTTTTTAGCAGTTTTCAGATATTTTTAACAGAATATACTATATATTTCTAAATCTATCTAATACATCTTTTTAATTGAATTAAAAACATTTACTAGATATTTAAAAATATATAAACTGAAACTTTAAAAATCTGCTAGATATTTTTTAACATAATTGAATATATATTAGATATTTCTAAGCCAATTAAAAATGTCCATTAGATGGTATTAAATTAAGTAAAAATTTAGCAAATATTTTATGAATTAAAAATATTTGGTAGAAATTAATCTCTTTTAAAACAGTGTCTAATAGTTTTCAGATATTTTTAACACAATTAAAAATACATTAGATGTTTCTAAATAATTTAAAATATCTACTAGATTTTGAATGAAATATAAATATAGTAGATATTTTTTTAAAACTATTAATTAAAATTTAAAAATATCTACTAACGATAAACGAACTACTGCCATCGGGTTACCATTATTCTTTCTTCTATCTGGCTGTGGGGACCCGACCCTCCACCCCTTTCGGCCTCCCGTTGCTGCGGCCCAACAATTAGGCCACGAATATAAAGAGTAAACCGCCCTAATCGGTTTTAGCGTTTCAGTTCTCTTCAGAAACCTCTATGGGAGATGAAAGCTTAGCTCCTAAATTAAATGATACCTCAGGCTTTAGCAGAATGTGTTTTACCACAGTAGCTCTTAATATAATCTTAAAATGTTGCAGAAATGTAATCCGCAGTCAATGGCGAACACGGGGGTCGCCAACCCCGTAACACTTGCTATCCTAGGCCCTTTCACTTCATCTGAGCGTATTTTACGGATTTTCTATGGAAGGTGAAAGCTCAACTCAAATTAAATAATGCCTAAGGCTTTGCAAAAAGCGCTTTACCAAAACGCACCCCTAATACATTCTTAGATTTTGTCGTCGCGAACGTGCTACCCGCAGATAGAGGTCGACAACCCTTAATTTGAGTTTATACAACTTCTCTATTATTTCAACTGGCAAGGCAACATTAATAAAGTAAGAGGTAGGTTATCGCCATTAATCATTTCATGTTGTCGCTACTTTAAATATATCCTCCTCTAAGGAGCGCCAGGAGTTGTATCGTTTCTAAAGGACCTCAAATCCTTCATTTAACCGAGCTGGCAAGGATAATGTTCTTCCTAGAAACTTTGGATGACCAAATCAAATCGTCCCAACTTGGTGTCTATACTTGCCCCCCTGTACACTGTACTTAATCTTTTTCATAGTTTCCGCAGTGACAATCACGACGGGACCGTATCAGCAAAGATTGTTTAACCAGCGCTTAATGTTTCAATTATACTCCACGGTGACCCGGCTTACTGTAATCTGGAATAGGAACTAAGTCCAGATAGGGCTAATCCGAAATGTGAAGCCGTTTAGATTAGTGTAACGAGTAACGAATGCAAATCAACCTGCGTCCCAGACCGAACTTGACCTAATCGCGTGGGCGTTGAATATGTTATGCTTTCGTTTAGTGGACCGCGACCACCACAAATAGGATTTGGACAACGATTTGGAGATAATAAATTTGCTGGTCTATATGCGGAGTGAACCAGAATAACTTGTGATTTATAGGATATACGCGATGTTTTTGCATTCTATTTTTTTATGAAAAACAGCGTATATTTTGTATATGCAGTCTGAAGGTTTTACATACGCGATGGTGAAACAAGCTGTATTTTTTAAATGGTACGCACTATTTTCAGGACAACAATTCATAAATAGTTATAAAACGTTTACTAAAGTTACGGAATGTATGCAAACGATTAGCCAAGTTACGGAAAGTATGCAAATTAAACAATTAGCAGAGTTATGGAATGCATGCAAACAATTAGCAGAGTTACGGCACGTATACAAACAATAAAACGGCTAGCAAAATTAAGGAATATACGCAAACAAATGATGGTAAGGACACTATTTTATTTTCTGTCAGAAACCTTAAAATTGACTACTACAAAACTTCAATGATTATGTAGCAAAAAACTAAAACAACTAGCAAAGTTATGGAATGTATGCAAACGACTAATTAAGTTGAATGTATGCAAATTATATAAGCAACACTTAGTCAAGTTACGGAATGTACTCAAGCAATTTAATATTGAAATAAAAAGTTAGCAGATATTTATCATTGAATTAAAAATGTCTAGTAGATATTTCTAAACTTTTAAAAATATTTTTAAATAGTTTTCACATTTTCTTAGCAGAAACTACTATATTAAAATAATTTACAAGATTTTTTATGAAACAAAAATCTAACAGATATTTCTAATTGAATTTTAAACATTTACTAGATATTTTTAAGACAATTAAAAATATATTAGACATTCCTAAATCACTTAAAAATTTGTACTAAATTTTTTTATGAAATAAAAAGTTAGCAGTTATTTATAATAGAATTAAAAATATCTAGTAGGTATTACTAAAGTTTTAAAAATATTTTCAAACAGTTTTCACATTTTTTTAGCAGAAAATATATATTAAAACTATCTACTAGATTTTTAATGAAACAAAAATCTAACAGATATTTCTAATTGAATTTTAAACATTTACTAGATATTTTTAAGACAATTAAAAATATATTAGACATTCATAAATCATTTAAAAATGTGTACTAGATTTTCTAATGAAACAAAAAGTTAGCAATTATTTATAATTGAATTAAAAATATCTAGTAGGTATTTCTAAGCTTCTAAAAATATTTTCAAGTAGTTTTTAGACATTTTAGAAGAATATACTAGATATTTCCAAGTTAAAACTATCTACTAGATTTTTAATGAAACAAAAATCTAGCAGATATTTTTAATTGGATTATAAACATTTACTAGATATCGAGACTTGTTAATAATTATAGTTTATTTTAGGAATATTTATTACCTTATATACGGGGTACGCGCAAAACTGATAAATGCTTGAAATCACCTTTTCCTCTTGCACCGACATTATTTCAATATTAATGCTTCATTACACTCAATTTAGGAACTTATCGAATTTTCCGGGTCTGGGCTTTCTATCCAACGTTGATTTGCATAAGCTTCCAGTAGAGTGCCTAATATTCTAACTGACTAACTTACTTGCCGTGTTGCGTTATGGTTTACCGACCAAACGATTCGTTATTGAATAATTTCATCGACATCGCTTGTGGCACCGAGTCAACAAATATCCATAAGAATAAGAGTCCCAACGAGCCCTTTGTTCTCACCACTGGGCTCGCAATAAAGGTAAGTACCCATTTAAAACTAGGGCCTTTATGCTGTTATTAATATACAAAGCGGCAACTCGAATTGCTACTTATAATTAGAACACTTAATTTATAGCGGATCCGAATCGATTAATATATAAATTTGCGTGGGCCTAACATCTGGGTCTTGATTATGCTGCCTATTTATCTTGATCTGATGTAAAATGTTACCCTCCAGGGAACCGGCATAATTTGCTAAGTAAAATTTTGGATAAAACTCGGTACAGATTTATGGATACTGCTCAAAAAAAATTAGCTGATGATATCCTCGGCTCGGGAAAATTGCCATTATTAAGATTATTGTAGCAGAGCAATGCGACATACTAAAAAGAGTTACGGGTAAAAAATGACGCTGCCTTCGGCGTTCAGCACATCAGGCAAATGGAATAACTTTTGTTTGGAAACCCGATAAGCTTCCTACACCCCGCGTTTGTGCGTCCTCGATTTGTTCACTTTGGAATTATGAAAAGTAAAAATAGGAGTAAATTGAATATGCGAAACAAATGAAGTGATGATAAAATCAACTTTTTCGTTTCCTTTTATGTATTGTATACAAAAGTCTTCCACCCCAATTAAAATTAAGCCCCGGACATTTATCAATACGCATTGCCTTGTTCATGTTGCGACAGGCGGTTTATTGTCGCATTTTTCATTGATGTATCAGTTAGAGAACAAAGCATGGTTATTATGGTCATTAAGGCAAACATTACATACCCAAATGTAAACGATTGTTTGATTTTTCCACACCAAAGAATTCGCTAGTAATAATAATAATGTTAATTAAACGACAAATTTGGTATAGAACAAGAAACTAAGGAAAATTTAAATTTCCATGTGATACAAAAAGACTTTTATTCTGTTAGATAAATGGGTTCGTTTAAAACTTGCTTGTGTACTAGAACTGGATTACATAATTATGCGATTATTCCAACGGTCCTAATTAGTTAATGAGACGTTTACTCGTACTTGTATCGCTTAATAAATGAACTTCTGCCAAACAATTAAGTGCGAGGGCAAGAAAACGTCACATTATTTTAATAGCAATTACAGTTGCACTTCCTGTTTTTTTGGTACCTTTCCGTCGGTTTTATTATTTCCACTTTAATGACGTGTTAAGGTGTCCTTCCTATGTACCAGAGGAAAATGAAATAGTGGCTCTAATTTGTTAGCCGACTGTTTAAAATGTATTCAAATAGTTAGGAAAATATCTAATCTTGGCAATTACATAAAAGCATTCCCAGTGTAAGATGATTAACAAGGGAACATAAATAAAGTTTGGCTTTATAGTCTCGTCTATATCTGTTTCAGAGATTTTTAAACAAAAGTTTTTTAAGATATGTTTGTCGCTACCTCTAAAATTTCATATTTCTACAGACAAAAATTTAACACCTTGAACATTATTAAAAGCCCTGTATAGATTGCTTATTTTGAAATTATTTGCTAGATGAATTTTGGACATGCTGTGCCTTGCTAATCTGCAATTCGTAAAATGACTGAATCATTGTCTCTTTTAAAAAGTTATCACATACATCTGCGTATTAAACGAAAATTAAAGTACGTGGGTAGACAGGAATTCATATTATTTTAAAATTATTTTTGTATGTTGGCACCTATTGAAATATTATTTCATATTTTACAGAAGCTTATACTTTGTCTGTATTTGTCTGAATGGTTTTTTCTGTAAGTCACCTCGAAGCATCGTTAGCAACTTAGTCCTTCACATCCAACCACTTTCTCGGAGCAAAATGCACAAGCTGGTTAACCATCGCGCGTTACAAATCCCCCCTCAGTTATCCACCTTTTACGAGTTCACCTGCCCCTTTGCACACACCAATATTTTCGTGAAGATTGTTCTCATGTGCTTGCTCGAGTCATAACCAACAGCGAATTCTTTTTTCTCCGAGGATTCCGTCAAGCTTACGCCAGTCCATCCGAAGTGGCGCTAATTAAAGAAAAGAACTTACAGCACGGCAAGGAGAAAAAAATTTAATTATATTACAAATTTACGTAAAAAACCGTGTGACAGGGGCATAAATAATAATTCAACGGGCATGTCTATTTATACTCTTTTGTATTTACTTGTAGCTCGGAGCGTTACTTATATTTATTTTCAGCCAAGCGTTATAATTAATTCGTCGGCTATGATGTGAATTCCCAGCCTAGATGTTGTATCGTTACTTTCGCGATTTTTATATTCTGGCAAAATTAATACAACGACGTCCCTAAACGCTTTCCAACTTACACAAACGTTATTTGTATATTTTAATTATAGAGCGTGATGTTGTTCTATTTATTTGTATGACCGGAGAAATACCCCTGTTTACTCTTCATTGCGTACTTGGAATTATGGTTTCAAATACGATTTGAAAATGTCGTCGAATTTGGCCTGAACTTGTTGAATTGAAAGAAATAAAATTAAAGAAGAAGAAGAAGAAGGATAAGAAGAAGAAGAAGAAGAATCATAATTAAAGTAGAAAAATTGAAGAGTACAAGAAACATTATGGGACCTGATATTGCTAATTAAAATAAAGAAAATAAAAGTAGAATGATATAGTGGAAATTACTGAATTAAAGAGGAATGAGAACTAAAAAGAAGAGGAAGAGTTAAAGAAAAAGAATTAAAGAGGAAGACGCAGAAGTGAGGTAGAAAAATTGAAAAATACAAGGAAAAATGACAAGAATTGAAAATTATAATCGAAATAAACAAACCAAAAAGTAGAATGTTATAGTGTAAGTTACTGGAGTTCGCAAAGAATAAGAAGAATTAAATAAGAAGCGTCGAAGAAGAATTAAAAAGGAAGAAGCAGAACTGAGGCAGAGAAATGAAAGAATACGACAAAAAATTTTGGAAATGAAAATTTCAATTAAATAAAGAAAATAAAAAGTAGAATGATGTGTGAGTTACTGAGGTTCGCAAATCAGAAGATTAGTTAAAGAAAAAGAATTAAAGGAGAATGGAGAAGAAGAAAAGAAAGAAGAAGAACTGAAGTAGATAAACTGAAAAATACAAGATAAAATTATGGACCTGATTATTCTTATTAAAATAAACAATTACAGAAGAAGAGTTAAAGCAGAAGAAGAAGAAGAAGAAGAAGAAGACACAGAGTAAGAGTTAAAGAAGAAGAGGGCGCATTAAAGAAGAAGAAGTGAAGAGTTAAAGGAGAGGCAGAATTGAAGTAGAAATATTAAAGAATCAAGAGAAAATTATAAGAACTGAAAATTCTTATTGAAATAAACAAATCAAAAAGTAGAATGATATTGTGTGAGTTACTGGAATTTGCAAAGAAGAATAATTAAAGAAAGAGAATTAAACGAGGAGAAGAAGAGTTAAAGAAGAAGATGAGTTTAAGAAGAAGCACATTTGAAGTAGAAATATTAATGAGTACGAAAGAAAATTATAGGAACTGAAAACTCTTATTGAAATAAAAAGAAAGAATGATATTGTGTGAGTTACCAGAGTTCGCAAAGAAGAAGAAGAAGAATAAAATACAGATAATTCAAGAAGAGTTAATAAAAAAAATAAAGATGAATTGGCAGAATTGGAGCAGAAAAAGTTAAAAATACAAGAAAAAATTACAGGAACTAAAAATTTTAGTCGAAATCAACAAAAAGTAGAATGATATTGTGTGAGTTACCAGAGTTCGAAAAGAAGAATAAGAAGAAGAAGAAGAATACGAATAAGAATAAGAAAAAGAATACGAATAAGAAGAAGAAGAAGAAGAAGAAGAAGAAGAAGAAGAAGAAGAAGACGAAGAAGAAGAAGAAGAAGAAGACTTAAATACATATAATTTAAGAAGAAGAAGAGTTAATGAAAAAAATTAAAGAAGAAGTACCAGAATTGGAGCAAATTCGCAAAGAAGAATAATTAATAAAACAGAATTAAACGAGGAGAGGAAGAATTAAAGAAGAAGAAGACGAGTTTAAGAAGAAGCAGAATTGAAATAGAAATATTGATGAGTGCAAGAGAAAAATATAGGAACTGAAAAATCTTATTGAAATAAACAAAGCAAAAAGTAGAATGATATTGTGTGAGTTCACAAAGAAGAAGAAGAATTAAATACAGATAATTCAAGAAGAAGAAGAGTTAATGAAAAAAAAATTAAGAAGAAGTAGCAGAATTGGGGCAGAAAAAATGAGGAATACAAGAAAAAATGATGGGAAGTGAAAATTCCAATTGAAATCAACAAAAACAAAAAGTTTAAAGGCTTACACACCCATACCATTTTTAGTGGCAATAAAATTGAACTGCTATCGTGTTATATTTGAATGTGAAGTACTGAGGTTTCTAGGTATAAAATGCTTTCAGTTCAAAGGGTTAAATTTGAAAACGCTCTAATTGTACCGGAGTTCAAACAGTGGAGGAAAGTGCGATTGCATGTTATTGATTTTAAGGAAGGCATATTTTTTTTAATCTTCTGTATTCATCGCCGTCTGCACGATAAAACGGAATTCCCGATTCTAAGCAATTAAAATGGAATATCTCCTACGAACTGTCAATAAAAAGTCTTGTTTGTTCTATTTTTATTCCGTGCCCATCCTTCTAATAATTTCCGGCAACTTGGCAATATTTAAACGCGTTCCTGCTACAAGTTTATCTGTCAGCTCGCGCCTATTTTTACGTTTTTATTTTAGATTTTTAGATTTAATAAGTACCGCGACAAACTAATAATATACCGCAATTAATTTCGCGCTCATTGCCGCAGGTTATTCGCGTCCATCAAGTATACGAAGTGGCGTGACAGTTGGCACCATATACCGGATGATGAAGAAGGCTCCCTTCATTTGCGTCCACAATTTTTAAAATAAAATGTACTAATAAATGTGTACTTTAAGCTTTGTACTGTATATACCCAGCAAAATAAAACCCTTCGCAGCCCTCAGCCCCTATTCGTACAATCTACTTTAGTTTATTTCGTGATGATATTCCATCAACAACAGTAACCGTACCCTTACGTGGAGTCTGCTGCAGACAAGTTATGTTACACCAGCACGTCGAGATATATATCACTGTGCCATTCTAACGTCGTGAGCTTTTACTACTGTGCTTATTCATTATGTGTGTCTACACCAGAGTAAGTTGTAAGGGAGGATGTATCCATCTCCATCCATCCTTTCAAAAGTAAGGCAACACGAGAGCTTTTAATCCACCTCGTTGTGTATGCATCAGCGTAAACTGTCCGGTAGGAGCTTGAAATAGTTGGCAAACCGATTTTTTTTTTAAATTATGCAAGAACAACATAATAAATGGGCAGCGGCCTGAAAATAATGGAGAACCTGGCCTGCCCCTAAATTAAATAAAAAATAATCACGCATATAAATCTCCCCATTAGAAACTTAATGAACACCCCCTGGACCAAGTGGTCGCGCTGCAGATTAATTTACGAGGTACAGTGGGTTCGTGTTCCGCAGAAGGCGAAGATTAAATAAAAACCGAAAAACAATTCTATTTTTTCCGCGAGTATAATTTCCAAGTAATTCGGGTTAGATTAAAATTTATGTATGCATGCAAAACAAAATAACAGCGAAGCTGCGGGTGCTGGCCCAATTCGTAAGCTGTTTTCAGGTCAATGATGAGCTCGGAATATTTTTACGAATGGAGTATAAACGACTAAAGTAAGGACAATGTTCAATTTATTATTGGTCTTGGCAGGTGTTGCCACGAGAAGTTAAGAGGGCATTTAAAAAATAAACACATTTTGTAGTAGTAGTATATTGGAATTAATTTCTTCTGTCCCCAACGAAAATCGAACGCGTGGACTTGCCTCCCTAATAAGCCATTACCTTTAATTTGGTTGCGGAACAAATGGAGCTCATAGACAAATTGAAACATTACGTGAAATCGATAACATTTGTGAGTGATTTCGGGTCATGTTTAAATAATTAAACGGGTGCTGTTGGCCCTTATCAAATCATAAACCCTTCGTCACATTTGGGGGATTCAGTTGAAACCATTTAAAGGTAATTTATTGTCCGGGTTCAATAATGCATCAAGTTTAATTTATGTATCCGACTATTGCTCACGAAAAGCTCTGATTCAAGAGGCGAGGGTCGTTTCATTGTATCATCGAAGCTGTTTATTGCTGGATCATCAATCCAAGCTTATTCTTCTCGTTATTTAATTGATCACCTGACGCAACAAATAAATATTAGAGGGAGAGACGTGGAGGAAAAACTCTTATACTTATGTCACAATATGTAATTATAGTCACATAAAAGTCTCCTAGTCATTTTCGTCTACTGAAACAACATCTATAAATAAACGCAACTACAAAACGAGATTTAATATATTAAAGTGGCGTAAGCATTCTTTAAATATAAGTAAGGTTTTATGGGTAAGGTCACCCCCATAAATAATTTATTTATGAGTCCCATTTGCATAAAAACTGAATTTGCCTACTAAGAAAAATCACGACAAAGCAGAAATCGTTGATAACGAAGACAAAAGTAATAATTATTTTTTATTATTTAGAAGCTACAAAAATTTGTAATTTTTATCGTTATCTTTAGTGGGTATCAATTTTCTGCGCTCCCGCCATAAAGTTATCTTCGCTAATTAATATCGCCCCTTACAATTCCTATCGCATTTCACGGGCAATGTTGACAATACAATTAACGCTGTCATTGTATTTTATATTTTTTTATTTACACACATGTTTGTAGTATGTGCCTTTATTTTATCAGCATCGATACTACTTTCACGTGTCACGAATGAAGAATATCAAATATACAACAGAATTCTACCCGGCCGTATAAAAACTGTACTTTTAAAAAAGTAACTGACTTCAACGAAAAACACAGTAAAAACTGGGAAATGCAAATATAAGCAACAGTGTGAGGGATTTACTTTTGCCATCCTATGGATTAAAAGCCAAATCCCTTAATATGTTTTACACTTTGCGGCCTAAAAGTGCTATTTAATCCCCTTTTTTAAAGACTAATCTCTTATTTCTATCCATATTCGAGGACTAAAATGTAGTTTTTACTTCCAAAGTGATTAAAACCCAATTTAATCCATCCGTAACTAAAGTAAAAATAAACAAATTAAAAAATTAAATTACCAAATAATAATAATCCTTCGTATAATTGTTAGCTTCGGGACCGAACAATGCATTTTAATCCTTTTTTATATATTTTGAACTCCGCGATTGAAAAGTGCTACTTTAATCCCCATTTTCGAGGATTAAACTTAGCCATTTTTGAGGACATAAGTGTCATCTTTAATCCATGAGGGATTAAAAACTAATTTAATCCCTACAAGACCTGAGTCAATAATGTGAACTGTCAAATTACACCTTTACAGCTAGTCTTAATCCCTAGTGATTGTTACCCTAAAGATTAAAGGCCATATTCCTCAGTATATTTTACATTTTGCGACCTAAAAGTGCTATTTTAATCCCCTGTTTTTACTCCAAAACCAATTTAATCCCGTATTTATTTTATAAAGCCTTTTAATCATCTGCTTCTTACTCCAAGAACCAATTTAATCCCTTATTTATTTTATAAAGCTTTTTAATCCCCTGTTTCTTACTCCAAAACCCAATTTTATCCCTTATTTATTTTATAAAGCCTTTTAATCCCCTGTTTCTTACTCCAAAACCAATTTAATCCCGTATTTATTTTATAAAGCCTTTTAATCATCTGCTTCTTACTCCAAGAACCAATTTAATCCCTTATTTATTTTATAAAGCTTTTTAATCCCCTGTTTCTTACTCCAAAACCCAATTTTATCCCTTATTTATTTTATAAAGCCTTTTAATCCCCTGTTTCTTACTCAAAAACCAATTTAATCCCTTGTTTATTTTGCAAAGCCTTTTAATCCCCTGTTTCTTACTCCAGAAACCAATTTAAACCCTTATTTATTTTATAAAGCCTTTTAATCCTCTGCTTCTTACTCCAAGAACCAATTTAATCCCTTATTTATTTTATAAAGCTTTTTAATCCCCTGTTTCTTACTCCAAAACCCAATTTTATCCCTTATTTATTTTATAAAGCCTTTTAATCCCCTGTTTCTTACTCCAGAACCCAATTTAATCCCTAAATAATAAAGCTTTGGAATATTTAGAAAATAAGTTGAAGAAAGTAAAGACTGAGAAGTGCAAACATTGGCAATAGTGTGAGGGATTTACCTGTGCAACTACCGGAGAGGGATCGCTCAACGTCGGGAACACAGTCTACATATAAACAATGCCATTTAAAATAAGAAAGCTGGGCTGGGACCACTCTCGGATATGGCCACTGAAGGTTGTTTATATTTTACAAACACTTCCCGTGTTAGAACCTTTGCAGCAAAATGTCTAGACTTACTAGCGCCACTAATTATCCGTTTCCAAAATCCCCACGTCGCGGCTTTAAGAATAGTGGATTAATATTTCAAACGACCAGACTCTTGTTGATTTAATAACAATTCAAACACTCGGTGATGATGGAGTGGAACAAGGACCAAGAGAATATCCACAAAGTGTAAGGATACGAACAGGATATGGGTATAAGAGCCGCCGCTTTCACAATCAGACGTTGGTATTAAAATTATCTGAGTTAGTATCTCTAGAAACTTGTGTCTTTGGCATAATTTAAATGTTAATTAACGGGAGAAGAACAATGTGCAATGTTACAGTTAATTCTGGTGTCAGTGAAATATTTTGCTGGATCATAAGGGTTATTGTATTCAGGATATTCCAGGGGGTATGTCAGTTTTTGTTTTAAATATTGTTTTTTTACTATTTTACTCCTCTGAGTAATGCAAATCTAAGCAATAATGTTATTGAACTATGAATCGAACATACTTTAAGAACGCTTCTGCATTCTGTGCGTAGGAAGCAGAAATGTTGCAGCCACGATAATGAATTGATCCCATTTAAATTTTATCTGAATGCTGTTTTGAATATAAATTAACATATTAGTGCATTTCATGATTAATACATATTTTATGTAAGAGATAACCTCCTTATTGAATTTCCGTATAAATGCATTAACCGCATTACAAACTACATTTTTGTTGAAAGCTTTGGGTTCCCCAGAAAACTGTAATATCAATTCACGATTTTGATGTGCTATTTTAATCCCCTTTTCAAGACTAATACGTTAAATTAACAAACAATGCTTCTTAATATTTTGCGCTCCGCGATTAAAAAGTGCTACTTTAATCCCCATTGTCGAGGATTAAACTGCAGTTTAATTTTCGAGGACACAAGCGTCATCTTTACTCCCGGCGGGATTAAAAATCAGTTTAATCCCCTCAATACCAGGGTTCATAATAAAAACTATCAAATGATACCTTAACAACTGGCCTTAATCCCTAGTATGGTCGTTACCTTATGGATTAAAAGTTAAATCCCTTGATTTATTCTACGGTTTTACTTTGCGGTCTAAAAGCGTTATTTTAATCCCCCTTTTCTAGGACTGTTTTTTACTCATTTCTTGGGAATAATTAAAATAAAAGTCAAAGCAATAAACAATGCCTTGTTTTCCTCCGCATGCTCGTTACCTTCGGGATTAAAAAAACCGTTTTAATCCCTTGTTATTTACTTAAGGGTGGATTAAAAATTAATGTAATCCCATGACTACAGTAGGTAATAAAAAGTAACAAATGTTACCTTAACTGGTGTTAATCCCCAGCCTGATTACCATAGGGATTAAAAACATATTTTAATCCCCAGACATAACTCTTTATGAAGCATGTCTCAGGCATGATTTCAGGTACTTTCTGGCCTTGACAAGAACACAAGGACATGCATAAAAATAAAACATACACTAATTGCCTAACAGTTGAAGAGTCTCATCCATATAAAGAGTCAATTCTTCACCAAAATAAGACCCGTTCCCATTTTAGAAGCAATTAAAAGCATATCTTTCCTAACGAACGAGGCGCTCCGTTACTTTATTAGTTTTATTGCTTTTTATTATCTCTAATTGATCCAAGAAAGGATTAATAACTAATTAATTAAATGTTTATCATGTTTATATAGAATACAATTGTATAGTGGTACGTTTTATGTTGCATTACGAGATTGAAGATAACTCAGTTGCATAAGCAGTATCTGTTTCGTGACTGGTATTCCCAGTGCTAGACGTAGAGTCTGTTGCAGTATTATTTTTATTTATATATTTTGTAGTACGTTCAATATTATTATTATGGCATTGGTCTTGGGATATCTATTCGGAACGGCTTCCGCTACAATACTGATAGGTTTACGATTAATTACGAAAGGACGATTTAAGCCTCGCGGTCTTCTATTTTTATTAATTGTAGTCCCTTGTCGTTTGGCTTAATTTAGCGAGTACACCATTACTTTTCTAAACAGATTGAATAAATAAAATTTCAAAGAGTCCTCCTCTTTCTCCTGTACAAGCGAGGAGGGCGCAAGATCGAACCTTTATGAAGAAAAATGGTTTATTTGGTTTGTGTTATATTTTGGAAATTATTAATTTGGAGTTGGGAAGTTGGAATATATGATATTTAAGGTATTTCAAGGGTTGAGTGGTAGAAACATTTATACGTTGAAATTTTGGTGGAGGAATTTTAGGAATTCTAATTCTAATGGGACCCCTAAATCGAATAATTTGGTAACCGCAATTTTAAAAATTCTACGGCTATTAAGGATATGAGGGCAGCGCGTGCCATGCCAGGCTGTAATTTTCAACTTATGTTTCAATGCTCGATAACTAAATAAGCAATTTGGTTCAGGCACACACCGTTTACTTTTAATTCTGAACTTAAACTTGAATAAATAGGGAGAGATTCGTTTGAAAGTCGGCGAAGTTAAGCGTAGGTAGGCTCGAGGGATTGCATATCATGAAAATAATCGTTGCATTTACATGCATTATAAGTACAAGATAGTGTTGTCGTTGAAATATTTAAAATGGTATGTACAGTATTTTCCACTAGCCTATAAATGGGAACACATTCCGGTACAGGCGATTATAAACTAATAAATAATTATTAACGCAGTGCTCAAGGATGCAAGCATTGAATGCGATAAGCTCTCTCAGTGATGGATTTATTTTTAATTTTGGGGAAACCGGAGTTCTGTTTTATGCCCCCGAGGACTGGGAGGGTTGGCTACATTGAACCTCCGCCATTCGTCTTGTCTATATTTAAAACAACAATTCTGGCAACATAAAGGGTTTAATAATGAAGAACTAACGAAGCCTGTTGCGTGGGAAGGAATAATCTGATTTTAAAATAAAAGGCATAAAGAGCATTTTTGATGTATGAAACAGGAATCAAAAGCCTTAATTTGCTAAACACATTTTGGTTTCTGGGCTGTAACGAAGAAGGGCCAGAAGGGGATAAACGTTCAAATTTCTCGACTTATTCTTAGGTAACTTCAAAGTATCCGGAGTTTCCTCGCTTAATCCGAATTTAACCTTTAATACAGGTTGAATGGAAATACGCGTTCATAAAGGACAATAAATACACATATTAGAAGGAGAAATCGTGGAAATTAATTTTACACAGGACCGTATTGCGCAAAAATATTTTTTTTATTTGTGATATTCAGTTGTTTTAGAGACTTTTATTGAAAAGTTTTCTTGTGGAATTAAAAAATAAGTAGCTAAGGTGTGGTTAAAATATACCTAGGTTGAAATAATAGAATCACGTCTCAGACTACTGAGTGTGTGGGTCGGACTGAATCAGATAAATTATTCTTATAATTATACGGATAGGTTACTAATGGTTGTTAATACAATCAAACTTGGCAACAAAAAATAACAACAAAAGTGTAAGTATAATTTAATCAATGCCGAGTCACGGTATCACAATTACGTCGGGCTATTATAATAAATAATTTTAAAAAAACTTGCTCCTGAACAGATTATATAAGTTACTCTTTTACGAGAGCCATGGAACTAATAATTTAAAATTCAAGTAATTTAGCACTATTTTAGACTATTCTTAAAAGTGTAAAGCAACAAAAAATTGGAATATCACATGAAAATGAGCAATTTTTCCATGACAAACGATTAGTCGAGTTACGGAATTTATAACTTTTTTTATATCAGAGATGAAAGTTATGACTAAAATTAGTAAATGTTTCCCCATGGTATCTTGCTCTCCTCAATTCATTAAGTATTTTGATAAGTATTTTAAAATCATCTAAAACTACATGTTTTGAATTGTACAAAATATGTTATTAATATTTTATCATATTTATGTATTCCCGAGGGTATACCTGCATATGTATATGGCTTGTTTGTTTACAATTACAATTATGCAAAATATTAATTTTTATGTGTATGAGCATAATTTAATATTTATTCAAATATAGTGTGGAAACTTTAACTGGAATAAATTCTTCTACTGTAATTATGTACAGGGTGTCCCACATAAGAGGCTCACTCGATATCCTGGCTTTAATATTGCATGGGCTAAAATTAAAAACCAAAATTTATTCTCATATATTTCTTTATGAGGAATTCGATTTTAAGGTCGATAAAGCGATATAATATATAAGAGGTATTGTCAAAAAATATATACGAGGTATTGTCAATTTTTTTTCAAAATGAACTTTTTAATAGAGTGATCCGTTGGTCATCGCGTCTCAATTAATGGAGCCGTTTTTTAGTAATAACGGTTTTTATGAATATTTTTAAACGCCATTGTCTCCTCTTTTAACTTCTCGGCTTCGGAGTGAAGTTATTTTGTGAGTTTAATTATCGTATATTTAATAAATATCGAATAAAGAATTCGAGTCCTACATTTTTGCAGACAGACAAACAGACAGAACTTTTTACATTCGATTAGAAGTTGATTTATCCAATTTTCCAATTTTCAACCTCCTTGCCCTTATGAAAATCTAAAATATGTTTTTCTAAAAGTGCGAAAAAGTAAGCAGGCCGTTTTTAGGCTGGGGACGAAATCACATAAATGAGCCGCTAAGAAGTATGAAAATATTTAAAAAAAAAATGGAACCGCCTTTACGAAGCGTCTAAAAAGTGCGATTTAAAATTTAAAACTTTAGCATCGTCGTCCCCCCGAACAACTGAGATAAAAAGCCTAAGATTCCGAGGCTGACGCCTAATATTGGCAAACAACTTTTTGGCTTTTCTTTGCACGTAAAACCAGAAGCCTCTCGATATTGGCGCACCATTAAAATATGCCGCATGCCACTATCCGCACTGTCGTCGAGATTAATAAATCATTGTTAAAAAAGTGAATTGGTATATTAAAAATAATTTAAGCATTAAATTAGTAAATTTAAACTATTTCGGCAAAAAAATTAATCAGTCGCGGAGTTTATCGCACCCTAATACAATTCCGAATCGTTTAATTTAAATTATTCCACCAAAAAAGTCGATCGTTGCAAGTTTAAAGACCCGCAAGAATAATAGCAAATCCACTCACCTGGCAAATTTCAAACAAACAAGTTAAAATAAACCCAACGTCATCCCATTTTTTGCACTTCACCACTCTAAAACTTCACAGCGAATTTCCTTAGCACTGTAGCAAGCACCCACTAACTCGGATTTGTTTATAAACAATTCCCAATATCGCGGGTCGTTTCGTTGCTCCGCGTACTTTTACAAAATCCACGTCGAGAAGCGCGAAGTTGGTCGCAACACCAGCGCGCGTTAGGCCGCAGCTGGTTTGTTCGTATGGTGCCGCCAGCGGTTTGAGATGTACTGACGCCCCCATCCATATTGGACGACGGTCGTCGTCTACGTCTATTTTATGATTCGTCACAAAAGTTGTGGCCACTCGAAATAGTAGTTTCAATTCCACAATGCCGGCCTCAGTCGTCTTTTCCTCATTTATTTTCCGTAGAATTTTCGTGACCGCTGCATCACGAATTCGTCATACCAACTACAGAATATCTAGTTTTTCAGCAGTGCTATCGACTTATTTGTTGAGGACATGAAACGCATATAAACGACAACACTAGTTTGTTTCCCGGCTTCAAAAATAAGGATGAGTTACTACAAGTGTACCACAAGGAAGCGTACTAGTCCCACTGTTTCTGTAATTTTTATTAACGACGCCTTTTTAACTGAATTCGTTCTGACAACAAACCTGCAATCTTAAGAGCAAATAGTTTGTAGGTATTAGTGTTTCAAAAATCCTTATTCTATCCTGACTTTCCTGTTGCATCCATCATTCACTCGGTCACGAAAATCAGGGCATACTAACTGTTCTTCTGGGCTCTAATGCCCCCAAATCCCCGGATACAGTTACTCAGGACTTAACGCTTGCAACATCCAAGCAATTTTAGTAGATAATAACTAAGATATTAACAAGATGCTCGGCGAGATTTCGGCTCTGATAATTAACAAGATACTCGGCGAGATTACTGATTATCAGAGCCGAAATCTCGCCGAGCATTTTGTTAATATTTTAATTATTATTAAATTTGCTTGGATATTGCAAGCGTTAAGGCCTGAGTAGCTGTATCCGGGGATTTTCTGGGGGCGTTAGATCCCAGTCTGGTTTAACGGAACCGGTCGTTTTCCTGCGGCAGAGCGAACTAGATCTCCAGTAATCTGAAATGTATTGCACATATTTAAATCGAGGATTATTCGACCTTAATTTAAATCTAGAGTTTGTTGGTTCTAAAGGAAATCCTCGTCTATATTCTTAGAGACCTAAGTTGGCAAATTCTTAATTGAATAGATATCTACAATCCGACTTGGATTTGAGACTTTGTTGGAAACAACAAAAGGTAAAAAGTGAACAAAAAAAAAACAAAAGTTTTCGCGCCCCCAGCCGAGCATGTCAGTTTTGTTCGAGATGTCGATACCGCGATTGGCGTAAGAAGAAAATGAAGTTGATGGACCGAGACGTTGATAACAAAGCAACAAAAAGTTGTATAGAAACTTTTGGAACACTAAAAGCTCAGTGCAGTAGCGATAATAAACCTACGAAATAAAGAAATACTTACAATCATTAGCGCTAAAAATATTCCTCCATTCCATAAATGGGAATAGGAGCTGTGATCTCAAAAGCAGCCACCTACACACAACAGTATCACAGAATACATAAAACTGACACTGACTGTAGTGAGCTAGCAGTGAAAAATTTATTTAATTTATCCGTGGACCGGTTTCTGGCTGCTGGCCTTCATCAGCACAGAACAGGCAGATGAACACTCACACCGACAGAGTTCTTCTACCTGCTCTGCGCCGCCAAGGGCTGATCATTTTGTTTATTTAATTTAAATTATTTTGCTGATTTTATTTATTTCACTTTTTTTATTTCTGGTATTGATTTTATTCATCCCATTCTTTTACTTATTTTATTCGTTATATTAATTTTATTGATTTCATTTGTTTTATTTATTTTAAAATTTCATTATTTCATTGTTTTATAATTTAATTCTTTAATGATTTAATAATTTAATGATTTAATGACAACGAGTTAATGACGTAATTACCTAATAAATTAACGATTCATCGACTTAATTGCTTAATGAGTTAGTGAGTTAACAAGTTAATGGCTTAATGACTTAGTGAGTTAATAAGTTCATAATTTATTGGTTTAATGAATTAATGATTTACTGATTTAATGATTTAATAATTTAATAGTTTAATGGTTTAATAATTAAATAGTTAAATAATTCAATAATTAATAATTTAATAATCATTTAGTATTCATGATTTAACGTCCTATTGAGTTAATGGTTTAAAGATTTAATTTAATAATTTAATAATTTAATAATTCAATAACTCAATATAACTCAATAATTTAATAATTTAATTTAATAATTTAGTAACTGAATGATTGAATAATTGAATAATGATATAATTTCACAATTTCACATATTTATTCAATAATTCAATAATTAATTAATTAAATAATTTAATCATCATTTAGTATTCATGATTTAATGACTTAATGAGTTAATGATTGAAAGATTTAATTCAATAATTTAATAATTAAATCATTAAATCATTCAATAATTCAATAATTCAATAATTTAATAATTTAATAATGTAGTTATTGAATAATTTCATAATTTCATAATTCCATAATTGTGGATATAATTGCATAATTGCATAATTCCATAATTTCACGATTTGATTATTTTATTTATTTTATATCATTTATTTTTTCTGAAACTCTCAAACTGTCAGTAAATCTTATCAGTTTTCATCTGAAAAGAGACTGAAATCCGCCGAGTAAGATAAGCGGGAGTAAAACAGAATAAACATTTACCTTTGTTTCATTTAGAAAATAATGCATATTTAAATACAGCCGTTTCTCTTTTTGAAAGCGAAAATAAAGTTAGTTCATTTTTAAGCATCCCCATTCACTTAACAAAACAAAGGGCAAAAAGTACAGCGCAATGTTGTTTCTATTATTTACTTTGAAAAGGATTGTTGAAATAGGACGAAAGTTAACACAATTATTAGGGTTATTTAGGCCTTATAGCTCAAACTCTCTTCGGGCTCTGCCATTATATAAACACATAAAAGCGAACGAATAGTTTACAGCGTGTTATATACCTACTGACACGACGTTTATATCCCCACACGTCCGAGGAAGAGTTTTATATTATTTCAAAGAGAAAATTTATTGCTCAAAGTTAAATAATTGTGCACATATTTAAGAAATTCCTATTTATATAAAAAGAGATTAGGTGAGTTCCATAACTCTGTTGTTCGTGACAGATAGGACGTGAACAGAATTGGAATTTGTCTTATGGCACCTGCCAAACAATTTTAAGGTCAAAAAGTGGCATTTTACGTACACAGTTCGATATAGTCTCGATATAGTGACATTCTACCTGCAGTGACGGCTGCTGACATTTCGAACACCGCAATCGAGTGGCACAGAATAAAATGAATTTGAGCGTTGCTGCGGTAACGAGTGAGTTCAATACAAGACCAAGACAGCACCGTCTCACTTGCAAATTTTAGTGATCTCAAATATAATAAAATCGATAGATTTCATTGCGATAAAAACTAAGTAAACTTAAAGGGCATTTCAGGAGTCGTTGACTTCCAGCCCTGAAAACAGCCCTGCACATTCACGAAATACGTTTTAACATTTCGAGATAATATAAATTTACTACCGAAAATATCGCCGGTCACGTGATATAAACTTGATAACGGCCAACTAAGTTGCGACAACAAAAGTTTCACCCCTCCCGAGAATATTTAATTATGTTTCAGTTTTTATTATATCTACTCCTTACATTGTTGCGCTTAATTCCAGCCATATCTCAGCGAGCCCTAACGGCTCCTTCTAACGAATAAAAAATTCCGAGCAATGTTTTTATTTCTTCCTCGCTTGCCATAGATAAGTATGCTATAAAAAATCTAGTCACAAGGTGCCAATATTATTTTCTTATTTTAAATCACAGTAAAGTTTATGTATGTACAGGGTGTCCGGAAATGATCAAAAAATGATTCAAAGTACTCGAAAAATTAATGCCACAAGTTCCTATGACATTTTTACAGCCATCATCATAAAGTGCCTCTATATCTATATGTGGTCAAAAATACTTATTTTCTCACGACTGACGTGACAATAAATTGTCTTTCTGATTTATTCAAAGTACAACGTATTCCAGGTACCTGCACATTGTGTAGAAAAAGGAACGACTTGGAATCGAGACTTGAATATTGATTCGATATAGAATGTGAGGAAAAGAAAAAGATTAGATTTGTTGATATTCAGATTTAGTCGCAACCTTGAAGTCAATTAGGAAGCGCTACCGGGCATGGAATGGAATTTCTCTGTTGATGGCCAAAAACGGACACAAATATCCCTTTTTTAAAAAATTCCATTAAACAAATGTCGCATTAATACCTACGGATCGACCTTTTGTGTGACTTTAAAAAGGTCAAACAACTTCGTTTTGTGCGCACATATTTAATACCCAGAACAAATAAATTACACCAGCTTATTGTATTGTGTACGAAACGACTGCTCATCGACTTATCTGGAAAATATTTTTATTATATTATAATTTAATCCGACGTTTATCAAGTGGTAGGTGTTTAGGAGATAATTTCGAACATCTCACAAACAGAAATTGGTCTGAGCAAAATAATAATGATAGCTGGGACGCCCATTATTAAAAGTTTCTTGGCCCTGTACCCTGTACCTTACATAAATCTATAACCACCATTTAAGTACATACCTACGTAAAGGGATGTCTGCTAAGATCTGTAAATTAATTTTGCGTTGAAAATAATATTTTTATTATTATTATTATATTTTAAAACAAACAAAGAAATGTTTATGATGAAGTGGTAAGTTTTTGCAGAAAAACACTTGCATTTTGCTATTTAGTTAAATATCTGTTTATGTAATCACAATTTTTTGTTGCTGCAATAATTTATTTATTTAATTCATAAATGCAGTTCAAGAAATTGAGAGGACCTTGTTCCTCATATGTTATTTTCCTCACTTACATTTTGAAGTAAGATGTGTTGCCTACATACCAGGGGTCAAGCGACAATTAATTCAGATACTATTTTACAGTGGGCCACTGTAAAATAGTATCTGAATTAATTGTCGCTTGACCCCGCTGGGGCTACCGCAGTGGTTTGATTTAATTTCTAATTTAACATCGTATCTCCAGACTAACAAGAAAATGAAACACATAGATAATTAAGCACCCGAACGTTATCACACCTACACTGACTTACACTTTTTCCCCTGCAAAAAGTGTGCCAAGTCAAGTGCAAACTAACGCGACAACAATATGAAATAAAAACAGAAGAAGTTACACCGGAAGTTTTTGTTACCAACTTAAACAATAAATACAAGGCCCGTTTTTTTCACTTACGGTAGGTTTACAGACCATTATCCAATAGAAAGTTATAAAACCGAACTTAAATGTCATTAATAAAAGCTACCAAATTCTTACTTTGAATAAGTAAAAAAATTAAGCACAACTTTTATCTGCACATTTAGTTAATTTACAAGACATTTGTTTCGTTTTGTTAAGCAGTAACATTAAAAAAAGTCAATTATGAAAATAGAAACAATTCTAAATTCAAACTCTTGCGTTTGCTGCGACATCTCGACGTGAATAATGAAACTAGCATGCAAAACGCCATTAGTCGATATCTGTAATTCTATGTTCCATGCGTCACGCGTCCAACATAACCTCAAACATGCAAAAAAGATAATTTGTGTCTCACCATCCTGAGATATCGATTTTAACACCTAACGTAGAAAATGAGTGACGTGAAAATAAACGGTGTGGCCAAGATGAACGGGGCGGAAAACAAGACACCTTTCCTAATCGGTGTCGCAGGGGGTACAGCCAGTGGAAAGGTAAAATTCGCTCGGATTAAAAAAACGTCGAGTAATCAGACAATTTCAGAGCACGGTGTGCAAAAGGATAATGGAACAGCTGGGCCAAGTAGACATGGACCAAAAGCAGAGGCAGGTGGTGAGCATCTCGCAGGATAGCTTCTACCGGGAACTGACTCCTACTGAGATTGCAAAGGCGGAGCGTGGTCAGTTTAATTTCGACCACCCAGATGCATTTAATGAAACCCTTATCTATCATACGTTGACTGACATTCTGGCCGGCAAAATGGTGCAGATACCTACATATGATTATAGGAACCATTCCTTGTAAGTGTATTGATTTTACATATAAATAATCATATAATAAAACTCTTATAATTTTAGGCGCAAAGATGAAATACTGACCATTTACCCAGCGGATGTGGTGTTATTTGAGGGTATCTTGGTGTTTTACTTCCCAGAGGTGAGGAAGTTGTTCCACATGAAGCTGTTTGTTGACACTGATTCAGATACGAGACTCGCAAGAAGAGGTAAGTCCTTCGTATGCGATATAACATGATGTTATAATATTTTGCTACTTTTAGTGCCTCGTGATATAAACGAGAGGGGCCGTAACTTGGAGCAGGTGCTGACTCAATACATGAGCTTCGTGAAGCCAGCATTCGAGGAGTTTTGTTCACCGGTAAGTTGGTTTACTGAAATATCTAAGAGCGCCAGAACTTTACTTGAACGTTCCAAGTTGTTGGATAAAACGGCTATAAACTTCCACACCTTAAAAATGTATACATTTGTAAACATGTAAAAAGTTATATATAGTTGATATTTTCTTTTGGATTATGTCAGTATTTGCATATTTATTTAGATAACAATGTGGGTTAATTGATAAGAAATAATCTCCGCTACTACGCAGTCACTCATAATAATTGATATGATTTATTTATAAATTATTTCCGTTTCTCTATCAAACGCAATAAAATCTAAAGCAAATAACTACAAAATTGCACCTTTCATAGTTTTAATAATTTTTTAACTTGCCCATATTTTATAAAAACCGTATGATTTTAATAAAACCTTTAACATATCGATACTATATAAACCTGGACCTATTTGGTGTTTATAAATGTCATATAAGGATGTAGAAATATTTTTTTTAATTGAAATTTAGTAGAATAAAAGCCAATACATTTTGTCTTGTTTTCAGACAAAGAAGTTTGCCGACGTGATAATACCTCGTGGCGCGGACAACAACGGTAAGTCCTGCACTTTATTACCTACATAAAACTCCATGTTACCCAAAGCAAACTGTACATAACTGGCTTGATAATTTTATTTCATCGCAAAATACGCTTAATGGTGGATGGTAATAGTCACTGCAATACCATTTTTTTCCTCATGAGTATTATTTTAAAGTTCCCATTGCATATCATGCTATGTTTCCTCTATAAAGTAAACAGTTTTTATTTGCATGAATGTATGTCGTGAGTCTTAATGGTGTTTCTATGTTGATGGATAACTACTAAATGTAAATAAAAATTCTGTTGCAGTGGCTATTGACCTAATAGTTCACCACATCTGGGACATATTACATGGAAATAACCGCCAAAATGGTTTCAAGTTAATCGACACCACACCTGACCGCCTCTAGAAGCACTTTTTCACAAAACACTCTCGCCACTTCATAAGACATGGAAAATCGTAACGTAAACGGCATTTTTCAGTATCTTGATCTTGTTTTCAAGACCAAATCCTCTAGATAAGTATGACTGTCAGGGAGATAAGCGTACTTAAATTATTTTATATTAAATAGGTGTATGACTAGTAATTATTAAAATTACAAAATTTCGGGTAAGTAGTAGTTGCCTTTAAAATTTATTCAAAAAAGAAGGCAGGAGGACGATTTTTGTTAATTGTATAAAATTCAAAACAAAAATCGACCTGTTTCAGCACTTTTATCTGTTTGACTAATGCAAAACACAAATTTGGATGTTGAATAAATTCACCGTTTTATTCGCGAATTTTTTTGCTCCGACTAACCCTTATCTCCTTGGCCATGTTTTGGATGAACCTACGATACTATATCTGTAAAAGCAGTGAAGCTTAGTGACCTCCCACGTGTGTAATGTATAGAGCGTCCCATTTAAATTCATTCCATTTCCAGTAAGACTATATAACTGGCATATATTGCCTATCAGCTGCACTAAATTTTCCAACAATCAACTTTCGATTCATAATTATCATATAAAATTTCTCCTTGCCTACTTTGAAGATTTGAAAAAGACTTAAGTTTGTGTAGGTTTCGGCCAGTATATTAATATCTCGAATTAGCATTGCTAGTCAAAAGACCAATGATAATTTATGGCGACTAACCCTTATGAAGTGGGCGCGAGATCTTAAAAGTCTATTAATGTTACTGAGAGTATTTATATTTAAGGGTAAAGATTGAATTTTTTTATATATTCGGTGTAATTAGGTTTCCTATTTATTTAGTAAGCTAAAATTTTAGGTTAGTTTAATTTTTATAATTATCTTGTATATTGTGATAAATGTGTTCCTGTTTTACTGGTGATTTTTGAAGAGACGTTGAGTTAAATAAAGAACTGTGTCACGAGAGTGAAAGAATGTAGATATTATATTGTAGGTGTGATGTTATCAAAAATATTGAATTGATAGTGGAATTATTTTAGATATATAAATATTATAGATTTAAAATCCCCGAAGCGATGGCGTTTCTGCGAATCAGTGGAAAATAATTCAAACTTTAATCTTAAGTTGGAAATGCCGGATACCAAATGAAAAATATATCTATATCCAAAGTATTAGCCTCTAACCTTTAGCATTTAAGAAGTTGTGACAAATCGGTGATATTGTATTTGCAGTATACTTGAGTTTGATGCGAAAAGTTGTTCAAGTATCAACGATTCAGGTTTATTTTTTGAGGAAGTGGGTTAATCCATCCCATGCATTTAGTTTACCGGAATTATGACATGTAAATAG
Source organism: Rhagium mordax (assembly GCA_963680705.1). Classification (NCBI taxonomy): domain Eukaryota; kingdom Metazoa; phylum Arthropoda; class Insecta; order Coleoptera; family Cerambycidae; genus Rhagium; species Rhagium mordax. The sequence goes on from OY796665.1 coordinate 2,180,502, forward strand.
GAAATAACTTAGAAGGAATTACGATGTTATTGCTAGCTAGAAGAAACATGATTTTTCCTTTACGGTTGTTTTTCTAAACATCAGCATGGAATATGGTCATACTAAAATCTTCACATATGGTATTTTTCAAACATTTAGGGTAAAAAATAATAAGACTGGTTAGAAACATGAAGCACAACTGTCAATTGAACCAATTTTTTTACATAATGAAAATATATTAACTGAGGGCGGGTTGATTTGTGCCTGTCGAAGAAAATATATCCTAATGTTTGTTGGTAGTTACAAGGTACTTTATTCGTCTCGAATTTTGATATAATTTCTTGGATGGGCCATCGTGAAACCGTCTACTAACAAATCTGTTGTAAATTTTTTATATCAACATATATTCAATAATATATCATTAAAGTAAGCAGGTATATCTGCCACTCTCCAAGATTGATGTATCAACAATGTATGTTTAATAAAGTCTATTATAATAAATACTAGTTTCTTTTTTGGGATGTGTCGAAGTTACATTCCACTTTTATTATTATTATATTATTATTATAAAAATGGAAAATTTGTGGCAATGACGTAAATTACCTTGAAATTGTTTTCCATTTTTAACATAAATTTCAAAAGTAAAACTCACTTGCAAACAAAATTCAAATTTGACAGGCTTGATCGTAGACCACAAAACAAAAATTAGGCAACCAGGTATATGTTTACTTAATTATGTCGTAATGCCATTCATTGGATATATGGTTGCCTAATTTTGGAGTCACGTGGTTTATAATAATTTACAAATTTCCCTATTATGCAGGACCAATGTTTCTGTTATCGTCATAAAAAATTCTGTTAAAAAATGAAGAAATACACGTTTAGCTTCAAATAAATATTTTTTTGAGTATATTTGAGGTGCCAATTCGTAATTTAATAACAGCCAAATAAAGCAACACAATTATTAAATACCAATTTTCCTTTGATTTTGTCTAATTTCCTTTCATCGTGATGTTTTTTCCAGTGGCCATAGAGCTAATTGTGCAACATATCAGGGAAATACTGAGCAACAGGAGGTGCTCCGAAGAGAGGAACATGGGCCCACCGAAACTGGCGCAGCCCTCGCCCCTGCAATCGCCGGCCAAGAGAAACATTATCGGCAACGAGGCCGTTTGCAAGAGACCACATTAAGGACACAAATCAAACTAGTTAATGAGCTGCTTGAGTATCATGCGATAATACTCTTTAGAGGACATAGATCAAGGTTTTATTTATTATATTTAACACAGGTTGTGACGGAAAGTTTTTTTAGATGATACACATTGGTAGAACAGCCTCGTAGCGTCTTAGGAACTAACGATTTTAGCGGGTGAGGAAACCCAACGACTCTGCTTCCATTTGTTATTAGAGAAAAATCATGAACAAATCAAAATTCACTCTGCCAGTATGGAAAAATTAATTGAGGTTAAGACAAATTACAGGCAGTTTTTATGTGGTACGCGTGTGTATGGGGAACATACTTTTTTAAATGCATCGTTCGAAAGAGCGTATTTATAAAGAATACAGTCAGGATAGAAAAATTATTTCAGAATATATTCTAGCGTTTAGAGTGATATAACTCTGTAGTAAATGTATACTCACTATTACTCACTATGTATGTCCGACTCACCCAAACGTAACTATTAATGATCTTTTTAAGTACCCTAAGAGCTGTCTAAATTGTTGAAAGGGACGTGTCAAATTTGTTTAAAACCAATTGCAGCTGTGCACGTTTACAAATAATTAGGAGCCACATTTGTGTTTAGAATTTTTATAAATTTAAAACATACAAAATGTCTAACATTTTGCAAAAATTTTCTTTGTTATAGAAGAATTTTGAAAACGTATTTGAAATTTGGAAAAAATATTTTATTAATCTGTTGTATTATTTTAGATAAATCGAACATCCGTACTCGAGTTATTGAACGAACAAAATGGTTGGCATGACTTTTCAGTTTCTTTGATAACTCAAGCATGATAGTTAATATATTTTGAATCTTTTGGCATCTGAATAAGTATATAGGTAAACTGCATTCACTAAGAAAAAAGTCATCCTTACATATACCCAAATTCGATGATTCCAACTAAATTGTAGCTTTATTGAAAAAAAAATAGCTGGAAAAGGACAAACCTTTATATATTTTTTAAAAAGATTGACTATCATGAAAAAAATTTTGCCTTCTGATTTAATATTTTAGTAGAAGCTTTGGGCTTGCAAATGACCCAAAAATAATCTAAAACGGTAAAGAATCGAAAAAGTTATGAACGAAAATAAACATTCCAGCTATTTTTTAAAATGAAAAAATGACTATCTTTTGTATATCCGCTGGTCAGTTTTTACTGGAATGGCTCTAAGCCAGTATGTCTTCCACAATTGTCCTGTGCGTCAGATTAGATAGCGAATGAGTTTCGGTGGCGCCGTGTTTCGGATTCCCCGGCCCATAAGTGAATACAGTGTATCTATTCTACTTTAAAGGGTCACTCATATTTCCAGTTTCAAATTCTCTTGGCATATCACTGATTCGTACAAACAAACACTTGGCAATATTTTTTGAGGCAATGATTGAATTGTGCCTTAAAGTTGTCTCGGTGATGGCATACTTTAAAAACAAATTGCATGCACCAAATTGGTTTTAATGTTATTACAGCTGTTATTGTAGGCTTTCGTTTTTAAGATGTAAATTGTACCAAGGTACGCTAAGACGGTAATCAATTACGACGTTTAGTTTGTATTAGGGTTGTTCAATTGCTCGATGATATCAGATTCAATACAAGCTTATCAAAAATTGTCTAATTTAAAACCTCGAATCGTAGACAAAAAAGAGCGCTATTTAATTTTATAGTAGGGGCTGTAGGGTGGCTTGTGCATTTTATTTTTACAAAACGGATGTAGATTTTTCATTATTCTCTCCTCTCCACTTCTCCCTTGTGTTATTTCCTGTCGCTAATCTGCACTGTTTTAGTTTTGAGCACAAAAAGGTGCACCTTGAGAAGTTGATAATTTCTGAACCCAGCAATATATTTTTCTGACAATTCAGATTATGCTTCCTTGCCCTCAAAACTACCATCGTACTTAAAATATTTTAGGCAAAAGACAATATGCTCTCTTTTATCTTTCTTATAAACATTTAAATTTATTTTTTTTGTTGCCAAAGACGGGGAATCTTTTTAATGCCCACAACGCACAAATTGGAACATTTCTTCCATTATTTGTACGCCGCAATCTTGCCAAGTCTTAATAGTTTCAGTAAATAAAATTTTTCTACTGCCCGGCAACTAAAATACGAGTCTTGAACAGCCCTTACTTATAAATCAAATCCGAAACAGCATCTATTAAAAATATAAATTATTTCGTCATATTAAAAATAAAATAAAATTATTTAGCATAGACAGTAATTTATTCTTTTTTAATCTGTATTAATTTATCTCTATAACTGTAATTGATTCCTAAAATATATATCTCTATGTTTACTACTAACAAATTATACCTGCTACGTTTGTGATTTTTTAACACGTTTTTCTTTACATTTGATGTGATATTTTGCCAAATATTTATATTTTACTCGTTAGTTAAATTTTATATAAGGTATTTTTGTGTTTGTAATATATATAAATAAAACTAATTTATATAAATAAGTTCGAATGGTTTTATTTAAAAACTTAAGAGTACCTTAAAATAAATTATTGTAGCGTTCGCCAATAGCCTAAGTCACTGGTAGTACAGCTCAATGTTCATCCCATCGTGAATCTCGTCTGTAGGTAACGTTAAGGAAAATTAACGGCAAAATGAAATTCTTTATGGCCAGTAAAATTAAACGAACTAGATATACATGACAATGCAACGTGTACAGTAAGTGGCAAAAATAGTTTTTATTGTTTAGGTTATGTTCATGCCAAGTTGGATACGAACTAGACGGAGTCTAGCAAGATAACTTTTAAAAGGATACAATCTTGTAATTGAATGTGGTCTTTAAAGGTGGTGTACCACTTCTTTAATACAATTTTGTCCCATTTGGTGCCAGTTTGTGCTGCAATTAGTTTTTTAAGGTCTCCAACAGTATCGTCTGGGTTGCACTTAACTCTAACTTTCTTCCCCAAACGGTCGTTACAAGTAATCTCAATCATTTTGAGTCTAAAAAACTATGCAAAACTTTATAATATGATCTATTTTATAATAAAATAGAATAAGTAATTATTTACCTGTGTTGAAATGTCATGCGAGTAATGACAATTGACAGCGAGAGATGGATGACAGATGACAACAATAATGACAGAAGGAGAAGTTTCATAGAATTATAACCTACATGGAATTCCCATCGAATCAAATACGCTTACAATAAATAATGTGTAGTTTTTTAAAGTTTAAATTTTAAATTAAAACAAGAAATTATACATTTTAAAGGTTATTCGCAGTAAGGTATTTTAGCTATGGCTTGCGTTTTTGAGTAATTTTATTGTGATTAATGTGTTCCGGCAGTTTCGATTTCCTACGTGGAAATTATATGTAGGAAAATGTGGAACTTGTATTTTTGAGTACACTGAAGTACACTCACAGTCAAATTAAGTGACTGCGTGGAGCTTTGCTCAAAATACACCAAAATGAATATTCCAAATGAGTATGTTTCAAATGCTGAGGATATAGCAGACGGGGTGAGTTTTTGAGTAAATTAGCATTTTAATAAAGTCGAAATTTTGGTAAAGAGTTTAAGTCAAAATTGCGTATTTTTTCCAAAATTTAATTTAGAAATCTAAATGTCACGTCACCTTTCTACTATCTGAAATAACGTTTTAACAATAATCAACAGGTCAATAAATGTTATAATAAACGTATAAAATGATTTAAGCATACCCCTTTTTATGTAGAGCGCTTAATTAAATTTTTTTAGAAAATAAAGTTTTTAGGTTAATTTTAATTGTAGCACAGCCATGGGTCTTGACCATATGGTTAAAGTTTTAAATTCCATGAATATATAAAATTTACTAACCTAATAATGCAACTCATGTATTACATTTGTAATGAGCCTTGTTATGTAAATGATTTCGTCAAGTCATTATGGTTTTTTGGGGTTTTTTGGCCATAGACGGCTAACATTCGTCCTCTTCAAAGCGTGTATTTAGTATTAAGGAATTAAATAAAAAATTAGCTCTTCGCCTTTATCAGAAAGCTTTGTTAATGTTAATATTATATAATCGATTTGTACGTTCTAGGTTATTAGAAAACTTAAACATATCTTGCCAACATTAGCCAGGGTATGTTTGATATCCACATTCTTGGAGGATGGATTACGGATGTGGTTCCAGTGGTCAGAGCAAAGGGAGTACATGGATATGTCGTGGGGCTGCGGGAAATTTCTGGCGACAGTTTTCGTGTTAATTAATTTGATTGGGCAGTTGGGCGGTTGTGTTATGGTAATTATCCGATATCGTGTGAACATTGCCTGTGGAGTTCTTTTCTTTATAGTCGTTTTGCAAGTAAGTATAATATAATATATAAGTATAATAGCGTACACACTTTTGGCTTTCGGATTGCCCCTCAGATTATGCTCTTTAACCTTCAGGAATCACTGTTAAAGCTTATTATATTTGTTAATTATTGATAATTTTGAAGCGGCTGTTGTCAACTGGTTTTGACTAACTTCTGAATTATTCATCAGGAGAAAGTAATTATGCAAATTCCGAGTCAAATGCATTTTCTTAAATAACACTAGAGAGTTACTGGAATGCAAATTACCCTGTTTAATAATTATGTTTTCCATGCAGTTGAAAATGATTTTTTTTTAAAATTTTTATAAAGTAAACTTTTCCTAGATATTATGTATTAATTTGCAAATAATTTATTATTGATATTATTATTATTATTATTTTCAAATCCTCTCCCCGCTTTATTCAAGGATTGAAGTTATAAGCAAATAACAATGTATTTGTTAATAATAATTAAGATAAACATTAGAAAAATACATATCTGAATTATTGCACATAAAAAACACCAGTTATTATTTATGGTCGTAGTTGTATAATAGTTCGCTTGTTGGAGTTCTTTAATTGGTTCATAAAATAAATTGTAAATTAATTGCCTTTTAATTATTTGATAGTAGCACAAATTACAATTATTGTTTCTTTTATGTCGTATGTATAGGTAATTGGTTGAAAATAGCCGGTATTTCTAGACGATGGTAAATTTAAAAACCCGTTATTATTGCTAATTATATGGTATATGAAAAATTTAGGCAAGGGGCAAGGTTATGCAGGGTCACAGTCACAAATAAAAAAATAGCAATTATTAAATTTGGTAGGGGGATCAACTTTATTGCAAAATTGAAAACATTACTCACAAGTTATTATTTATAATATTTCTGTGGAACATATAAGACACGAAAATATGCCGTTTAAATTAAGAAATTGAAATTTATGTTTTATTTTTTTTTTTATTTAAATTATTATTATTATTGAAAAATGATAATTATAGGAACTAACTTACTTCTTCTTAAATGGTTTTGAATTACTTATTTAAAAACTCGATTTCAGCAAAACAGATGTTTGCCAAAATATTCCTTTGAAATTTATAGTGACTGTTCTAATTAGTAGATTTAATTCTGTTAATCTTCTGATAAATTTACAACCCATATCTTGTTATTACATAATTTTACAACAGGAAATTCATAAAAAGCCGAGATAAATATTTCTTTCTTTATTGAGAGTTGATACAACATTAAGCTTCTTATCTTTAAACCGCTTTTATTTAGTGTTTTCATATCTCAAAACTAAAACTACTGATTAAATAATAAATGATACATGATCACCCTACTATCAGATAGAAGCTGTCCGGTATTGTAAAGTCATGCCATTAAAATTATCTCATTGAGTAGATCAAGTTTATACTGATGAGGTAGGCAAAAATATACCTAGTGGTGTTGTTTATTTATTACTGTTATCAGGATCTGTAGTAAGAAACATGACTTCTCACGTCTTTCAATCCCAATATTTATTCCATTAAATATATATTTAAAAAGGGAAGGAAATATTTCTTTGTGGAAAATTTCCCGTTTCTTGTAAATTAAATATATCTTTATTACTTGGACAAATCTTTTACCCTTCTTTTTTTTTTCAGACATTGGCTTACAGCATTTTATGGGACTTGCAATTCCTCTTCAGAAACCTGGCTTTAATCGGGGCGCTCCTGCTTGTTCTAGCCGAGAGCCGGGGCGAGGCCAAGAGTCTGTTTGCAGGGGTGCCATCTCTAGGAGACAATAAACCTAAAAATTACTTGCAACTTACAGGTCGCATATTGTTGGCCTTTATGTTTATCACACTTATCCGATTCGAATTATCGTTCTTACAGGTAACTATATACTGTGGCTAATAATTCTCTGTCGTTTATTAATAATATTGCACATATTGCAGATTTTGTTGGATCTTCTGGGTTCGGCGCTGATGGTGCTAGTTACTGTAGGTTACAAAACCAAGTTGTCTGCATTGATTTTAGTCCTGCTGCTTACCACGTTGAACTTTTACCACAACGCCTGGTGGAATATTCCAGACTATAAGCCTCTGCGGGATTTCTTAAAATATGACTTTTTCCAGGTAAGTTCTTTTAAAGCCTACCCTTAAATATTTATTGAAACAAATATTTATTTTAGACCTTATCGGTGATTGGAGGTCTGCTGATGATTGTCTACCTGGGTCCCGGAGGTGTCTCAATGGATGAGCACAAGAAGAGGTGGTAAATAAGTGTCATTCCAGTTAGATTAGGTGAACGAACAAGTGGAGTTACATTGACAATTACTCGTGGACTCAATAAGTTAATGTTTTTTGTTTTGTATTGCAAGTTTTTTTACTCTATTTTAGCAGAACTGTGTTAAAATTAATCTAGGAATCAAATTTTACGCGCAGTTTTAAAATCAGTTATCATTTTAAACTAATTTATGTTATTTAAAAATTTGTGTATATATATTATTTGTGAGTAGGATGAACGATAAAATTTTTTGACTTGGATTACGTGATTTAAGAAAGCACCCATGAATACAACAGAACAGGACAATGCATTATTTATTAGTAGATATATTTTCTTAGACTGCGATTGTATAAAAAGTACTTCTGTTGGAAATTTTATTTTTATATTAAGCTCAAATTTTATAAGATTTCTTCCATGTATTTTATTTTTTTGTTGTAATTAGATAGACTATGTTTAACGTTTGGGTTGTTAATAGGACATATAATAAAATACATATTTTTACAATTTAACATTTATTTCTCTTTTAAGAATTCCACAACATTTTCAGCTACACTTCTATACCGGCTGCTGTTCACACTTTCACTATTATCTACAACAATGGGCACACCCTTATCCGTGGTCAACGATATTTCTTGATTTAAGGGGAAACTACCTAAAATGCTACATCCCAACTCCTTGGCCAACTCGGCGGTACCTTCTCCAAAAATTTTTATATCTGCCGAACAAGACGTACACGTCACTGAGCTCATGTTCTCTATGATACCTATTAATGGCACGTTTAACTTCTTGAACATAACGGCACCCCGCCGGGTCACTTGCAGAGCTGCTATTTGGGGGGTGGTGACTAAGATAACCCCTGAAAGAGAAAAATAACTAAATTTTAGCTTGGATTTTAAAAAATGACACGTTTTTACAAGCTTACCTGCGATAGGCAAATTCTGTATAAGACTAAGGTGAGTATCTCCTGTACCTGGCGGTGTGTCAACTATGAGATATTCGATTTCGCCCCAGTCTACTTGCCGCATTAGTTTCTCTAAAGCTTGCATAACCATTAAACCTCTCCATATAACCGGAGCGCCTTTCTCTACTAAAAACCCCATCGACATGCTAGAATCAGTGCCGTAAGTACACATACAGTAATATCGACAATCGTTACCATTTGACTCCATAATTTTTCAGGGGTTCCATGAGGTTTTCTTTCGTTAACAACGGTTGGTCGTCCAGATTCATCATTAGGGGTATTGAGGGACCAAAAACATCGGTGTCTAATAACCCGACACCTTTGCCAGGCTGTATTATCTTCAACGCTGTTGCTAAATTGACTAAAAACGAACATCTGTAAAAAAATACTATGCGTTATTTTTAATCCTAACCTGATGTGGTGCTTTTACCGACCCCTCCTTTGCCAGATGAAACTAAGACTATATGCTTCACTCCTTTTATAGGCTTTTGCTTGGGTAGGCCTTTTTGCATCATTTCTTTCCTTCGCTTTTCCAAGTCCACTTGTTTTTGCGTAGAATACCATGTTAAATTCTATAATAAACGATTTTTATTATTACGGCAGAGAACCAAGAGTTACTTACCTGCAAGTTATACTTTGGTGTAGGTTTATAAAATAAATTATTAATCTGTTTAATGATGTATAACGTACGCATATTTAAAAAATATATATTTTATTTGCTTAACCTAGAAACATCTAAGAAGTAGGCATAAATAACTGACAGTTGTTGATTGTAACTACTAGCCATTCAGCCATTGATTAGCACTACCACTACCGATTCTAGAATTATAAGCGATTTTTCGCGAGCAACCACTCTTGTTCCTACATACGGGTTTCCGCGATTTGACATTTACGATAACTTAATCCTAACCTTGTTACCTTGGAATACAAATGTTAGACATAAACTTGTAGAATGCTTATTTTTAGGAGTGAAATGGACACACCCTGAATACAAAGGGCGAGTTGCTTTTCTCACCGGTTGATCCACCAGATGTGTTTTGTCTTGTTCTAACCTCGAAGAATAAAGCGGTAAACCCTATGGGCGAGTTGCTTTATTCACCGGTGGATCCATCAGATGTGTTTTATCTCGTTCTAACCTCGGAGATAGAACGAGATAAAACACATCTGATGGATCCACCGGTGAATAAAGCAACTCGCCACTATTTAACTATTTTTTAGCTAATAGTGCATTTATATAAAAAATATAAAATATACTTTCGTCTATAACGACAAGGACATTTAAAATCGAGTAATTTTTGAGAAGAAGGAACATATTCGTTAAATTCGCGACACTATTATTTGCAATGTTTGATATTTAGGATACACATAAAACTAATATGTTCCTTCTTTGAGAAGAAACGATAAAAATATACTGCACCCGCCCGCACGGGGACGGGCGGGTGCAGTATGTTTTTATTTAAAAGAAGGAACATTAGTTTTATGCATAACATAGAACTCGCAGCCTATCGTAATGTTCGAAATTTTAGGTTATGTTTTCAAAGAATTTCAAAAATCGGACGTTCCGTAATATAGAAAGTTACCTTTGTTCTAAAGTATTGAAATAAACAATGGTGATGGTGTATTGGACCCCAATCTCGAAAAGTACTGCAGGACGCAAATTTTTGACTTGAAATTCGTGTTCTACGGACAAAAATAGGTAAGTGCTGAAAAAAAATTCCAAAAATCGGAGGTTTCGTAATCACAACAATTACCAACTACTTCATCAATATGGCTACTGAATCGAAAAGTCCTAACATTATTCCGAGTAGTTCAAAAACTTCATATCTGTTCGGTAGATCAATTTTGCATATAACTGTCAAATTGTCTGCAACCCGCAAAGTGGAATATGTAAACTGTAATGTCATTAAGAAGTAAAAGGGATTTCCGACGTTATTTAATATGTTTCAAGTGATGTAGCATGTAAGTAACATTTGTCAGAATATTCGTGCGCTTTTCTAAGTTGTACTGAAACAATTACAACTTAAAACTCCAGATCGTTTCTAACCTCAATCTTTAAAAGGAATTACAGGGAAAATGGGTTACAAAGCAGCTGTGCAAGTCTTAAAGTAAGTATTTTAGCGTGTTACAAGTGTACACTTAATTGAACTTAAAATGTGTGCTTAGGCAAGCTGATGATCTAAAAGCCAAGGTGTCGAAGAAGAGCGATTGGTTGAACGATGCAGCTGCTTGGACGGATCAACAAAAGTTACAAACAATCTACCATCAGGTGTTGGTGTTAGACTTAGAGTATGCGCTGGATAAAAAGGTTGAACAGGATCTATGGAACATTGGCTTCAAAAATCACATTTCAAGCTTACAAGAGCTGGCACGGGATAAAAAGGTATGCTTCATCGCGACTAGTTTGGACCAATAAATTGTATTTGATTTCTTTTAGAATCAACATAGGTCAGACTGTCAGGCACTTTTAACTTGGGCTTTAGAATCGGCTTCTGGGTTTTACTTGACTTTGTTACAAGAATTGTGCAACACATTTGATATTGATTTACCTTTTCGAAGGAGAGGTAATGTGTACGGCCAACCGACTCAATGTGTAGAGCAAGGGGACTTGCCCCAAACCTCGTCTTGTTTATATATTTGCCAGTATTGCTTGGTGCATTTGGGAGACATCGCGCGATATAGAAACCAACGGAAACAAGCTGAAAGTTTTTATAAGTGAGTATTAAGGTTATTTTTTATCCTTGCTAGGATACTTTACATTGATGAATGTTTTTTAATTTTTAGGCAAGCGATTTTGGTGTCCCCTACTAGTGGGCATCCTTACAATCAGCTGGCACTTTTAGAAGCAAGCCAGGGCAATAAGTTATCTACAGTTTTTTATTACATTAGAGGTATAGCAGTGAAGAATCCCTTTCCGGCCTCGGCAACAAATTTATTAAGCACTCTAAGTTTAGCCATTGACAAAGATAGGTAGGTGTTATTCATGATATTTATAGCTGTCTAATGTTAATCCGTCTTGCAACTGCTTTTCCAGCCCGTCTGAGAAAATTCAAACGAAAATGACTGTGAACGAGTTCATCCAACTGTTCCTATGTACTCATGGTTATTTCCATTCGGTGATAGAGTTGAAGCAGGCAGAGCTGGCTGTAAAAAGCTTAAACTCCATTATGACTGCCTTGGTAGCAACGCAAAGCTTCACCAAGGACATGCTTATTAAAATAACAATAATTAATTTATATGCACTGAAGCACATCGGCTCAAACCCTAATAAAATCGAGGAACTGACGAAAGAGGAAATTAAAGTTAGGGAGCTCATACTGGAGCTCATCGCTGGTTCACTTTGCGCTTTTCTAGTACCAATTCATACCCTCAAAATGGACGAGACACTGTTGGATTACTACGCATTACCAGCAGGTGAGAAAAGTTGATAATATTGATTTTTTTTAAATTTAAATGTGACATGTTTAAATTCGATACTTACTACTTAGGAATTTTTTTCAGTAAAATTTTTGCTATACTTCATACAAAACGAACGGGATGTACTTAAAGAGAAAGTATTTACAAATAGACTGCAAATATGGCCGAGCTTGGTGAAATTGCTAAATAACGTCCAGAAATATTTGAAATTATTGAACTACAATAAATGTAAGTTGAAAATGTGACCCTAAATTTGCGATAAATCTGTATCGTTTCGTTTAATTTGTAGACGCAAAATTACCGTTGCCAGAAGATAAAAGCCTACAAGGATTTTTGCCCTTGTCAAAGAGTTTCAAAGAGTTCGACTTTAAGGAAGAAATGGACGATCCAAAAACCGAGAAACTCGTAAGAATGAAACGCATCGTAGACATAGGTGTGTGGCTGACAGAGATAGACGTAAACGGTAACAAATTAATAATAAAGTAAGTATGCCATTAAACAATCGTTACGTTAATATCTAACATTGAGTGCCATTTTAGGAACGAGAGCAACGGAGACCTTAACTTCGAACCAGGCTGTATACAGCCGGATCCAACAAACGACTTGCTGGAAGAGATGAAATCATTTAACGTCACCGAAAATTTGGATATGATGAAAAGAAAAAGTAAGTCTCAAAGCAGAAATGTATTCGTTGTATCTAATAGGACACTTTCTAGGTCTAGAGAAGAAAGCGGGCATCCTTAAACCACAGGGATCGCTGGAAAAATCCCGAGAGGAACGCGAAATGTTATCTTCCAATTCTGTCGACACGACCTGTATGAACGTTATGAACACTGCGACGGTGACCAGCAAGGCCGAGTCGGTGAAGAACAAAAGGGGCAAGCAGAATGTTGCTCTGCAATCTATTTTCAAGAAAATGGAAGAAACTAACAAGCAGGTAAATTAAAATTCTAGCTTGCGCTCCATAAATCTGAACACGATTTTGTGCTTGTATTCCAGGTGAAATTCAATGTAGAGGAGCCTGACAAGGAGAAGTCTGTGAAATTCGATGCAGCCGCCACGCAACAGAAGCAACAACAAGCGAATGCTCAGAACCAGCAGTTCACCAAGCCCCTTAGAACACAGTCCTTCAACCAAAACCACCCCGCTTTCCCCATAGTCCCCCCTTCACAACCCGACTACTTAACCAGCCTTCGCAACGTGCCTAACGTCCAATTAGACAAAGGGACCAATTACCAATTCCCTAAGAACGACGGCTTGCCTCAGAACATTCCCAACATTGGTATGCAAATTATGCCTCCCTACCAAAACTTGCAACACCCCCCTGGTAACGTTGGCATGGGCCAGAAACCGCCAGGTGGATACCAGCAGAATCCCCTGCCTCAGAGTTCCTTTAGCAATCCCCAAATCTCGACTCCGTACCAGAACATGTCGTTCCCTTCGTCCCATCCATTTAACACTTGGAAACGGGAGGAAATGCCCCCTTTGCCCAATCCGTCTTGGTGGCAGAACACTAGTCAACCTCCACCAAGCCAAAATTACAGGCAGGACAATTATTCTATCAATTTCCCCCCGTATTCCAATAATCTACCCTCTTATCTGCCGCAGTCGAACCCTATAATGCCCAAGCACGATTTTAGCAAGGCAGCTAGTAGTCAGGGTGGTGGGGACATCTTCAGCTCGCCTTGGAGTAACTACTCTGGCGGTTACCTGAACGAGGGCGCTTCGGGATTCGAGAGCAGCAACCAGGGCATGTCGATGAGGCAGGCGATGTTGAAAGAGGGCAACGTGCCTGGCACGCCCGTGGGACCGCCAGGCAGTGCAGTCGGCAGGTTACCGAATGTGAGTACTTTTATTTTACTAGCATCAATGCGTTACTTGAAATTGTATTAATTAATTTTTGCAGCCACCGCCTCAAGAGAACAAGTACATGCAGAACCCCACAACCACCCCCGGTTACTCATTATTTAATACGAATAGCTGGACGCCCAACCTAGCGGGACAGTTAAGGAACCATAAACAAACGGAAAACTCTGCGAATCACTTGCCACAACAGTCTTTGTTCAGTGGCCACGGACCCAAATCCCTGGCCCAGTTACTGGAACATCAACAGAGTCAATTAAACAAGAACGACTTATAGTTACCTTTTTACCTTTCACAAATCACCTACCTAACATTAAACTTATTTATTAAAATTTTATCAGCTTGGATATTTTGTTTATTTTATTAATGATTTGAATATAAGATTAACTATAGTGTTGGTTTTAGTTTACGCGATTTTTACCTAGTTCAGAGATTAATTATAATACATTTGGCATGTCATGCATAATTAGGCAACCTAATAACACACAAAGTGTATACTTGGTTGCCTACTTTTGATCACAAGTAGTTTCAAGATTTTAGTATTGTATTTTTTGCCAATATCTTTTCATCAATTTTTAGTGCTACGGGAAGGTATTTCGATTGCATAACCTTAAATATTGTAGATAATTCTGGTATTGGCAAAAAAATAAAACACTAAGTCTCAAAACTTTGACCAAGGATGGTAGTTACACCCCAGAACAAAGCTTTGTTCCGCAAACGAAGGATAGTAAATGAGTGCCTCAGATACCAACGGTGGTGTTTAATAATATGCGACATGCATTTGAAAACCGATTTTGGAGCTGTTGGACGCAAACATTCAATAAATAGTCAATTATTTTATTAATAATTTGTATTTTACATATTAAAATTATATATGAACAATATAGCATGTAACATAAATAATTAACCTACTAAGAGCTATTAAAAAAAATAATTTAGGTAAAGATTTCACCCAATCTCGGAGCGGTAGGGGCTAAAATTTTTACAAATATTCAGTACATGTTTATTCATACTGTGGTTATTTATTATTTGTCCTATTAATTTAATGGTACGACCATTTCTTGTATTATTTTGAAGGAATATTGCAATTCGTACATAACGGAAGATATTTTAAAACTATTCACAAAATTATACACAAGAACAATGTCCAGGATCAGTTTTATAATAAAAAAAAAATAATATTTATATATTTATAGACCTCCATTAAATAACTACAAACATAATAAATCACTCAACAAAAAGATTCCTTCAAAACACATTTAACTAATGTATTTCTTATCCACTTGATTATAATTTAAAATTTACACCATTTAACGTTTACCGTTGTTGAAATTCATACTTCTTAAAGGGGTCTTAAACGTCGAAGCAGCCTGCTGCTGAAGCTGATATGCCAAAGGATGGATTTTGAAACCAAATAACCTAGAAAAAGACACAAGGTCAAACATATGTCATAGAACAGCCACAAAGGAATTAATATTCATCCTTACCTAGGAACAAATTGATTTGTTGGACGTTTGGGCCTATATTCTGGGTGCACCATGAACAGCATATGGGGGAAACCGGTGCCGAAATAGGCGCCGTCTGTGTGGTGATGTCTCGAAGACTTTGGCGTGTACACGTCCATACATTTGGGGCAATACGATTTTACCATGGCCTCTCCGGGCACATCAGATAAACCTGAAAATACCAAGATGTCAAAACTCACTGATATTTACTGTTATAAGAGTATTTTGTTGATATTATTATATTACTCTAATAGTATCAATTATAAATCTTTTTAATAAAAACAAAATGTCTGTTAGTACAAGAGTATTATTAAAAAAATGTTTAGAAGTCAGATATCTAGTTTTATCGATAATTATGTAGTTCAAATAATAAATTAATTTCTTTTTGATTACCAAAATATATAGTAATATTAATTATTATATTACTATTACATAACTTGGCAACAGAAAAATCCCGTTTACTGCCACCCAAATATCAAACAATAAAAAATTATGAAAACAATATAAAACCTTTAGTTACGTAAGAAAATTGATTTATCGTTTGATGCCAATATTTAAAAAGAATTTTATACTATTTAGAATCAAAATATAATAAATATTAATACGATATATTATTTAACACAATCAGTTTTGTAAGAAATAAACTAGTTATCATAATAAATTAAATGAAATTCATCGATTTATTTACATTCGGTGAAATTTAGTCGTTTGTTCTTTAGAGTTTGCTAGAAAAAAGCTGTCTTTTTGAAATATTTAAAACATTAGTATGGCTCTGGCTACTACGTATATAAATTTTATCTTAACTCACAACTCTGATTTAATAGACAATGCTATTATCTTTATATTTGAGACTTAATCTTTTAAAATCATCTAAAATTAATGTTAACAAAACATTGAGCCGTGACTAAAAACCATTAACCAGACTAATCAGTGATGAGTCACGTGCACATGAGTATAAATAAAATCATTTGTATAAATTTACAATGTTTTATAATAATAGAAATACCTAGTTATTTTCAAAGGAACAAAATTTATTTCAGACTTGTTGGGTCAATTCAAAAATAGACAATTTTTTTACAGGTTTACGCCTTAATAATCTTTCACGAGTTTAAAAAAAAAAATAAACAGATTCCGAACGTGTTGAACACAAAAATGAAGAATCTCTAACCTCATTTAATATCCAGGCTATCTTCCACGCCGATTATATTGAACACTTTGCGTTTCGGCCATCTTGTTATCTTCTGACGTGAAATGCACTCAGTTCACCTGAGGCCCCTCATTTATCATAAGCTTAGCTCAAAGACTCGCTTCGCTTTAAAAGACGACAAAATGGTCGAAACGTCAAGCATTGAAAATAATCAACACGGCAGAGATCCCGAAACCATTTCACTAACATCAGCTTCGCAAAAGCGAATCAAAGAATTATTACAACAGATTTTTTTCCATAGAAATCAAATGGTAAGTAATAACGTTTACTACTTACCTAGAGGTAGCATTGGTTGTGATTCACAATAAACCCTAGGGCAGTAGCCGAAATCTCTGGATTGGTACTTCTCTATCATTTGAGCAATTCCACGATTTGTTAAAATATACCTAGCATGAATTAATCCATATAACATCTCTGCAGCCTGTTCGATTAAGTCGGACTGATTTGGATTATCATCTAATTCATCATCTAAAAATAGAAGGTAAACACCAATTAGCCACATCAAAGCAAGAACGCTACTTAATTTAAACCTAGTAGTGGTAGGTAGGTACGTAATGTAGGTAGAGCAATTTAAATACCGTTCAATTTGTTATGTAAACCTCTTAAAAGGAATAAATGGAGTCTAATAATAGTGAGCATCGAAATGTTAACCTTGTAGCGCTTAATCCTAATTAAATAGTTCCACTAACCTGGTTCTAAGTCTAATATCATATCCAATGCTTGTCTATAATGTGGTACTTGTTCATTTAAACCCGTCAAATTAAATTTGTCTTGTATATAATCCTCATCAACCTAAAAATGGGTGTTGTGTTAAAAGGGACACTTTCGACGTTTGTTGCTTTTTCGTACGTACCTCACAGAAGAATTCGTTTCCTCTTAGTCCACAGAACCATGAAATCCATGATACCTCCTCAGAGCTGCTCATTTTTCTACAAGTTAATTTACTTATCAATAAAACAAGAAATTTGCCAGGAAAAATGGGTGTACAACCCTATGTTTAGATTGGGTTTTTTGACATTTGCACACGGCTAATGTCAATTTTTTAAGTTCTTTCGGCAAAACTGATGTTTGCTATCTAGCACAAACGCGAGAACAGCCGTTCGGGACGCTTATAAGTAATAAATTTTGATTATTTTACCTTTTTGTACCTTGATTAGCCACGCTTACGCTACTTCATCTACGCGAAAAGGAAATCGACTCTGTGGTCATCTAACGATCCCGCACTGAACTAAAAGATGGAGGCAAATTCAAAATCCTCCTCTGCAGACCAGGCGGTTTATCTGGGCTTTGATAATCCCGATCCGATATTATAAATATGTTATGTACGATTTCTGTCACTGACTTATCGTGGTTACCGGTAAATTAGTCTAAAATTCTAAAAATAACACGCGAACCGTGATGTAAATATAAATAGGAGGAGCAGAAGAGTGGCAGAGAGAACCCATGCGAGGTTCCTGATGTTCTTCTCGTGAAAGATGAATAAAAATTAATAGTGCATGAGGTCCGAGCGAAACCTATGGTCTTCTACAAATGTTCAGGTATGTCGTAAAGGCACCTTTTTACTATTATTACATGTGTAGGAATGATTTTTATCAGCACTGATGATTTGTTGTTATGAATAAAAAATTAAGCTTCGTTCAGAATTATACGTGTAGGTAGTTACCAATTTGTGTCATTGTTAAACCAACTGGTGGTTTACCAAGGGGCTTTATGTAGATTATTCGGTATTGGTTATTTTTTTTTTGTGATGCTGCAGTCGCCAGACCGTCTGGTTTTAGACGCCATAATGTCGCTTGATCTTTCACATATTTCCAAAAGAAATACGCTTGTAGGATAGGAATCGATAGCAATTTCTTTATATTATATATTTTGGATGGCGTCAAGATATCAAGAATAATTTTCGCTATATTAAGGATGAAGGTTAAAAAAATAAACGTCTACAAAATGCTTTGTTCCAGGTTCCAGGCGTGTTCTAAAAAACCTCGACAATTTAAATCTCTTTGTTTCGTAACAGATCAAATTGAAAATTAATGTATTTATAAAGTATTAAATATGTGCTTTAATTTAATGCAAAAATAAAATATATTAACTAACTAGGCAACCAACTATACACTAAATGGTATTACTGGTTTTCTATTTTTATTCATGTGGTTTACGGTCATTAATGAAGGCCCTGTATTTAAACTGCGTAAATCTGTTTTCAGGCTTTGTTCCCGTGATACCTCAGTAATATATTTTACTGCAAAAACTACAGACAAAGTTTCTGCAGGGAGATATAGAGGATGTTAAGAAAAATTAGTAGGTCAAGCCATTAACCACAGATTCTTTGGACGAAAATAATGTGACTCTTATATGGTGTGATTTTTTATTTTGGCAGGTAGTTTTCCTTACACAGAGTGTTAATGTTTAAATTTTGAAAATTATTTTTATTAATAGTTCTGTTATTTTTTGAGATTGAGATAATATTCAAAATAACACCCTGTATAAGGAAAACTATGTGCCAAAATAAAAATCACATCATAAAAGTCGCATTTTTCTCGTCCAAAGATTTGTGGTATTGGCTTAACCTATTTTTTCTTAACACCCTGTATAAAACGGCGCAACATTTATCATATTGTGTAAAATCAAAAAAATAGTATTTATTCTGCAAATAATAATTAAAAATAGAGAAATAGCTTGAATTTACTAAATTGTTGTTGAAAATATTATTATTATAAAATTTCTTGTGTTGCGCTTTCTCCAGGGCTTTTACAGCATTATTTTCCGCTAGTTAACCGAGTTATTTCGAGTTAATTACAATAATGTTTTAAAGGAACTCCGTAGAGAACTGTGTTTATTAAACAATTTATGTATATTATATCATACCTACACCTATTCATTTTCGTTCACCGATGGATAGATAGATATACAGGGTGCGCGCAGAGTGATTTTAAAAAAATGTTTTAAAAAAATTGTTACAAACAGAAATTTAATTCCCTTCTATATTTTTTTGCCTCACCCTGTACACGAACTGAATGTTTTCTTATAAAGGTTTTAATTAGCTTCAATTTTTTTTTTTTTTTGGTTTGAGAGAAAAAATTAAAAACACTTTTTGATTCCAAACTGAAATCTTTTAAAATAAATTAGAAAAGATTGTAAATAATGATTTTATGCTTTATTTGTAAAAGACCGAATAAAAGACATATTATCGACAACATTTAAAAAAAAACAACAAAAAAATATTTTTAAAAACAATTAAAGCTTTTGCTAAAATGTACTAAATAGAAAATTGCAAAATTTGGGGGGAGTAAAACCAAAAACAATTTCGAACAAATTTTATATCCAATAATATGCCGTGATGGAATCAAGAATATCTTGTTTGGTTTTTGAGATATTTGCAAAAAAACTAAATTTTGAGTTTTCATTTTTGTTTTTTCTAGCTGTGTTTGAATAGATATAAAAAATCTGAAACAACTTCTTCCTTTTCCAGCTCTACAACAATATTTTGAATATAATGTGTCGTAAGATTATGGGGCCACCCTCAATTTTGTTTTTTCAAATACGAACCTAATATTGATTAGTATGTTTCATCCTGATTCCAACGATATACGACATTCATTGATTTGAACAATCTTTTCAGTTCCAAAACTTTAATGAATAAGTAATAATTAAATCTATTCATTACGGTCCTGTTTTTTTACTTAATTTAAGTTTTAGAACTGGATATATTGTTCAAATCAACGAGTGTCATATATCGTTGGAATCAGGATGAAAAATACTATAATGAATTTACGAAAAACAATGTCAGGTCCGTATTTGAAAACACAAAGTTGAGGGTGGCCCCGGGCTGGCGAAACCTTCTATTCAAAATATTTTCACTCTTTTGTTGTAGAGCTGGAAAAATTGCAACGAAGAAGTTCTTTCTGTTTTACTATCTCTACAAACAAACAAAAAAAACAAAAATGAAAACTTTGTTTCTACTGAGTTATTTGAAGAAACCTCTTATAAGTTTATTTTTGAATTTTGTAATTATTGCTCATTCATTAAGATAGAT
This sequence comes from Rhagium mordax, assembly GCA_963680705.1. NCBI lineage: Eukaryota > Metazoa > Arthropoda > Insecta > Coleoptera > Cerambycidae > Rhagium > Rhagium mordax. The sequence continues at coordinate 2,201,235 of OY796665.1, forward strand.
GCAGACTCCTAACAGATACAAAAACTTGGTAAAATATGCTACAGATCTGTTTTTTATTTTTTTTCTAGCTATATTTTTAAGCAAAATAAAATGATTTAAAAAGTAGAATTTTCAATTGATCACCCTGTACAGGGTGTTTCCTATAAAACTATACCCCCCTTATTTCGGTCAATTACCACCGATTTTAATTTTTCAAAAACCGGTCTAACACAGAATTTTCCGTATATTTTGAATATGCTATTACTTTTTTTCCTACTTCAATCGTATACGAGGGGCAGAAGAAAGTATGGTTTTTTTAAATGGAACACCCTATATATTTTTACATATTTGGATTCGCCTCGTCCTTCTGATTACAAATATATATGACACTTATATATTTGCTATAAAAATGGCGTAAATAATTGAATTTAAACTTGGGGCGTTTCCTTCAAAACTATACCCCCCCTTATTTCGATCAATTATTTACAGATCAAAATTTTCAAAACCTACACATAGAATTTTTCGTAGATTTCATATATGCTATTACTTTTTTTCCCCCTTCAACGGTATACGAGGGGTGGAAAAAAGTATGTTTTTTTTATGGAATGCCCTGTATTTTTTTACATATATAAGTATTATATATATATTTATAATCAGAAAGGTAGGGTTGATCTAAATATGTAAAAAAATACAGGGCATTCCATAAAAAAAACATACTTTTTTCCACCCCTCGTATACCGTTGAAGGGGGGAAAAAAGTAATAGCATATATGAAATCTACGAAAAATTCTATGTGTAGGTTTTGAAAATTTTGATCCGTAAATAATTGATCGAAATAAGGGGGGTATAGTTTTGAAGGAAACGCCCCAAGTTTAAATTTAATTATTTACGCCATTTTTATAGCAAATATATAAGTGTCATATATATTTGTAATCAGAAGGATGAGGCGAATCCAAATATGTAAAAATATATAGGGTGTTCCATTTAAAAAAACCATACTTCTTTCTGCCCCTCGTATACGATTGAAGTAGGAAAAAAAGTAATAGCATATTCAAACTATACGGAAAATTCTGAGTTAGACCGGTTTTTTTTAAATTAAAATCGGTGGTAATTGACCGAAATAAGGGGGGGTATAGTTTTATAGGAAACACCCTGTACATATAGCGAGGCAAAAAAATATACAAAGAAGTTTAGTTAATTTTTTTTAAAAATATTACCTATTTTGCGTCATTCATGTATTTAGGTACACTGTATTTTTTTTAAGGACACCCTATACATGATAACTGCTTAAAATTAGATTAACTGTTAGTTAGTACTTTCATTATGATAAGATATTTTTTCTTTATAAATAAAGTTAATTTCTGGACTTATATCCATATATCAGTCTACCACAGTAATATTACACTTCCTCTTTCGTCATAAACTGATGGTTTTCCCTTTTGTAAGAAAATAATATGTAATATGTATTAAATGACCTGTCAGCGTTCTAACTAGGACACAAATATAACTAGAAACGCATGAGTAAATCGTCCACTATTGATATTAAATTTGCTATAAGCTATGAATTCATGTAATTCAATTCTTCTTAGTATTAGCTAGAAGAGTAGTTGTGTTAATCGATTCTCCGCACGTGTTTGTTTTAGTTGTTTCTTTACCTAACGCGTATCTAGATTAAGATAAATATATGGCGTCGGGCAAAAGTAAGGAAAACGTTGTAACTGTGCCAGAAGACGTTTTCTAGAAAATTCCTCAAGAGGTGTCGCGATTTTTTATATTTACACATGCTGGCAGAATAGACCTGTACTACGACCTACATGCAAAAAAATCAAGAGGAGATAGATCCGGGAAACTCGCAGGAATCATTCTAAATAATTTTTCTAAGTGTTGAGATTATCCTTCTTTAGTGGCACAGGAAGTAAAATCGATTGGTAGTGATTGATGGAAACTAAACAAAAAAACTAATCAACTGACCTCTTTGAACCTTTATGTGGCAAACCCCGAAGGAACAAATTCTACGTTTGCTGCCATTTCAGGTAGTTATCGTCCTACTGGCGAGCCATCACTACCTGCCCTATTCTCGTTTAGGTACCTAATTTGTGTTATTTGCAAGGCAGCTATAGTACTCTTTCATTTGCCTCATCCACATGCAGCAGTAGTGCGATTTCATGAATGTTTTGTTAATTTAATAATTGTAAACGTTCGAAACTGTGAATTCCAGAAGATTGTGCATTGGAGATAGCTTAGGGTTTGTAGCTCATTTTTTTATTGACTTGTCGGACTGCGAAAAATATCAGAAAATATAATAACCAGACACTCGGTTAGATGAGTGGTTTGTCGTACGTAAATCCAGCAAATAATATATAATAATAATAATAATAATTCTGCTACGCGTATACGCATATCGGCATCGGTACTGTGCCTTGGGGTGCGCAGTATTCGTTGCACTGTATTCATAATTTTCGTCCTGCTTGTGGATTTCTGCTGAGGCTCGAGTCAACTCGAGTGAATCATTAATCGCCTTTTATAACAACAATAAAATCTGTGCACCTCAGGTGAAACCTTGCGGTTTTCTGTAGAAATCGTCAGTGCGTCCTACTTTAGTTTATGTTTCAATTGTTAATAAAGTTAATACGGATAGTCATCCATCGCAGTGTGTACGATAAAAATACTGCACATATGCGTTTGCGTTTAATATTAGTTTGTTACCGCGGACCATCGCAAGCTAATTAAGGACTGCGTGGCGTATTGAATTAATATAAAATGAGAAAACGGTACTACTTGTCATAAAACTTGACCAACTCAAGGTTGCACGGCGAACGTAATTTGTTGCTGAATTTAATATTCGTGATTTGTGTTAAATTACCTTACATCGAAAGTGAAATTATTACTATTACAACCGTAGTGACAAAGCAACGGTAGTTTTGTTGGAATTTCGAGTCCCTGGGGCTCCCCGTTAGCAAGGCCGTTCCTGTTGTGTATCTTTGTGTTGTGGTGGTGCCAGCAGTGGTTCTAATCTAATCTAATTAGTTTTCAAGTACAGCAAAGAGGAAAGTGTCCAGCGGAATGAGAATGCAGTTGGTTACCACGCTATGCTCTGGTAAGTCTAGATATGTATACCATTTACCAAAGTGTAAGATATAGAAAGTAGAAAAATTAAAGTTTGTGCTACGATTCCTACGAATCGTATTTAAATTTTAAAAGGAACGGGTTAGGACGGTCAGGTTGCCTAATTAATTTGTAATAATAATTTCCCGCACGTACAGGGTGGTCTCTAGAAAATTATAGCCCAATTTTTATTATACAGATTAGGAAATTCTTTGTTTTCGGTTTGTATGTTTCTCGCGCATTCTATAAATTTCTGATTTATCATCGTCAACTAGAAAAAACAGGTTTTTCTTGATATTTAACGTAAATGTATTCAGTATATTGTACATGCTTATTTGTGAGAGTGACAATTTTTGACTCTCTATATAGAAACAAATAAAATATACCTAGAACTTTTAAAATACCATAATAACATAAATTTTGCTCAAATTTGCTTGGACCTCAATCGAATAAATGACAAATGATGCCACTCTTCCCTTTCCTTACTCATGCGGGCGAAATTTGATTTAAATTGTGTTATAACAATACTAATTATACAGGCTATATAATTAGTATTGTTATAACACAATTTAAATCAAATTTCGCCCGCATACAGGGTGTATCATGACGAACTGTACATACCTCTATAGAGGATCCCTTGACTATTCACGAATGGGTATATAAAATTGGTCTGTTGCGCTTTAATTACTGAGATACAGGGTGATAAACTACTTATGACCAATATTTCTTTTGGCCAGAACTTCCTTACTATTTATCACAATTTGTTCAAATTTTATTCAGTTTGTGTACTTATCACATGCAGTTGATATAATGCCGTTTTTAATATTTAAAATTTCCAGGACCGGACTTTTTTTATTCAAGTTTTTTTATTTCTGTAGATAAAATCACCCTGCATATTTTTTCAAATTATATGGGAAATTATAAAAGTCCATACATCAGTAAATAAAATCATGTGAACAGATTTTTTGTCGCACCTTTATTGATTTTTTAAGTAAGCGATTGAATTTGGTGAAATGGGGAAATGAAAGATAAAATATTATAATTTGCTTAACTAAAATATATCGTTGGAATCATGATGGAAAATACTAATAAATTAAGGAAAAACAATATCAAGTCGTATTTGAAAAACAAAGTAGAGGGTGGCAACAAAAATGTAGAGAAGCTGGCAGTTTTAATTTTGAAATTTTGCTGTAAAAATTTGTAAATTATTAAAAGAAACTTGTTGTTGAAGATTTATTTTAGATAATAAATACATAGTTACTATATACATATTTATTTCTTTAGATAATTTAGTTAAGCAAATTGTAATTTTTTATCTTTCATTTCCCCATTTCGCCAAATTCAATCGCATGTAAAAAAATCAATAAAGGTGCAACAAAAAATCTGTTCAAATGTTTTTGTTTACTGATGTATGGACTTTTATAATTTCCCATATAATATAAAAAAATATTATACAGGGTGATTTTCTCTACAGAAATAAAAAAACTTGAATTAAAAAAGTCCAACCCTGGAATTTTTAATTATTAGATTTATTTTAGATAATAAATACATAGTTACTAAGGCTATACACATATTTATTTTTTATTAAGATAATTTAGTTAAGGAAATTATAATTTTTTATCTTTCATTTCCCCATTTCGACAAATTCGATCGCTTGTAAAAAAATCAATGAAGGTGCGAAAAAAAATCTGTTCACATGCTTTTGTTTACTGATGTATGCACTTTTATAATTTCCCATATAATTTGAAAAAAATATTATACAGGGTGATTTTCAATACAGAAATAAAAAAACTTTAATTAATAAAGTCCAGCCCTGGAATTTTTAATTATTAGATTTATTTTAGATAATAAATACATATAGATTCTAAGGTTATACACATTTATTTCTTATTTAGGTAATTTAATTAATCAAATTATAATTTTTTATCTTTCATTTCCCCATATCGCCAAATTCAATCGCTTGTAAAAAAATCAATAAAGGTGCAACAAAAAATCTGTTCAAATGTTTTTGTTTACTGATGTATGGATTTTTATAATTTCCCATAGAATATAAAAAAATATTATACAGGGTGATTTTCTCTACAGAAATAAAAAAACTTGAATTAAAAAAGTCCGGTCCTGGAATTTTTAAATATTAAAAACGGCATTATATCAACTGTGATAAGTACACAAATTGTATAAAATTTGAACAAATTTGCAGTAAAGAAGTTCTGGCCAAAAAAAATATTGGCCATAAAGTATAGTTTATATCACCCTGTATCTCAGTATAATTAAAGCACAATAATAGACAAATTTCTGTACCCATTCGTGATTAGTCAAGGGATCCTCTATCATCCTTAGAAGTATGTACAGTTCCTCATGAAACACCCTGTATATGAACCCAATAAGAAAGAAATTGAACTCAAATCCCTTCCGCTACACTTCCTCAAATGAGTTTGTAACCAGACATCTTGTTTATATTACATTATTTAAACAACTAATAAAGATTGAATTGAATTAAATATACAGTCAAAAAGTCTGCACATATATATGGGAAATTGTTTTGTAAGTTTGTGTTAGTCCGAGCGCTTCGCAGATAGGAAAATCAAATTATTTGAAATTTGCTAGCAAGAGTAAAACTATCTTTATTTTTAAAGATATCGAAAAATATATTATTTGAAGAAATTGTTCATAATGCAAAGTTACATCCAAATATGAAAATTCGAAAAATAAAATTTTTCACCGTTTCAACGCATAATTTTTTAACTATATTTTTATACATATTCATATATTCATATCTCACCTCGCCACGTAAATTCTTTAAAATATTTATTTTAGTACAATCAGTCAGAGGGCACTTTTATATTCAATACAGAAATAATAACAATAATACTTACCTGTGGTAACTATTTACAGACTATTTTGCCACACTTGTCCAAGTATACAGTACGTTAAATTCATAAATACTTATACTCACAACAGTCGACACTTACGTTGCACATTTATTTTTCTATTTATTCATTACCACGTTGCACAGGAAAAAATCGAACGCTTCAATGATGTGTGTGATGCTATTGCCGATTATTAGATCGTCATCAAATTATTAGAGGTTTCATATGGGATCAAAATGAGAATATTGGCGGAATAAAAAAAATTGAAAAATAATTTGCGAAAATCGCCTGGCCGATTATATTTGAATTTAAAAATACCTAAATAATTTTAGGAAAAGTTACCCAGCATTTGAAATTTTTAATAGCTTGAATCTTAGTTCCAAAAAATTCCAAATTGAAATAAAAAAATATGGTAACAATGCATGGGTCTAATAAAAAAAAACTTACATTACAGAATGCCAGGCGTATTCATTACAAGCGAACACCTCATGGCCTAATTTCTGATGCTGTTATTGCAGTTCCAAATTAATAACAGTCCTCATACGCGGTTGTGCAAATGTGTTGGAACACCAGATTTGTGGCTAAAATATAAGTGGGATTAAAATAATGATTTGTTAAAAATGACATATACTTACTTAGTCATTTTTTATATCTCACGTGCCCCATACCACCTAAATTTTTATAAATATTTATTTTAGTACAATAATTTGCTTATTTATTATTTTAGTGGGGTTGTCCTCTTCTTAATGCTCCATATATAGGATTTTTCATGTTCTCAATAAATCTAAAAAATACTGTTGGTTACTTATTTTGCCACACTTGTTCATCAAGTATAAGCACGTTAAATTCACAAATACTTACAGCAGTTGACACTTACGTTGCACATTTATTTTTACTTTTATTTATTATCACGTTGCACACGTCAATTTTTAGTGATGCCGATTATTAAAGATAACACAGGCACACACAAAAAAAAAATGGTCTGTTACTGGGATTCCACCTCGGTACTTCTACATATTTTGACCCACTGAATATGAGTCCATGTTGTTAAACGTAGGTCCAGAATTCAGTAACATCCTCTGTCTTCGTGACAGACTGATCACCTAAATTCTACATTTTCCGGGGTTTCCCGAACATTACCGCTGATTTGCTCAAACCGGGGGGGCGATGGAGCTAAAACGACATTGGATTCATATTTAGTGGATCAAAATACATAGAGGTACCAAGGTAGAAACCCAATAACAGACCACTTTTTTTATGTGTTCCTGTATAATCTTACCACTTCACCATATCCCACTTGTTCTGAACCTACCTGCAAAATAAATAAGTTAATGACGTCAAATATAATGTACTAGGACGGAAATACCTTTATTCCATCTCCCTTCTGCGGTACGTCCCATAGAATCCATAGAATAATTGACATTTGCTTGATACGCATTGTTTATAAATGACTTTATTTAATTAGGTTTTATAGAAGCATAATAATAACAAACATATCCAATTGGACACACTTATATTAAAGTTTCATCTCTAAACACATATGTCGACAAAAAAAGTTATCTTGTGGTATGTATACACTATTGGTAACGTTTATTCTTGGTAGCCGATATAAATGCATCAGACGGAGATAACTTAAAGCATTTACAAGTTAAACAGACAACGCGCTATCCCCTACCTCCCACCTTCCATTCTTTACAACACGCGGTCGAAGGGGACGACGGAATCGGGCGAATGTGTCGAACGGCCGCGGTGTCGCGGCACAGGTCACCTGTGGCACGGCTAGGTCGGCTGAATCGCTGTTGTCGAGCGCGCTACACGCACATCCCCTCTTTAGTAGGAGTGTAGGAATGGTTAGGCATGTCTTGTTAACTGAAGGCTTTGCCTCTATGTACCTTCTCTCTTAGTTGCATTACAAATTTCGCACTCCAAAGTCGAAGCTTGCCAACAGTGTATAACTTTTTTCCATAGAGGTCTTTATTCCAAGATGTGTTAGTTATATATGTGTTGAAAAAACGAGTTAGTCAAATAGATGCATAATGATATGGTACTTGACACCAAAATAATTATAATAATTTTTAGTTCCAGAAAAAAAAATTAAAGCCAAATATTTTCGATACCCTATATTATGTAACAGGGTAAGTCACGTAAAAGGTCCACCCCATTTATTTGGGTAATTTTGAATAAATTTTTGGTTTTCGGGACTCTATTCTACATGATTTTTAACGTAGATTACGATTCTGATCAAACATTTTTTATTCAACCAAACATATACAAGGTGTTTAAAAATACGTGTTTATCTTAAATGGCACGCCCTATATATTTCTACACATTTCGATGCGGCTATTCGAGAGGATTTCAAAAATATATAATAGGTACCTGTATGTTTGTATCATAAATATTGTCTTCAAAATGCTACATATTGTTGTAAATAATTAAATAAGGAAGTTAGACAATTAATGTGTGGTGTGTGGTTAATATTTAAACTTTTTTTTATTATTTTTATCATAACTTCGCTATTTATGATACAAACATACAGGTATTATATATTTTTGAAATCCCCTCGAATAGCTGCATAGAAATGTGTAGAAATATATAGGGAGTCCGGAAAACCAAAAATATATTCAAAATTACCCAAATAAATGGGGTGGACCTTTTACGTGACTTACCCTGTACCTCGAAAACAAAAACCTCTATGGAAAAGTTATACTTATACAAAATAACTATATTTTGTTGACATCTAGCAGTTAAATTGTTATAGTTATTAGTAATAAAACTATCACCCTATGGGTGTACGTGAATATGACTTGCAAAAATTCTTTCTATGGTAGCAATTTTTTTTCTAATGGCAGGAATAACATTATGCTAGATCCAGTATATTTATATAACATTTACAAACTAAGAAGCAATTTGAAGCCTATATTTAATGCAGATATTTTTTTGGTGTTGGTAAATTTTTATTTATGGTTATTAGAAATTTCTTTCAGTGCACAATTATAAAATCTATTGGACTTTTTTAATACCTGATAAAAATTGGTTACCAGGACAGTTTATCAATTTTAAAATGCAAGTTAGATAAATAATTTTTCAAGTTATATAGATTTTTTGATATAATTATGTTTTTTCGTCCTGATGAGCTAAAGTGATAGCGAAAGAATATGTGCATCTTCTTGGGGACATCGATTTTTGATTGGTAGCCATAATGAATAAATTTTTTGTGGTGAGTTAAAATATTTTTTATTTTAATAATTAATTTTTTAGACGTTTTGAATTTTGTAATTTTTAATTCAATTTTTATCAGGTGTAAAAAAGTCCAATAGATTTTATAATTGTGTGTTTAGAGATGAAACATCAATATAGGTGTATCAATAAATAAAGTCATTTATAAATTATTAACTCCTCTTCTTGTTTCACATTTCAAACACTGTCGCCTCTCCAAAGCTCTCCTGTGGAAAAGTAAGCAATATCAATAGTTATATAAACTGATAATAGGTGACGATGTTAAATGTTGGTTAAGACATACCATTTTTTAAATGTTTTGAAGCCCCTTTCCCTTTTACGATACGTTCTATGCTGGCACAATATAATCCCTACCACTCACCCTGAAACAAAAGAAAAAATAGTTAGACATCTAATAATAACATTTGCATGCCAAATATGTACTTGATACTGATACTTTTGTGAAAGAAAACAATATACTGGCCCTACACTGTTCAAATATTTATTGACTACTACTCAAAAAAAATTTTTTTTCAATTGGACATTGCTTTCGATCTTTCTTCCATTGAAACGACGTGGCAATTCGCTTATTAAAATCTTTTACTAGGTAGCCTGGTGTGAGTTAAATGCTGATCGATGCATTCGTTCTGTTTGCAGCAAAAAAAAACATCTTTTGATCACTGTTAATTATAGTCGATTCGATGAAAGAATGATAATAAATTAACCTGCACTATTAGAGCATATTTTGATCTGGGAAGGAAATCACATTGCAAATATTTTGCATCTGTAAGATTAGGAAAAACCGGTTTTTCTTATTTCACCAGAGAAAATCAATAGAAATAGTGGTCCTTCTCAAGATCAAAATAAATCGGAGTTAAACACTGGGTGTGTATATTTACCTTAGATGTTTTCACCATGTCCTATCTCGTTCGGAACCTACCTATATATAGAAAAAAACAAATTAGTAAGAATAATTGAATAATGTAATAATATGTGTACATGCCTTTATCTCCTATCCCTAAAGCGGTTCGTCCCCATTATGGTACCATTTTATATCACTCATAGACACACCCTGAAACAATTGAGAGAAGCAATTAGACATCCAATTATAACAAAAATGACCAAACTATGTTCCAGAATTTACCACACTTCTTTATGGGAATTGCAAAAAGTGTACGGTCCAATAATCCATTTATGATACTAATTAATATTGAAGTTAAAATATGGATATAATCACACTCTCCCAAAGGAGGTTGGAATACCTTTGATGTGGTACTTACTGCTTCTGAAGTAATTCCCACTGGAGATTAAACACAAAATATTTAATAATCGACGCACGTTTCGTCAATATTACACCGGCTTGATTTGAGAAACGCATCAAGTGTTAAGGTGTGTGATGTCCAGTAGAAGCTACTTCAGAATCATGATCGATTTATTTAGGTATTTATTTGAAGATACCTACTTAATTTATAAATGTCTACAACTATCTGAAACTAATTGTGCCTAGGTGAATTATAACATGATTACTCACCACTTAGTGTAGTGTGAAGATCATCAGAGGGCGACGTCCAGTCATTCCAGTCCTTGGGTATCCATCACTCGCACGCGAAAACCAGAGCCTACTAACTGCTCTTCTGGGCTCCGAAGAACCCAAAATATCCCCGAATACAGTTACAAGCCTTAACACTTGTAATACCCCTGCTATTTTAGAAATAACAAAAATATTGACAAGATACTCGTCGAGATCTCGGCCCTGGTTTGACGAAACCGACCGCGTTCTCTCTACGATAGAGAGAAATGAACGATGAACGATACCCGATCCTAGCCACTTTCCTCACCACTGGAACTTGATGGATATAAATCTCGCAAATTACGACGATATTTATACCAACAAGCACCAGCAACAAGAAGAAGTAGAAGGACTTAGATATGTCCAAACACTAGTGTCTGTTATTCTCCCGGTGCACTTTGTCGTCCATATGGATGTCAAGACTACAACACTCTTGAACATTGGTTTCTTTCCTTAATGGTTCATCTGTTCGTTGACGCAATCTGGAAAAAAAGTACAGTGTGAAAAACTTTTATCCAAAATATAAGTTATGAGCTTGTAATATAAAATCTTCCATTAATTAAGTTATCAATTGACAGATTTTCTCAAATAATTAATAGGTAGCAAAAATAAATTAAATTTTATTGTTATTTTTAATTAAAACAATTAAAATTTTCTTAGTTGCCTCTCAGTCACGGCTCCAAGAAACTCAAATAAAAAAATGATTAAGTCTTAATACTTTCTAAGACTTAACTCTATCGTGGGGATATCCAAGGAAACCTTGAAAAAACCTTGAAACGTTCTTAGGTCCCATTTTTAATAAATATTATGTACATACAGTAAATGGTTAGGCTGGAATAGTAATTAAAATAAATACTAGAATGGGAATTAAATTCTGTAAGATTTTTTAAATCAACTTTGAGGCAAACAGCTGGTAGCTATCCTAGATGCCATATGTAGGCAACACATACTACATGAACATATACACCTTATGTAGGCAACACATATCACAACAGACAGAACTGACAGAAGCATCAAGCCTATTAATTTAAATATGCCTCTCAAGTCACCAAAGTAATAAAATACAGGGTGCGTTCCATTTAAAAAGTAATTTATAATATATAACTTCGGCATTTATTATTCAATTGTTTTTTTGATGTCATATTTACAAACTTTATGAAAAGCCCTATAACTTTTGTTAGAATAATTTTTTTGTAACTACAGAAATAACAGAGAAACGTGGGGAGGGAAAGTTAAGTGGATCACCCTGTACAGGTGTATCACACGAGAATTGACCCCCCTTTAACTTTTTAATTTTTTAAGTAAAAAAAAATGTTTCAAATAAAAGTTGTATGGAATTTTATTAATATTTTTATGGATATCTCTTTGAATATATAGGGTGTTCCATAAAAGCGGGACATAGCAAACTTGCATATTTTTAAATAGAACACCCTATATATTTTCAAATTTTGTGAAATCTACGTATTCTTCTGATTGCAAGAATATATATATGTTTTGTATGTTTGCATCATCCGTTTGGAAGATACAGGGTGTTAAATTATCAAATTTTATAACTACATACATAGGTTTAACAAGTCGAGGTTGCCATGGAAAAACAAAAAAAAATTATAATACAACATTTTATTAAACCACTCACAGCAATAAGAAACTTATAAAAATATATGTGTTTGTTAAACCTATGTATTATAGTTATAAAATTCGATAATTTAACACCCTGTATCTTCCAAACGGATGATGCAAACATACAAAACATATATATATATTCTTGCAATCAGAAAAATACGTAGATTTCAAAAAATTGAAAATATATAGGATGTTCTATTTAAAAATATGCAAGTTTGCTATGTCCCGCTTTTATGGAACACCCTATATATTCAAAGAGATATCCATAGAAATATTAATAAAATTCCATACAACTTTTATTTGAAATATATTTTTTTTAACTTAAAAATTAAAAAGTTATAGGGGGGTCAATTCTCGTGTGATACCCCTGTACATATCTTCGAAGTAAGTATTATTACAAAGTAAATTGTAGCTAGATTTAAAAGGTTAGCTGCTTGTATTCCTCAATTTTAAAGCAATCCTATTGTCGAATTCAGAACTAAGTAATGAATAAGCTTTATAATTTCTTATTGTGGATGTTTTACAATTATTATTATGTTTGCGGCTACTACGTTTTAAGTTTTATTGTCATTGAGCCCTAATGTATATTTAAAGCAGTAGTTACAAAACACAAAAAAATCACCTAGTAAACTCTGTCGGTAAATTGTATAATATAATAAATAAATTTTATACCAGTAAAAGCCCATGCTCTATTTCTTATTTCAAGGAAGTTTTGTGTCCACTTATAAATTATTTATGTTATAAATAATTTATAAGTGGGCACAAAACTTCCTTGAAATATAAAATAATAAATAAATACACCACATGTAATTACGACCCCCTTTATCCCAGAAGGCTCTAGAAGAGCCTTGTGCGGGAGGGGGCTACACATTTAAAGACAAGGGACACACATCCAATATCCGTGTATAATGGGAAAATCCCTCTCACAGTATTTTCCATTGCCACGACCGGGAATTCGAACCCAGGACTTTTGGCTTTGGGTGAGAGGCAGGTACGCTACCATCTCGACCATATAATAATATAATAATAGTTTTTGTCGAGACGAGTATACTTTAAGTTGGCTGGTCCAAAATCTCAAAAGAAAGGACAGAGAAGCGTTGTCGACATACGGGAACAATGAGTGTATGCTAATGCTTTAACTTTGTGTGCGAGAGAAAATTAAATCGTACGCGTAATATCAACTTATACACAAGCCAAGTTAAAATATACTCGACTATATCTAAAATGGATTTTAAGCATTTGAAAAATAGATGTGTGGTGTATCGCAGTATATTTATCTTTTTACAGTTGCAAGCTAAAGACTTTCTTGTTAGATTTCTGGGTGTTTTTACTGTTATATAGGTAATAGAAATTTAGTTTCAAAAAAGAAATCAGTGGATAGACACAAGACCACATTTTCGAGAGTTATTGGTATACATTATAACTACTTTTCGAATCGCAACGCTCACATAAAATCTATAATATAACAGTAGAACGGTTTACCTTATACGCCTTTAATCTATATAGCATTTGTTAATAAGAAAGAAAGTTTTTAAACGACGGTTTAATTTAAATTAAACATATTTATACATATATTTTATGAATACGCCCTGAGCTCCATCTGCTGTTTTTAATCACATCAGTTAAGAGCCAGCGACCGTCAGACTTATGTTAGCAAGCTTCATATTCAGTGGAGATATTCTAGCAGCTTATTGCTAAATAACTAAGTCTGGCGGTCGCTGGCTCTTACTCTATTATAACGGTCACTTAAATAATAGACAAAATCCAGAAGGCTATGCACATACCTTCACCTAACGCAACAGTTTAATATTTTTATATTTAGTACGAAGGAAGATTTTGAAATAAATATAGGTAAAAAATCTTACGCTTTGCTAGGCATCGTCTCAACTCTCAGTAAACTTTTTGTAAGTTTTTCCACTGTATTCGCTGCAACCATATTTCATAGGCATCTTCAACAATCAGGAAATTTCAGCTTAACCGTCTGCATTGAGGCACAACCTCCTATAACAAAAAAAAATTTATAATTGTAGCAATATCTAACGATTACTTGGCTTGGGCATAATTTTTTTTAAATGTCCACCTAATAAAACATATATTTTGTTACTTATAACTTACGACACGTAAATATACATTATTGAATTGCAACTTTTGTCTCAATACATTTCTTTGGTCGCGTAATTTGCTCACAGAACCTCATTTTTCAACGTTTTTCAATAAATTGTTAAAGCCAACAACGAAACGACTTATTTGAGCGCAATACATCATTTACTTACTTTATATATTATTTCAGCAGGAAGCAGTAATACATTATGCACTTTCTAAGTACCCAGCGAACACTTCTTCAACGTTTTGTGAACACTTTTTGCTAATAAAATAACTGACAAAAAATCGAATGGCCGCTGCACTCGCTGCAGTTTCTTTGACGTAACACAGACAAAAAGCAATCAAGTAGCTAGATGTTCACTTGTTTACTTCGTATTTGAATTTATTTCAACGATGGACGCGAGGTGCGTTCGTTCGATCGGTAAGACCGAGGTGCGTTCGTTCGATCATATAAAGGAAGGTGCGTTCGCTGGTACCTCTCAGGATGCCTAATGGAAAACTCAAAAGCGGAATGACATTTAAACAAAACATACAAAGAAATAGGATAGGTACGAATAAATTAGGACAAAGACAATACGGATTTATAGATATAGTTTACTAACCATTTCCAACAATAATTGTTACTGTAACACCTTTATGATGTTTTTATGTTGTTAAAACGCTTGAACGTAGATTATTATTTATTAAAAACGTGTACAACCACAGAATATATAAAAGTACAACTGAACTACATAATTTACAAACACCTGATGTGCGACATTTAGCGTTTGATCTTAATAACTACTCTGCTAGATATGCAACTTATTATACATTTACATTTGAATTGTGTTGCGTATGACACAGTTATACATTCAGATCAAGAATTTCTTTCTTAATCTGAGGTTATACATTTTTATATTATATAAATGTGATTAATTCGTCCCTGTTTTGTTATTTATGTCCTGTTGTGTGTAGTTTCTAGTTTCAAGATTATTTTCATAGCCCAGAAATTTGCGGCTTTGCTCCTCTTCTTAAAAGGAACAGAGTAGGTTTCCTGATTTAATCACGGAAGTGCAGGGTGGGCTCTAGAAAATTATAGCCCGAGGACTTGTTTACGTTAATAAATAAATAAACAAATACAAAATTCCTCCTCATTAATACAGAGCTTCGAGCATCGAAAGTATAAAGAACATTAATGTAGCATTTTCCGGATAGGCCCTTATTTTATATATCAGTTTAACAAAACGTTTAAGTGTTATCGCTCTGTTTAAAAACATAATTAGTATAGTATGTAGGAACACTTTACACTACTCGTATCATAAACAGGAAATAAATCATTATGTCTACATCATAAACTATATAAGTTGTTCGAGATAAGAAAACTGTAATCTCAAACAATACCTGCATATTTCGTTTTAAAATTACTTTTTATTTAATTTTAATTTTAGGAAATTATTTCAAATGTCACATTCCCTTGGTAGGTATTGAAAAATGAAAATCTATATCGATCGTCTGATGTAGAGGTTGCGTATAAAATTTACCATAAATCTGCTTGCTGTTTTGTGACTCCAAACAACTTATCAAAAAATAAAGATAAAAATCAGTTATCAGTTTTCCCAAGAAACGCTTTAAACATATATCTACTTGTCAAGTCAAGATCGATTCCATTTATTGCATGTGTTATTTCGATATATATTGTTTTATAAATTATCCACATCCACCGAATAGGACATTTGATAAACGTAATCTCGATAAATTAATTATTTTCCCGTACTGCGTTAATCGAAAGTCAATAATCGATGACATATATAGGTACAGCAGTTTTTATTCCGACAAGCTTAAAGTGTACAAAGTGTTGCCCGTTTTAATAACTAAGTTAAAGTGGTAAGTTTTCGCTGGTTAGTATATTTTCCAAAGAATAAAATTAATTAAAACCTCAACCAAAATATTTTGTATAAAAGCAGGCCCGGACACGCTAAATTAAAAAAACCTATATTTTGGTCCAGAATTACAAGCACGGTTTTTGGAAACACCCTGTACGAATAATTAAATAAATAGCTAATGTTTGATTTGAGATTCGATGAACAAAGTATCTAAGGAATTTGCTTAATATACCTATCAGAAAAAAATCTACAAATATAATAAATAGTAAGAATTTAAAAACTTATTTACAATTTGTCATAGTTTAGCCTGTATTAATTAAGCAATTAAATTGTTATGGTACTCTAGCTGTAAATATTTTCCGTATAAATCATAGAGAGCAATGTAATCTATACAGGACTAAATTAGGTACGAGCTAAATTATGATTGATTGTCAAACTCCACGTCTTTATGGGCCAATATAAGATTTTAATTAGCAGATAATTTAATACACAGCGTGGAAGGACTTTAGGCATTTTTACGACAATGCTGTGCATCCAAGTTACAGAATTTATGCCAGTCTAAGATGATAGAGTTCTTTTCGTGTGTGTTCCAACGTTCCGATCGCAGCCATCCGATGCGCGGCTATCTCCGACCTGGCGATTGACACATCATTTTTATTATTAAATCCATCTCGCTATGAAAACGACGTGATTGATATGCTTGTACTGTAAATCTTTTTATTCTCGTCACCGTCACAAACAAAACATTCCACTTTAAACCATAATAATACTAATTAAGCCCTCCAGTTGGCGTATCTATGCGTTTCCGCCACAATCAGTTTATCTCACGTTATCTGCTTCACCTGCTTATCCGCTAGGTTAGCGATATTAACTAATATTTGTTTTTTGTCATCTTTCAGTGTGCATATAACTCCCAAGCCAATACCATGGTGAGGTCCAATTCGACGGATGATCTTGGTAAGTTAGTTTCATACGTTTCTTTATGCCCGATATTCCTTTTCCCTTAACATTTTAACACTTGTAAATCTTTTTAATTGTTTGTAGATCGATCTAGTGTGATATAAGATCTACACTTGTTTTTCCGTTATCGCGAATCAATGAAATTCTGCAAAATTAGATTAGGCGATCTGTGTGTTTCTTAATATAAAAATTCAAATTTACTCTGGTGGTAAACGTACCTAAGAGTGGTCAAAAATTGCGGTAACTTAAACGATTGCTTTAATAAAAGCGTAGTTTTGTAAAAGAGCTTTCTGGTTTCCTTCCGCATTGAAGATTTTTAATTCTTCAGTGA
This sequence comes from Rhagium mordax, assembly GCA_963680705.1. Taxonomy (NCBI): domain Eukaryota; kingdom Metazoa; phylum Arthropoda; class Insecta; order Coleoptera; family Cerambycidae; genus Rhagium; species Rhagium mordax. Next base: position 2,218,853 of record OY796665.1, read on the forward strand.
AGTTCAATTTATTGGGCTCACCCTGTACCGCCAACATCTTTCTGATTTCATTTTCTGTCAGAGCCTGAGGTCAAACCCAGATAAGATATTGGTACCATTTTTTAGAAGGCATCTTTTATACTATAGATACAATACGAAAAACCCAAATCAAATTTTTCTCGGTGTGGAAACCACATCATCACTGCCCACTTTACTTTCGTTGCGTTGATGTGGTTAAAACCATTGTTATTAGACGAATTTGTGTCATTCGTTTATTTGATTATCCTTCAATAAATGTAAGTGTTAAGAATGACATCACGCATTTAATTTCCAAAAACATAATTAAAATATCTAAATATTTACTTTACTAAATAAATGCGTGTCTATTTGTATATGGCTATAGAGTGGCGCGATAATTACTTTTGGGAATCTCGTATCCAGTGTACCAAACAAAAAAAGGCACGATTTAACGTTTTTGAAATCCCAACAAAAAAATTGACCAAGGAAGCACTGATAAATAATAATAATGCGATCGCCTTTGTCCTCTAGTATCCCACAAGGATCTGTTTATAGCCCACTCCTGTTCCACCTCCATATTAAAGGCTATAGCTTCTTACACTAGTAAAGTGGTATAAATTCGTCCTGTTTTGGAATGGTCTTCGGAAGCCTAATCACCTAATGGTATTGTAAGTCAAACCATACGAATGGTTGGTGGCACTGCTATAGTGCTCAATTTTTTGGAACGTCGGTGTGATAGTGGCAAGCTGTCTTAATTCTACCGCCAAAAAAAATTAAAACGAGACGTATGTTTCAAAGCCGTTGCTCCTCATCAGCTCGTCAGTATGGCTGCATCAAGATATTTTTTTGAAGTGCCTATTCCTGTATTTACTAAAATAGGTCTTTGTTGGCAAAAGACTGCTTTTATTCGACATTTTTGGCTCCTCCTGTATGCGCGTAAATTACTGAATATTGTGATAATGAACCTAGTAAATATCTGTGTACAGGCCGCCTTGCAGCGCTCAATGTCGAACAATGTGCGACTCCAGGTGGTTTGAAATTTAGCCAGTGTTAACACGAAAATGTGCCTGGTTTGTTGTGGAAGGAGCAAGCACCATTACCGTGAGTTTTATTATTTGTAAACATTGTTGGGGAATTAATAAGTTAATGTTGCGATGGATATATATAAGCACCGTGGGGCGCTTTTGTCTTGCCAGTTTAATTTAGTTAATTAAAAGAAAGACATCGCTCGCCCACGTGGATACTTTGTGAATTGTGAGTTATATTCACGAATCTTTGTTCGGACAATATTTGACAGAGCCTAATTAAGGGTACCTACTTATTTAATGTACCCGTACAATTCCAACAATGCAAGTTTAATATATAACACAGATGTCTTTAGGCGCAAAAGTGTGAAATAAAATAGGTACCTACCTAGTGAAAGCGCGCCATGAAAATCAAAATTAAAAGTAATTAAATATAGCAAATTCCTTGATATAAAAAATTAATAATAAACCGAAAAATGCGTAGATAGTATATCATTGAACCAACAATAAGGCTCACGTTTTGATAAAGTAGGTATAGTACAAAAGTTCAGTGGTCTTTAAAAGGGCGCCTTTGTACCTCAAGGGACAAAGGAAGTAGACCTCAAAAATAATTTTTGTCGATCTTTGTTATCGCAACTTTGAATTTATTATTTCGCTTTTACAAGAAAAGTTGTGACCCGTTGAAAATTGCACGAAAATCTAGAATGGGCTCCTCTTACTCCAATTGAATTAAAGGTTTTTAATAGATCTATGTCAAAGTTGAATATACATATTAAATATAATAATGCAATAAATTCCAATAATATAGAATTCTTACAGTCGCTTTAAATATTAATAAGTTGTATCAATTTCAAAAGTCCCGCCAGTTTTCCGTTAATGACGTCAAAAACGGACGGTTAAACTCCAAACAAACTCATTTGTGTACGTAATGTCATAATACTAACCTAAAAAATATGCATTTTTTACGATTTTTGATTATTATGTCGCTTTTATCAAAATTTCTGCTTGGTTCCTGCACAATCAACCAAAACCTTGTTCAGCGCATTATTAATGAAGTTTTAATTGCCTTGATCTAATAAAATAAGATTATTTTTGTTGGTTGGAAACCTAACTTATAATTAGCTGCCTATTTTCAATAATTTACACTATTAGAACTTTATATATCTTCTGTCTGCGAGAGTTTTTAATCTTATAATGGATTCATGTTAAAACTACAAAAATTAAAATTGAAATTGAAAATAAATTTACAAAAACAAAATATTTAAGGTTATGTGAGTCATACGATATATCCGTTTTTGATGTCACAAAAATTTAATAGAATTTTTTTTGGCCTTAAATGAAAAATACTAGCAAAAAGAAAAAATAATAATAATTCAAGCAGTTGCTTTTTATTAAAATGAAGCTGAATTTTAGGTTCTCATTTTACCAATGCTTTTATTTTTACTAACGCCTCATTTTTTCCAGGCGAACCATTACCGTACGATCCCGACTTCAATGGACCCTTGAAGAGGAGATCCTGCACAGACGTATTATGTTTACTTCTGTTTTCAGTTTTCGTTGCATGCTGGATCGGAATAGGAATTTATGGTAAGATCTCTATAATTGATACTATAATAATAGAGTAATATAGTACCTATCAACATACTTTTATAGCAGTAAAAATTAAAATTTTATTACTCTGGAAGAACAAATTGTTTTATAAGTAACGCTCCAACCTCTTCTGATAAAATAAATCTTATTACGGTTTTTATAAAACATATTTTATAAGCAAAAAACAATAAGTTATAATTAAGTATTATGAAATACATTCAACAAGTATAGATAAAAATAGTTGATAAACAGATATTATACACTTGTATTTTCAATAATTACCTAACGTACTCAGCGTTTTATTAAAGAAATATAAACAAACAACTCGAGACAATTCGTTCATAGTTTCAACGTCTGAGGTGCGCCTCAAACACTCAAAATAAAAAAAAGTTCAGTGTCCAGCTTAAAATTCCCAATCTGTCTGGCTTCTTTTATATACTTTATCTTTATTTCAGCATATGCGAATGGCGATCCCAACACCTTGTTGGTACCGAAGGATTCAGCTGGGAGCAGGTGCGGAATCGACGCTCATGTTAAAGACAAAAAATATCTCTTCTTCTTCGATTTGACGAGATGTCTAGATCCTTCGGTGCCATTCACCGGTTGCAAGACCACGCAGGTATAATTTCGTTCTTAATCAAAATGATTCTATCGCAGAATGTGTTTCTTAATAAAAAATTATCACTTTTTTTAGGTTTGCGTGAATAAGTGTCCCGAAGATGCTTATTTCTATAGCGGTACTGGTGATTATGCAGGAGACCGAGAATTTTGCAATAACTATAACAAGGATGAGTGTCCGTTATGGTATTTGAAGAGCACCATCTGTAAGTTAACTATCTCGCTTTTTTGTAGAAAAATTCAAGGTTCCCTTCCGTCAGCTCCATGAAAGCCTTAAGAATAAAACAACTATCTCTCTGTATATAAAAAAGTGGGTTCTAGTTTTCGCTATTAAATGGCCAACATATGTAATCAAAATCCATCCCAATGCTAAATAAATTTAGAGCATTCTTTTCCTTCATTAGAAGAGATCAGTTTAAAACTTGTTGACTAAGTGACATTTTACCGGCAGTATTTAACACAATTATTCGTAGTAATAAATGGAAACTACCATAAATATATTTTTATTTATATCTCCTGTAAAATGTTTTTAGTTAAAAAATTATCAAGGCAAATATGTACTTGTCGCAATTTTAAGACAGTAGCCAAGTGGGGTACTAGAATATCAACGCCATTACCCTAACCATTTTTATTTTGTCCAGTCCTAAACCGTTGTTTGTACAACGTGGCCGATCGCAAAAGATCCAAAGATTTAGGTGTCGCTCGAGTGGCAGGCGATGAAATCCTGCTGATGAGAAATTTACTGAAACCGGCTCACACATGGATCTCGCTGGCGGTCCATAATAGCCTCGCTATTGTGACCCAGAACGAAAATGCTCATCAGGTATTTAAGCTTCACTGTAACATAGAAAAATGATAGAGAACGAATCTCACAGCAATCCGCTTCAACCAAATCCCAAGGTGGTCCCTTAAAGTTCCATCTCTTATCACTTTCAAACAATCAATATAATTAAGAATGAATTTTTAATGCAATATCTCTATACTACCTTGAGTTTGAGTGTATTTAAAATCCACCCCTACCTAGAAATTGCAGAAGGTTATATGAGGCAGAAGTTTAGGACCACATTGGAAGTACATTTCAGAGAAAACTAACACTTTAAGGTATTCTGGACTAAATCAGCACGTAATAAGTAAATCTACCAGCAAAATATACGTAAGATACAGTCTTTAACGGTCATTAAACGTAGTTGATTAGTTTGGTGGAGGAAACTGAAGTGAAGTGCTTTTTATCTCCTTTAGACTTAGAGCTTTACTCATGCCTATCCACGTTATTAGAATTCTGCAGCGCATGCAAATAATAGCCACATGTACTCATCAAATTTCTCTATATATTACATTCATTTAACGTAGACGTATAATACTTTAATTTCAGGTTGTTGTTTAGATACTGCAAATATAGGACCATTTCGAGGCTCCTAATAATCCACGTGTAAGTACTAGCAAAGTTTCCAGATAAATTTCACTGGGAAATTCTTCGAAGTTAAAAGACGTAGTAACTGGACTCTAAATAATAAAAACGATCGACAAATACTCGAGTCTGCTTGGGGGTCATAAGACATGGCAAATAGAGAAAACAAAGGTGTATAACAATTATTATCGTCATGGGTTCTTAAGATTCCTTATTTTCTCTAAAAATAGCGAAAATTCTCGTCGACTCACATCTGAATATAAATTATACCTTTTTTTAATTGTATGCTTTGATGTAACAGTATTTTTAATTATTGCAGTTCAAAAACGATGCATTCCAAACCTGTCATACGTAAATAACACGATAGTCGAGCTTATAAAAAATGTTACAAACACCGACATTTCTCTTGAAAACATAAAGACATCTATTACTAACGTTAAGCTCTTTGCACAGGCAGAGGAGGTAGGCAAACATTAAATTTTACCTAATGTGTTTGCTTGAATTTGTGGCACTTTTGTGTTGTTTCATACGGGATTTTTTTTCCAGCCATTTTTTAAGAAATGTGTACAGAGGAATATGAATTCCAAATATAAAAGTACTCTTTATACATAAATGTTTCCAAACGGAGTTACAGTTCAAGCTTTTTAACAGCTTTTTCTTTTGAATCTCCTGTTAACATCGCATCAAATAATCTGTTCCTTACGTGTTCTAAATGTCTTTTACTAACGCATGATCAGGCTTAATGTAGTTCATTTTGTTCACTTACTAATAATTATAATTGCTTTTGTGTGTCTAGTCAATTTTGGTGTCGGATAAAAAGTGTATGATCTGTTGATGATTTAATGACTTAATTTTGCATTTACTTTTCAACCAAATACACAGAGGGTATTTAAAAAATGCACGAAGATGAAGAGTATATTATTTAACTGAAAATATGAAGAACCACCGTTCACTATTTTATGTGTTTAGTTACTTTTATATATAAATTGATTCCATTTGATCATCGACAGATTATAAACTGCATGTTTAATGTGCGTTACACGAATAAATAAATAATATTGCATTGTTTCTCGAGTTTTAGATTGGGCAAAATATAGTTGAGGATATAATGAGCACCTGGCTCAATATACTAATAGGAGTCGCACTAGCCTTGGTGGCTTGCATTATTTATATTGTCATGTTAAGGTGGATAGCGTCACCCATAGTGTGGTTGTCGATTATAGGAGTAGTCGTCGCTCTGGGCGCCGGTAAGTATTTCAAATCACAATCTAATTGAAAAGAATATATTCAAATTGCATTTAATTTTTAGGCGTATATTTTACGACAATAAAATATATCGAATACAGAGATTTGTACAACTCGTCAGACTATGAAGAGGTCAAGAGCCAAATGAAAACACAGAGGGATTTATGGCTAGCTGGTTTAATAATTTTGTGCGTTGTACTTTTTATTATCTTATTGTTGTTGATATTTTTGAGGAAACGCATATTGCTGGCCATCGCCCTAATAAAAGAAGGAAGCAAGTAAGTTGTAATATTACTTTTACCCCGTCATGATACATAAATAAATAACTGATGAAAATATTCATTCCTACTTTAAGTTGAATAATAAGTAACAAAGGACGTCTTTTCAGGGCCGTTAGTTCTGTGACTGCATCTCTGTTCTTCCCAATATTTCCATGGGTCTTACAATTAGGTGTTATTGCTTATGCCATATCCGTCGCTCTTTTTCTAACCAGCACTGGGGTTCCAGTTTACAAAACGAGATATATAGACACTAGTATTTGTGTAGCTGCAATTGGTTACGAGGTAAGTAACATTCAAAGCATCTTCTTAGATATATATATGGATTAAAAATTTTTAAAACGTCGAGGTCCTATGTATTAAGAAGTTAGGTGGTAGCTTAGTAGCAGCGCATATGAATAGCCGTACTGTGAGAGTTCCACTAAAACAATTTTGTGTGTTTTTTATATTTATATGTAGTTTAAATTTTTTTCGTTAAACATCTTGAAAAATTAAAAGTTTTTTAACATACAAATATTTGCCAGCTCAACAATGGGCAATGTTTTATATCAAAATCAGAATGGTGACGAAACGTTAACATTTAAATATTTCTTTAGGATAATGCTGATTGCGACCCTGAAGCATTTGCAGATATATTGAATGTCACCATCAACCCCCCCTTACCAGCTGCTTGCGAAAATGCCACTTGTAAGTTTATAAAGATGGAAACTGATGTTTTCTATCCCTACCTACAAGGTAAGTTTTTCTATAATGACCAAAAACTCACCTTGTATAATAATCATTCCAAATTTTCAGCCATCAACGTTTTTGGTTTCTTTTGGTTGGTGTTCTTCGTGTCTGCGTTGGGGCAGATGGTCCTGGCCGCGGTTTTTGCTCAATGGTATTGGACCTTTAATAAGCGCTCTCTTCCATTCTTCGCACTAACTGAAGCGTTGCTCAGAACGATGAGGTAATTAAGACTCAGTTGTTTGTCATGAACTTCACCAAACATATTCGATGAACCTGTTTTAGATACCACCTGGGAACTTTGGCGTTTGGCTCCCTTATCATAGCTATTTGCCGAATTATACGGGTATTCTTGGAATACTTGGACCAAAAACTGAAAAAATACGACAATGAGTTCACCAAAGCCATCTTGTGCTGTTTGAAGTGCTTCTTCTGGTGCTTGGAGAAATTCCTCAAGTTCATTAACAAAAATGCTTACATTATGTGTGCCGTCCACGGCAAAAACTTCTGCGCTAGTGCGAAAGATGCGTTCCTGCTTCTGATGAGGAATATCGTACGAGTTTTTGTACTGGACAAAGTAAGTAAAATTGATTTAGGAGTATTTTATTATTCACATTTATTTTTTCCAGGTGACTGATTTCCTCTTCTTCCTCAGCAAATTATTAGTAACGATAGGAGTCGGCGCAGTGTCATACGTGTTTTTTGCAACTGATCTCGTTTGGGCCGACAACTCCAGCACGTTAAATTATTCGACGGTGCCAGTGGTTATTATAATGATCTGCACATACCTGATCTCAACAGTATTTTTCAGTGTGTACAGCATGGCTGTGGACACATTGTTCTTGTGTTTCTGTAAGTAACAAACCATGTTTAGTTGGTTTAAGGGCCTTGGGGCTGTTTCTTGAGTGCAGTTAAAAAGTTTAATTCAATTTTCTTCTTGTAGTGGAAGACTGTGAAAGAAATGATGGTTCGTCAGAAAAGCCATATTTCATGTCGAAAAACCTAATGAAAATTTTCGGAAAGAAGAACAAAGAAGCATAGGTTTACACCCGGCTCCATTTTCTATTTTTTTTTTTTTTTTTTGTATTTATGGTTATCTTTCCTTAATAATGATAATTAAACTGTGATAAGTGAACAAATATGATTACCAAATACAATAAGTAGTTATAAAATATATTTTACCAAAATACATGTAATTTTAATACAACTTTTGCGCAAGTAGTTGTGTGCCTGAGTAAATAAATAAATATCTTCTAGAATATTAAACTTATTGTCTAAATGTACTGCATACTTTGATGTTTGTTGTTAACTGTTTACAATGATTTTCTGATAATGTACCAAATAAACGAGTGCCAATTCTAGACGTAGACAGTATAATTTATATCAACAACAAACTTTAAAATAATACTTCCCCATAATATTAAAAATGTATTTTCAATAATTTATCACAACAAAATAATTGTACAGATTACGGTTGGATATTTATAGTGGGAATGTCATCAGAATCTGCAATCTCATTATCAATCGCCTCAACAAGTCCGTTTTCATCTGCCCTGGACAGAATATCGCATATCAAAGGCGACTCGACGCCCAAAATATACTCACAATAACGCGGCTCTAACAAATATAAGGATACGGCGTTGGGGCTGGGGGGGTTCTCCAAGCATTTCAATTTTACTTCGGTTTGTCTTGGTTTGCCGGTTTTGTCACAAACCGTTCCTCCAGAGTAGAAATGTGAGAGTTGCTTTCTTTGATTTAGAGGTTTTGGGCGTTTGTGGGGGTGCTGCTTGATCCAGTCTAAATGGATTTTCTTATCAAAGAGCCCCAAGTTGATTGCTATTTTCTTGCCGTCCTTTTCTAAGTGATATTGCTCTACCGACTTCCCATAACAAAACTCAAACTTCCACCATCCTGTACCGCCATTTAAACAATTTTTACCTGCAAAAACAGCAAAAGTAAAATAACTCGTTACCTAAGTTAACAATTCTTACCTAACAAAAAACTTTCCACAGGTGATGTATCCAGTAGTTTCGATTCCGGTACCTTGGTGATAGGTTCCTCCTTTTCCAGCTGTATTAATTCTACTCGAAAACGATCCAATTCGGAAGTTTTCCGCAACTTAGCACTATCAGACTTGAGTTTGACTAGACTGTAAGGTTTCTTGGGGCTTCCGTCAAGCGGCGTGCAGCTTATTTTGTGTTCCCCAGTCTCTTTTGGCTTATATTTAGGATGGGCGCAGAGCAAGGGCGATAAAATAATTATCTCGTAAACACAAGTCGAGGTTTCTTTCAAAGAGTAAACCTCGTGTTTACCGTGAATGTAGCAAACGTAAAGGACTTTTGTCATACGAGGCTTATTATTGTTCAAATCGCACAATGTACCGTTTTCCATAGTGATTTCATAGTAAGGTAGGTTTACGTTGTCAATTTTTTTTACAGGGATTTGAGCGTTTCTATCCGATTCATCCTCTGCGGCATTAGCTAGAAGTTTTTCAAATTGTTTATCATGCCACTTACCCAAAAAATACTCCTGCACCTTTATTTTTTTACCCTCTCGGTCCTCGTGGTATTGTCGGATGTACCTCCCGTGACATACTTCATACGTCCAATAAGACTCTAATCTAAAGGAGCAGGTTGTCTGTGTGAACAATGGGGATATAAGTTCGATAGCCGTGGGACCCTCATATTTCACTTCATGGCTTAATTCCTTTTCAGAAACGCTAGGTAAAATGCACTTGTATTTTTCCTGATGCAACGAAGTTACTATTATAGATTCAGTGCCTAAATCTGGCTCATTTGCCAGCAGTTCTCCAGGCCAGTTTATGTTAAATAATATTGAATCATCGAAACCTTTAATATCACTTTGAACACTTCTCTGGCATGCAAAACAGAATAGCAGTACAACTATGGAAAGAACCATTTTGAGTATGTTATAGATAAACTATTACATTATTTATTCGTCCACGAGTTTATCCAATATTGAAATTATAGGTACAGACGACAGGACAGACGTGACAACACACCATTGGATTGACACTATTTGACGTTTAAAATATTTGACAGTTAGAATGACGTTTGGTTTGGTAGCAGTGCAAATGCAAAAGGAACTAGATAGACATTAGAACATAGAGGCGCTGCTGTCCAAATATTTTCCAGGTGTCTATGTCCAGAGCTTAAATTTTTTACTTTAACACCAACTTGTGAGGTAGTGTAAAAGTGTAGTGTAGAATGTGAAGATTTGTGGACAAGAAATGCGGAAAAATAAGCAAGGTTATGCTTGAGGTGTTATTCAACCGAAGAAAAAGGAAAATTAAGTTTTCTACGTACCGTTTGGTGGACACAGGGACTGCAGGACAACACCAGGGATCACCTTGATCAAAACATAAAAGTAAGGTTAAATTTGAACTGCGTCCAGAAACCAATTATTATGCACAGACAATTTACACTTTTTACAAACTGCACTACACCGGTGTAGTGAGTGGTACAGTACAGTACAGTAAAATAAACTTACACTACACTACAACTATGTGTCACTGCACTACACTAGTGTAATAGTGTAATGTCTTCGGTGTATATGGTATATCCATTATCCAACGTACATATATGTTGGTATATCTATATTGACATATCCAAAGGCCTTCTTTAGGAACATTTCATTTTTTTTGTTAACAAGTTATCAATTTTGACGTTTAATTTTTGACAGTTGACACTGTTGACAGTTCTGAAAACAAAACAATTTGATGAAGGTGTTCCCGCTGTTTTCATTTCCATAAAATTGATTTTTCGTGTAAAATGCCCCAAAAAATTCATATCCGCTTGGCGTCCCATCGTGTCAATACGTCAGTAGCAGTTAATCAGCGCCACCCCAAGATTTTTACCCCAGGGGAGGTAATAACAAGCCAAAACGAGTTTATGAGGTTAGATTTTCCTGTCTGTATTGTAAAATTTTACTAAAAACGTATTTTGTTAGGGGCCATGGCACTTACGAAGAAAATAGCGCCTTAAAGTCCTCTGTGGCAGGTGTCAGAGAACAAGTTAACAACCTCATCTCCGTGCGGCCACTTAAAAGCAGATACAACGGTGAAGTCGGAGACGTAGTAGTTGGACGGATAACAGAAGTGCAGCAAAAAAGATGGAAAGTTAACACTAACTCTAGGTTAGATTCAGTGCTGTTGCTTTCATCGGTTAATTTACCAGGCGGAGAATTGGTATGTACGAACTTGCGTAGGCGAAATTTGTATTAATATAGTACTTTTAGAGACGGAGATCTGCAGAAGATGAGCACATGATGAGGCAGTATTTGCAGGAAGGAGATTTGATTAGTGCGGAAGTCCAAAGCGTGTACTCTGATGGGTCACTTTCGCTTCACACAAGAAGTTTACGTTATGGAAAGGTAGGATTCTTTTAATTTTTAATTGCTTGGTGTTGGGCTCAGGGTTGCTACACCTTCCAATAGGTGAAATCGTCCATCTTTTATCTGAACGCTCCATATTTAAAGTTTATTAGAATATGCTTGCCATATTTATTGTAGTATTTGCTAGCATATTTTTAAAATCCGGCCGTGGAGCAAACATTTTACAGTATTATGCCTGTCTGTTTTTTACTCAATAACGTTTCTTGTAAGTATGATAATTCAAAAACGGAAGAGAAGTAAATAAAGCGCTTAAGCATTATTTTAACTAAGACAATAGAGAAACTGCAATGCTTCAAGTAGTGTAATAACCATAATTCATAGAAGATCCACGCCACGCTTCAATCCACTGCGCTACCTAAGTTTTAAATGTGACGTTTGCGACATTCCTTTGCCGAATTTAACAAGCTGCTTTAAGTGTAGTACAGTGTTCTAAATGTTGCTTTAAAATAAAAATATATTTTATTATCCAAAACTATGCAGCTTTCCCAAGGAGTTCTGGTGAAAGTATTTCCTTCGTTGATTAAGAGAAGCAAAACACACTTTCACAATTTACCCGTTGGAGCGAGCGTTATTTTGGGAAACAATGGTTTCATATGGATCTGTCCCACAATAAACCACATCGAGGATGGCGTGGGGGGATTCGTACAAAACTTGGAAGAGGTAAGTATTAAACATTTAAAACAGTTTCAAATATATCAAAGGTAGTTTTATCGTCCATAAATTGGAGCTCAACTCAAGCTTCATCTCATCCTTTATCTAACGTAATCTTTGATTATATGAAGCAGTTTAAATAGCTACGTAATCTGGGTATGTATTAGAAAGTCTCTAAAAATCCCTAGCTAGGGAAGACTATAAATTCGTTATGAAGGTTTTTTATATATTGATGTATGTATTTTCTAATAGGTTGTTCCTAAGTCGGAGAGGGAAACCATAAGCAGACTCAGAAACTGCATTCTAGCCCTTACCCAGAGTAAAATGATGTTGTATGACACGAGTATACTTTACGCCTACGAGGAGTCCCTGAAATACAACGTAGCCGAGTTGCTGGTTCCGGAGGCGATGGTGGATGTTGCTCTTCTGACACAGCAGAGACTGTGTATGCTTGAAAATGAGTGATTTGTGGTTCATATTTTGGTTTTGTATTAAGAATATAAATAAATTTTGTTTTATATAGATCAAATTAATTTATTGACTTTAACGGTGTTGAATTGTCTCTTACCTCACCATCATTTGTTTAGCTGGGGTTACGTTTCAATGTTTACCACAGACAGAATTTAAATAAAACGACTATTTTTACAGAATTACCATATATTTTGTTAAAAATGTATATTTAAGGCAGTATAAAAAAACTGTATAAATAAAAATTGTCTTACAATTTAGATATATACACGAATTATCATTAAATAATAAATAAAATAAATAATCTAAAAGAATTTCACTAAAAGGGAGAATCGAAATCTTACCGTCACAAAATCTATTCTGGGAGCGAAAATCGGTGCTCGAAAATTCTACGTAATGAGATCGAGTCGAGTATTATTGGTTTTTGTAACGGTAAAATGCATTTTTAGTGAATCCTAATATGTCATAGATTTTTGGTAGCATTGCAGAAATCCTGAACTGCCGTTTTTTTACTTGTCTAACTACTGTCGCTTTCAGAACATAAATTTCAGGTCAGTCAGGCCTATACTAATTTTATTGAGCACTTCACAGTCTGTGAACCATATGAAGTGCACTTGTTGCCATAGGCTTATTTCAATTAATTTTACGGTGTGTATTATCGACTTGAAATTCATGTCCACGGGTGAAAATAATGAATGAGGACTGTTCAGGATGCTCACAATTGTACCGATTCGTTTCAAAGCTGACCCACCACCAAAGACCGCCACCGTCCCGAAAATTGAGTTACTTAAAACTATCTATTGCGAAATGTTGAGTCTTGTTGGGAAGATCCCGTTCTGATGACATCTCTTCTTAAGTTAACAAAGCACGAGGGCTCCGGTATAAAGATCAGTAATATTGCCGTACTTAGTAATTAAATACTGGGAAACTCAAAACATTAAATTAAAGCACCGAATAGTGTCTGTGGTTCATTGCAACTCTCAGGCGATGTGTTTCCCTGGGTTCAACCATTTTTTCATGTAGTAACAGAACAAAGTGCTGATATAAAGTAACACTAATAAGGCACAAGTAACTCCTAAGGCTAGCACTGACGTCTTGGTCGGACAGGGCTCGATGATCGTCACGGTCTTGTCTGGAAAAAATACGTTATTAAATATGACTTTTTTTATTAAATATTCCTATGGAAGTAAAGTAACTATTTCTGTATACGATTTGTTACCTTTTCCAAAATCGGCGCTAGCCAATTCGCTCTTCAAGAAATCTGATTGCTTCTCGTTATCTCCGAAGTCCAACACAAGGATTTCTTGGCTGAGAGTCATGTCCTCTTCCTTTTCTTCGTCAGTTTGGTTGTTGACGCTTCTCTTCCTTCTGCCCCATGATTCAAGAGAGTCACGTCCCCACTCGCAAACAGCCTGTGAGTTGTGGAAAAAATTATTCGTTAGTCAAAAAATGTCAAAGTATAAAAATTATTGTTGAAGACTGTTGCAACCAGCATTTTACAGTGTTGCGCCTCTTTATTTTACTCAACGCTTTAACTCAATTCGTTTAAAATTTAGGAGGGGTGGCGGAGATTTTAAAAGAGCACTGTGTACTTGGAATTTGTTTGTATTTACTTTGACTGGCTTTATTAGGACACGGATCTTTTAATCATTTAAAACCTAAGTGGCGAGTAGCCACATTGTTATAGTAATAGTGGTGTACAATTGTTGACTGTATATAATGTTTGTTGAGTATGTCTCGCAAGCTTATATACTCTTATGAGATGGTCCTTCGAGCCGGATATAATATATCATTTTTTAGAGATAACTTGATGATGGGTAGAAATTAGCAAAATCGTCATTGTGCTAGACCACTTACTGGTTCACATGGTCCAAGACAGTATTTGACGTTGCACTGGAAAATAACACCATAAGATTCTGTGAATCGGAAGGCCTCATAAACGGACTGCAAAGCATTTCCATCGGGGGTGAAGGCGGGGAATATGGTAGGGTCCAGTGGGCAACCCTCGTCATCGATGATTTGGAAGGTGCTCTTGGAGTCCTTGGCCATGGCAACGCAGCTTCTCGCAAAGATGCCATATGGGGCTGAAAAAAATAACAATGCAAATATTAAAGGGTTTAATTAAAATTAAAAAGCTTCGGGTGTACCGTGTAATTTAGAAACAACTTTTGAAGTGATTAAAGAAATAATTGCATTTCGCCTTTGCCTTTTTACATTTCCCGGTCATAAAGGCGAATTGAATAATGCGATCTTGGCTACAAATAAGAAGCGCAATATTTTTAAATTACGTACAGCCTTCAGCAGTTTAATTGGATTTTTATTTGATATTAAACACAAAAGCGGACGAACTTTTTAACGAGCGCTGATCTATACGCAGCAAGCAAATGTCTACTTACTGTCTTCGGGGATTTCAATCCTGAAAGTGAGCTTGTCTCCAATGCGAACGGTCTCGACCTCGCGCTGACGGCTGTCCAAAATGCGGATCCTCGGTGGAGGCGCCTCGGGAGCGGAGGTAATGCTTATCATCTCAGGATCTCTGCAATGAAAATGAAAATATAACGAATTTAACGGACGTAAGTAAATCCCGCCAATACGAAGTACGAAAAGTAAAATATTTAGTTAGCTTCTAGGCAACCAGTTATACATTCCGTTGTTTTTACGTACGCGATGCTTTTGGGTGTATATTTGGTTGCCTAATTATGCGCCCACGTGGTTTATAATATCCGTTACTGTCAGTCTCTCATTTCCACAGTTCGCACTATCTGGGTCATCTGCATCGCACCTTAAGATTGAAAGTTTCCAAGCCCCAAGTTTACTCAAACGAAATAATCTCGAAGGGTAATTATTTAAGGCATAATAAACAAGTCTTTGATATTATAAGTAAAAGCTTTGATCGACCGTTAATGCTGAAAACAGTCTAATGAATGAAATACCTCGGCAAAAGTCACTGAACCGAAGCTTCTTGCCTTGCTTGAGACTTCCTTCGTTTGTTTAATAAGATTAAATGAAGCTAAAGCAGAAAACTATTTATAGCATGATATTGCAACCCCACCTCAGTTTATATAAGGCTTGTTTTGGTTCTGATTAGAACAGTTCAGGATCAGTTCCCGTCATGCGCAATGAAGAAACAGCCATGCGCTGTGTATTAAAATTGATAATTTTTTAAATTGCGCAAGACGGGAACGGTTCTAGGACTGCGATAATTTTGAACCAAAACAAGCCTATAGATATAGATAGTGAACCGATGTTGCGATAAAACGTAACGAAAGTTGCATACCTAATTGGCATCATTCCGAAGGTGATGTTCTTCGAGGACATGTCGTACGTACACTTGACTTTGTAGATCTTATCTGCCTTGGTCATGACGACGCTGTGGTGCTGCAGGACGACCGTGTTGCTGTAAACACCAATCTGAAACGGAAGAAAGGACAATTTACGGTTAATTTATCGTTGCTCAGAGCATTGCTGACAGTTACTGCCACAGTGCCGCCAACGCACCCGGTACGTCGTATACGAAAAAGTCTGGTTTTTGAAACTACTATTTAGCTTACTTTCAATCGTTTTATAGAATAAACGTTTGGCCCTAAACGGCGCGCCCTATGTTGAAGCAAATTCAAATATTGCTTCCTATAATTCAAACTCCTACAAAAAAATGACTTATTACTCACCACAGACTGCGTATTGCAGTCCTGCCCGGTCATGGTCAAGTCCAATCTGAAGAGATCGCTGTTGAGCACGTCGATGTTGCAAGTCTCCGACCTGCCGAGGGCATAAATCCTGCCGTTGAAAGGCTTATTAGTTCTTACTTGGACGGCGATCTTGGTGTCTTTGCAGTTAACGGAGACTGGAAGTGGAATAATGCTGAATTATTTTATGGGCGGAATGGTTATGGCGGATTTATGGGCACTGTTGACTATAACAACTGCGATAATGGACGTGTTTTGTGGTAATGATCCTTTTTAATAAAACGTGCACGAGATGGATCTCGATCCGGTTTATCGCAGCGGGTAATAAATGGAAATTAGGCTGCGTATGTACAACCGTAAACTACTTGACTAAAAATAGGCAACCAGACATACATTTTGTTTTTTCTGCGCATCTGGTGTGTATGGTTGCCTATATTTACACCATTTTTGAGCACTTACCGTCGTAGCAGGTGCCAGTCTTGTCGCAATTGACGTCCGTCCTTGTGAGATTGTTGAGAGTGGAGTCCTCGGTGGTTTCGAAGACTACAGGAAGAGTGTTATCAGATGGTGCGCCGGATGTAGTTGAGGCTTCTGTAAATGTAGATTTGTTTAATATGGTGGAATCGTACTCGCGTTGCATTATGCATCGCGTCGGTTTGATTCCGAGAAATATGAATGTATTTTTTTTAATGGAGTCGTTTATGGCTGAGGAACTTTCTGTATGGTATTAAGTAAACAAGCAAGCGCTTTTGCATACATTGTAATCGGTTCTGTTTCATGCAAAATCGCGTGTTTGCAGTGTGCACTTATTCTTTGTGTAATTCAACCTAGCAAAGAGAACGATAATAAAGTATGGTATTTATTTGTTCTTTTTCAACATACAATAATTGGGGATAATGGACGTACAAAGAAGCTGCTTGATATTATTGTCATTCAAAGGGCGTATCTTCATATTATTCTTCAAATTGTGCGAATAGTTGGGTTGTTAAGTTTGGTTTGACCTCTGGAAAATGGTGGTAACAAGTAGTGTATTTTTATTTTTATGTTATGATTTTTCAATCAATATACATTTTCAGAGGAAGTCACACCTTGGCCTGGACTTGACTCTAATGGATTTTTTCCTGTGGTTCTATGGAGTGTCCCACTTAAGACTAAAAAGGGCATCTTAATCCCTTGTGATTGTGACCTTAGGAATTAAAAAGTGCATTTTAATCCCTTGATGTATATTATACAAATTTGAAGTTTAACGTACTATATCATCCCTAATTTTTGAGGAGTAAAATGGCGCTTAATCCCAAATAGTCTAAACTAATCAGCGACTAACGTAAACAAAATCGACTATTAACAACTTGTTTATTAATGAGAATAATAAAGATAATTTATTATATAGAATTGAATTTTTTCTAAGTAAAACTAAGCCAAGCAAAATAAATTAATATAAAAGCCAAATTAACATAAAGTGTCTCTTAAACCCCCGTTTGATTGTTACCCTCGGGATTAAAAGTTGTTTTGCAGATAATAATCTGATTTCGAGTCTTGAAAGATGGAGAGATTGAATCGCCTCTTAATCCCTTGTTTTATTGGAACTAAAAATTATTTTTACTGCCTAAAAGTAATATTTTCTCGTTTTCCAGGACTGTTGTATCATACTTACTTAATTTCGAGAATTTAAGTAAAAGGGATTAAAATTCATTTCAATCCCTATATGATTAATGTAAAAATAAACAAATATTATACTAATAATTTATTTAATTAGTTAAAATAAAAGTCAAATTAAACTAAAGGCCTTTTAATCTACGTGTGTTATTCTGGGGATTAAAAATTATATTTTAGTCCCTAAAAGTACCATACTATCTTTATTTTCGGGCACTAATGTGTCTCTTTTACTCAATTTTGATAATTAAAACGTAAGGGATTAAATAAATTTTTAATCCCTACTTGATTAAAGTAAAAGTAAACAATAACTATGTTAATAATTTGTTTAATAAGTTTAAATAACAGTCGAATGACACTAAATACCTTTTAATCTAGTGTGTGCATCATTCTAGGGATTAAAGATATATTTTAGTCCCTAAAAGCACTGTATTATCATTATTTTTGATAGCTACTGTGTTATTTTTACTTAATTTCGAGAACTAAAGTGCAAGGGATTAAAAATTAATTTAATTTCTACGTGACTAATGTAAAAGGAAACAGTTTCTATAGTGTCCGTTTTTCTAGGGATTAAAAATTATATTTTAATCCCCAAAAGTACCGTACTATCTTAATTTTAGGGGACTAATGTGTCATTTTTACTTAATTTTGAGAACTAAAATATAAGGGATTAAAGATCAATTCAATCCCTACATGACTAAAGAAAAAATTTACAAATATTAACATTAACTTGTTTCGTGTTTAATTAAACATAAAGGAGATTTCGCAATTGAAAATGGACCATATTTAGTCCTACGATATATAATCCTTTATTTGATTACTCACTCTTTTGCTTCCTAAATTTCAATAAAGTGCGTCAGACGGGATCATCCTCCTATCTGCGCCTTACATAATTATAATCATAATTATAATTATAATTAAGAAAATCATCGGTTTGCATGCATACGCCCGGCACCAGCATGAGCAATGCTTGCAAGTGCGTAAGACAGCGATATTTTCATAATTAATCCAATTAGGATCGATTTCATTAAACTGTGCTGTGCCAATTTCGCACAAGACGTTATTTTTTGTAATGGCGCCGAGAAATTAGCTGACAGACTTATACGACTTGCGTAATCACCGGAAATAGCGTACAAACAGCAAAGAGTGTCAAGGACATTGTTCCATATACAAATCATATTTAAGGAAGTCATTCAATCTTACTTTCACAGCTATTTTCGAAGTAGGTCCCAATCCTCTCTCCGTTGTCGATGAGGGGCCTCTCCGCGTTGAGGTAAGTGCTGGGGCCGTCAGGGAGCGTCTTGTGATCCAGGTGGAATAACTGACAGTTGTATTGGGTACCCTGCGGTGTACCTTTGAACAGGAAGGACCTGCAGAGGAATTCGTTCTCGATTTCGCATGCCAAACGACACGCCGCCTCGCTGGTAACCTGCAGCTCCTTGTCGGTGTAATAGTGGAGGCTGGCGTACTGAGCTACTTTGTCGTCCGCGACTCCTATCCTGGGCGTTTGGAAGATGCGATTACCTGCAGGAGATGCACGTAAGCGTTTTCCTTCTGTTGGTGTTAAACGTGCGCTTACCTTTACAAGCCTGGTTGCCCTTCAGGCACAAGTTTTCGAAGTAGTCCACGCCCTGAGCGTCGACAAACTGGACGAATTGACCGGCAGACCTGCGATCGGTGTCGCTCAGCTGGCACTGGAGAGTCACATAGTTGTACTCGACGGAGCGGCAAGTGAAGCGATGCTGAAAGAAAATAGATTGAAAGAGATTAGATTTTATATACCGATACCGGATGGTTGCCTTTGATTTAGCTTTTTGCACCGTCATCCTGGTACACGTTTAATTAGTTTGCAATTAGTACCACAAAAAGAAGATGCAGGTTTTCGATCGGTTGGACAGTGCACGTACTGGGTGAGCGAAAAAACGTTGCGATAGGTAACTGTTCCTGATTAGCGTAACGTGCTAGCGTAACAACCAGTTTAACGCAAAAAATGCACTTAAAAGCGATCAATTATTTACGTATTTTTTATCTCTAAAATATTTCTTAATCCCTTGTATTTACTCTTAGAGGGATTAGAACCAATTTAATCCCTACGTGAGTAAAGTAAAAATAAACAATAATTTTTTAATAATTTCTTTAATTAGTTAAAATAACAGTCAAATTAAACTAAATGCCTTTTAATCTATCGTGCGCGTTAATCTCGGGATTAAAAATTATATTTTAGTCTCTAAAAGTAGTGCATTATCTTTATTTTCGATGAATGTGTAATTTGTACTCAGTTTCAAAAACTAAAATGGAAGGGGTTAAAAATAAATTTAATCCCTACGTAAGTAATGTAAAAATGTGTGTTATTCTAGGGATTAATAATTATATTTTAGTCCCTAAAAGTAGTAATTAATCTTAATTTTTGAGGACTAATGTGCCATTTGTAGTCAATTTAGAGAACTAAAATGTAAGGGATTAAAAATCAATTTAATCCCTTCGTGACTAGAGCAAAAATAAGCAAATATTATTATCAATAACAGCTTGTTTAATAAGGTGAAGTAAATACCAAATCCAGAAAAATACCGTTATCCCTCATGTGATTGCTACCCTGGGGATTAAAAATGAATTTAATCCCTAAATTTACCATTTTGCACTAGGTGCTATTTTAATACTTATTTTCGAATACCAACCTCTAGCTTTAACTTCAAGGGCTAAAGCGACCCTTTCTTCTAGGAGGGATTAAAAAGAATTTAATCCCTCCACGAGTAGGTCATAAAAATAAAAAAATTGCTTACACAAGCAGTGTAAATGTAAGTAGTCAGTCTTCTACGTATATTAATTTCGTCTTTAAATTGGGAAGCAAAAAATGGCGACGTTTTTATTATATTTTTATTGATTTTTGAGAATTAAAATGTATTTTTACTCTCGTGGGATTTTTTAATCCCCCGGATTTAAACAATGATGATGTTTTGAGTGTTCGGTTTAAATTTTAATCAGCTCGGCGCGTACCTGCAAATAACGGTTTGACGGTTTAAGTTAATTAGAGCAACCTCGCAGGAATATACAATTTATTGTTGTGATGCACGTCGAAGGCGATAATTAATTAAAATTCGGCGGAAGAATATTCGGTTTAATTAGCACTCCACTGAACTTATTAATTAACTTTTTAGATGGCGGAAAATTGATTGAATTTAGGAAAAACTTCCTGCAGGTGTTGCTGATGCGTTTGGGTGATGTCAATAATGTACAGGGCGTTTAATCCAAGCCAAGGGGTTAAGGGAGTGTAGCCGTACAGTGAGTCCCAAATTGGAGATAGACTGACGGCTAAGCTAAGTCAAGATGCATATAATTTAAACGTAGTAAAAATAAAATAGGACCCAGTGCTGTTCCCTGTGGAATACCTCGGGTTGTTTCTAATTCTTTGCTGTTTTCGCTACTTTCTTTACAAATCCGTGTTGCTTTTCTACTAATAGGTAATTATGTAGAATAATTGTGGCAGTTTATATCAGAATCTATCTATGAATATTAATCATGAGATTTTTTTTAAAATAATTAGGTACTATTTACAGTTCATTTATTTATGCAAAAAAGGTTTGCAAAAACCATGGATTTTGCTTAAATGATTTTAACTGTAACTACCGTTAGCAATTTTACATAATTTACGTAACGCGCATTCCTCCTTTTTGTATTTATTTCAGCTAATGTAAAAATACATAATAACATCACATTAAACTTATTTAATATTTATGAGTATTATATCGTTTACATAAGGGGTTTATCTGTAGGTACATAGAGGTGTGTTTTATTTTTATCACGCGCTTTACTCTGCAATCATAGCATCCTGTTGTGTGTTTATTATCGACTGCGGATGTTTTTCCAATTTCGTAAAAATGTATTTTTTCCTTTCGTAGCCATACATTATTTATATCCCAAAGATGATTAAAATTGATGCCGCTTTTGCGTTGATAATAATAATAATAATATGTAGTAGCGGAAAGGTTGGGACGGCGTCTCTGATTCCTGCTGTTTGTGGCGCTGCAAGCGTTTCATGTGTGTCATTATTACAGGAAGAAAATGAAAATGATTCTTTAAAATATTAAAAATCACGATTTTTGTGGCTAACTTTCTTTACTCCATTACATATACAAACCTCTAGTTGAGAACACAAAAATAATTTGGTTAGCCATTTATAAGACATTATTAGTATTAAAAATATATATAATAATTATTGAAATATATATATTTTTTCAATAAATATATTTATTTTGTTAAAATATTTATAAGTTTTATAAATATATATATCTTTGTAAAAATATATATATATTTTTACGAATATATAAATATATTTTCACAAATATGTATTATTTTTGCTAACATATATTTATTTAGAAATAAGCTTTTATATATATTCGTTAAAAAATAAATATATATATTTTTACAAAGATATACCTATATATTTATAA
Source organism: Rhagium mordax (assembly GCA_963680705.1). Lineage (NCBI taxonomy): Eukaryota > Metazoa > Arthropoda > Insecta > Coleoptera > Cerambycidae > Rhagium > Rhagium mordax. The sequence continues at coordinate 2,241,059 of OY796665.1, forward strand.
AACTTATAAATATTTTAACAAAATAAATATATTTAACGAAAAAATATATATATTTCAATAATTATTAATATATTTGTAATACTAATAATGTCTTAAACGGCGCCTATACATTTATGTGAGTTTCCAATTTTATTCTTTACAAAATGTACCACCATGGAATTTTCGGCTTGATTTTGTGCCACATACGTTTATGGGCTATGATAATTGTTCGTTTGTAAAGCCATACGAACGGTAATATCCGCCGGGCGACGTAATGTGGTCAGAGTTGGATGCTGTACCGTACTGCGAGGAACAGTTATGCGAACTACTTTTGCTTCGGTTGATATTGAAAATAAAAGAGGTGACCTAAAAATGGGCAGACCAAATCAAGAGGCTCAATATGCCGAAAAATATCGTAATTTTTTATTAGATTTTTATTTTTTGTTGTAGTTTTAATCAAACACTGCTTACTTAGGTCGGGGCGAAATATTAAGGACAGTGGGCATGTTGAAAAGTGGCCCACGACAATTTGAGAGACATCGAAAAGAACCACTTTACCACCCACACTTTTAAACTAGTATATCCTACTTCTAGGCCACTAAATTGCGATAAATACGTACCTCGTTCAAGCAGGCAGCCAAGCAAGCCTCCTTCGTCGAGGTGTAAATCAGCGCGTTGTCCAGCCCCCTGATCATCTTATTGGGCACCCTCTCGAACGCCCAGGGCCGCAGGCAGATATTCTCCGACCTCAGCTGCAGCTTCGTCATGTAGTACATGTTGACGGACCGTTGCGGGGTGGCCGACGGGTTGTTCGAGGAGGTCTCGTTCTGCAGCTGGCACAGCGTCTCCTGGACCGGTATCAGCGGGTTCAGGACGAAGCTGAAGGCGGCGGCTTGGCAGTCCGGCTCCTCCCGGCACCAACCCTGGCATTCGTACAAGCTCAGGTTTTTGACGGTGTAGTAGGTGTTCCCCCTGTAGTCGAAGTCCGTGAGCTTTTCGAACGCTATTCGACCTGGAACCAAGATCATTGCTGTAAATATTGAATGATAGCGGGCCTGGATGTGAGCCTTGTGGCGCGCGTGTACGAAGTGGAGCAAGTTGAGCTATCGAAACTCACTATACAATTTAAAAAAAGTAACTTAGGAACTCGGGAGCTATCAATTACACTTCCTACGCAGGAACCTTCCTGGCGCTTTATGATCCGTATCAAATAAGACGCTATTAATTAATTTGTGTCTTGAACCACTAACATCCTGGCTGAATGGTCACAAGCCTCAAATTTCCTAGCGATCTCATAAGCGATAATTAAAGGTGACATACATAAGTAAAATGGTAAATAAGCCAATTAATATTCCGAGAGACGCGAGGCGCTCTTAATTCTGCCATCCCAATTATCCAAGTTCATTAATTTTAACGGTTAACTTCGCGTTCTGGAAGTCTGGTTTGGTTTCGCTTTAAAGTATAAACAAGCTAAAAAAATAGATTTCAACAGCATAACGACCTTAAACAACCGTAATAGCTTATTCGTAGGCACGTATACGTTACGCTTGCCTTATCTCTGGTGAACGTGGAGGACCCAGTGAAATTGAGGATATCCACAGAGTGGTCCGTTTCGTTTAGCGAGTAATTTCCCTGCGCAACTGACTAAGGAGACTGAGGCGCTGGTGAAGTACTTATTCAAAACGTGTACGTTTATCATTTCTATGTATAAATAAAGTGAAATATTTCTTACCTGAACTTCCATATAAATTAGCTAAGACTAGAAAAAGGCCTATCGCCAGTCTGCTGTGGTGCGTCATCTGCAAAAAAAAAAGAAAAAGCGTTTAAAACATTAATGAAACACAGCCCATCTTGTTAGGTATTCAATATCCATAGTATAATGGACCGTAAAATTGCCATAAAATAGTTGAAGTACTCGTAAAAATGTATACATTAAATACGAGGAGAAATTTAAACTATGCAGAATTAGATTTTATGGGATGCGAAGGGAAGGGAATTCTACGTACAGGGAGTATGAAAGAGCAAATTGTATTTGGTCTTCGACCCATCGTGCTTTTGGTAATACTTGCTTTTTTGACTTAATAGAGGAGAGACATGAAGGAAAAACGTAGTAGGTATTTTGAGATCTTGCAAATTCAATTTTGACGCTCTGTATCACAGAAACTATTCACTGTAGGGTCATGAATTCAAGCTTATTGTACTCCTTATATAGTCTTCTTTAATTGATCCTACATGCATTATTGTCGCCTGATGCGACAAAAAGATATTAAAGGAAGAGACTTGAGGAAAAAACGTACATATTTTGGGATCTTGCAAATCCAACTTTGACGCTCTGTATCTCCGAAACTATCCACTCTAGAATAATGAATTTCAGCTTATTCTACTCTTTATATAGTCTACTTTAATTGATCGTACATACATTATTGTCGCCTGATGCGACAAAAAGATATTAATTGAAGAGACTTGAGGAAAAAACGTACGTATTTTGGGATCTTGCAAATCCAACTTTGACGCCCTGTATCTCCGAAACTATCCACTCTAGAATAATGAATTTCAGCTTATTCTACTCTTTATATAGTCTACTTTAATTGATCGTACATACATTATTGTCGCCTGATGCGACAAAAAGATATTAATTGAAGAGACTTGAGGAAAAAACGTACGTATTTTGGGATCTTGCAAATCCAACTTTGACGCCCTGTATCTCCGAAACTATCCACTCTAGAATCATGAATTTCAGCTAATTCTACTCTTTATATAGTCTACTTTAGTTGATCCTACACACATTATTATCGCCTGATGCGACAAGAAGATATTAAAGGAAGAGACTTGAGGAAAAAACGTACATATTTTGGGATCTTGCAAATCCAACTTGGGCGCTCTGTATCTCCGAAACCATCCACTCTAGAATCATGAATTTCAGCTTATTCTACTCTTTATATAGTCTACTTTAGTTGATCCTACACACATTATTATCGCCTGATGCGACAAAAAGATATTAAAGGAAGAGACTTGAGGAAAAACCGTACATATTTTGGGATCTTGCAAATCCAACTTGGGCGCTCTGTATCTCCGAAACCATCCACTCTAGAATCATGAATTTTAGCTTATTCTACTCTTTATATAGTCTACGTTAGTTGATCCTACACACATTATTATCGCCTGATGCGACAGAAAGATATTAAAGGAAGAGACTCGAGGAAAACGTACATATTTTGAGATCTTGCAAATCCAACTTGGACGCTCTGTATCTCCGAAACTATCTACTCTAGACTCATGAAGTTCAGCTTATTCTACGCGTTATACGGTCTACTTTAATTGATCCTACATGCAGTATTGTCGCCCGGCGTAACAAAGAGTTATTAGAGGGAGAGACATGAAGGAAAAACGTTCGTTCCAGGTCGAACTCACTCTATGTTCCTGTTGACCGCAACGGCCTTAAACCGAACTCCATGTAGTTGGACGCACAGGGACAAATATGTACATATTCTGGGTTTGCACGCGTCCATGCATAATTATGGCTGTTTGTATAGAGAAAGTGTACCTACACCTAATTTAAATTTCAAATCGGGCTCTACGCCTTGACACCGCAGGATACATAGGGTAAGTTACTTATTAATGACGATGAGAGATTTCAAGCCGTTCGTGGCATCGCACGCATATCGTCTGTCTGTGTGCATGTTTACATACACATTTGAATTACGAAGCTGCAGAATATTTTCCACTAAAATTGGCTTAGGTATTGCATAAATAGCTCAATATGTTTGTCGTTAGTCTATAGAGTTCGTTTTCCCACAAGGCGAATATAAATCTCTAGTCGATATCCGGGAAGTTCTCACAGAGGTCGTTTAGATATAATAGATCCTTTAAAACATGTACGAAGATGATTATACGTGTACTACATGCAGTGCCTCTTTTTTATCTGGTTTTCTATACCCATTAGCGATAACGCATATCGGAATGGATAATTTCATTGTAAACGGTTCCGATTACGAGGAGTATTGTCGGCTGGTTCTCATCGGAGCTCGAAAAACTATTAAACGTTTTGCGATTGTGTAAATTAAGCGACAAATGAATTACCTAGGTTTCATTGATTAATGCGATGGCCTTGAGTTTTGTAGCAGAAATCAAATCAAATCAAATCAAATCAAATCAATTCAAATCAAATCAAATCAAATCAGTTTAATCCGTAAATAAATTCAATCAATCCAATCGTTCAATCAATATCCGCGAAGAATTCAATTTTGAATAACAGTTCACCGCACAAAAAGTGTGTCACGGAAACAGAAACCTGCTGTTAGCAACAATGTAATTGTTTCAAGTCTATATAAATAAAGTTAATTCCACGTTTCTCATGACACGCTTTTTGTATAATAAACGGTATCTGGAAATTTGTTTTTAACAGTTAACAGCCGTGTCACAAGCAGATACATGGGCCGTGCCATTGTGTTCGGAATTGGAATCGTAAATATGCGAAGCAGTTTCATTCGCCCACTTGTGGGAACCTTTTGCTTATTTACGCTAAAATTCGCAAAGCCCAATCCTTGCCAAGAGGGTGCTTATGGGAATTGTCCCTCATACGCAGATGCGGTCCACCTTGTATACAACTCTAAATAAATCTGTGTTCAATTTCGATGATCATTTAAAATTAAAATCAAGTTCAGGTTTGACGCCCGATTGCGTAAACATCCTCTTCTAATTATGCCACAGCTTCACGTAATCTTTTATTAAACTAATGTAATTTTCTATTAATAGCAAAAAAATAACGCTAATAATAATAAAGTTGCCGCTAGAAATTAATATATTAATGAGGCTGAAGATACCGTAGTGCCATTACCTCGTAATTTATTGACAGGTGCTTTATTAGAAAAGAACTCGCATTGTTTATTATCACCTTCATTATTTTATGAGCCAGACCGAGAACAGTTATGATTGTTATAAAGAAAATTCAGTAGCAGCTCATTAGGAAATATTTATTTAATGAGCCCAAATAATTCATACAAATGGGTTATACCCCCGAGCAAAGTGCCCCCTTGTGAACAAAAATTTAGTGCTTACATTCCCTATTTTATAACTTACCATAATAAATCTTAATCCCTCTTGTGAATCTTACCCTCGGGATTAAAAACCAAGTTTCAGTCCCTAAACGTGCTATTTTGCCCCATTTCGAGAATTAAAACCTAAGGGATTAAAAAATAATTTAATCCGTCCATGAGTAAAGCAAAAATAAACAATTGATCCCATTAATATCTTGTTTAATAGGTTAAAATAAATGTTAACACAAAAAAATACAGTTTAATCCCTCGTATGACTGTTACCCCAGGGATCAAATATTGCATTTTAGTCCCCATTTTTTTAGAGTGAAACTATAGCTTTTTTGGTCCCTTCATATAAAATTTTTAAAATTACGTAATTCAAAATTGCTATTTTAATCCCCATTTCTTAGGGTAAAACTATAGTTTTAACTTACTTATTTTCGGTTTATTTAACAAAAAAACAATTCCTTGGGATTAAAGAACACACTTCAGTTCTTAGAATCGCAAATTTTACTAAAATGTAAGGGATTAAAAATCCATTTAATCCCTCATTGACTAAAGTAAACAACAGTAAGTGTTAAATTCTTTTAATTCCTCTTATATTACATTTCTATATACAGCCTAAAATAGTTGCGCTTAGTGATTCTCAGACAATCATATTTGATCACATCACACATTATTATAGGATGCACAAATACCGTTCCACTTTGACTAAATACCTTGTAAAAAAAATTTAAGTGTTGCGCGCCTTACGCAGCGCTACCTGCCTCGTATATCTCACCAAATTCCCCATTCGTTACGCGTCGAACTCTTATCGCGCGTTTAGAATAGAATTACCTAATTTGAATAACTGGCAGCGACCATTCCTTGACCTTTCGTTATACAAACAGCCGTAATAGCATTAGAGCTGGAGGAATCCCATGCTATGCATGTATGCATTTGGTTAATGCTACTTGCATCGCTGCCATCGCTCGGGATCTACGTGATCCGCGTGGAAAAGAAAGAGACACGAAGAGGAAGTCGTCGGAGCGGCACGCAAGAGACGGCCGTGCGAGAATATGGCCGTAATTGCTAATTGGGGCGAAAGTTGCACCGCTAAGGATCTGAACAAATTTTTGTAATAATAATAACTTGTTTTCTCAGCTAAAATGAATATTTTACACAAACAAGGACCTTTAAGCATTCGTATGCTTGTTACCCTCGGGATTAACTAATGAATTTTAGTCTCTTTTGCACTCTGTGATTTAAAATTGCTATTTTAATCCCCATTTTCGAGCATTAAAGCATTATCCTTACTTTTGGAGGGATTAGAAATTAATTTAATCCCTCCATAACTAGACTTGGCGACACAATTACAAATATTACCTTAATTTGATCACTTGAAATAAATATTAATATAACAAAGAATGTCAAAATAGTTATACTATAATTCATCTTAATCCCTAGTGTGAATGTTCTCCTCGGGATTAAAAAACTTGTTTCAGTTTCTAAAAGTGTTATTTTTACTCAATTTCTAGAACTAAAATGCAAGGGATTAAAAATGAATTTAATCCCTCTGTGACTAAAGTAAAAATAAACAAATGTTCCTATTAACAACTTGTTTAATAAATGCTCTTTAATCCCTTGTATGATTGTTACCCTCGGAATCAAACAAGTGCTATTTTAATCCCCATTTGGAGGATTAAACCGTAGCTTTAATTTACTAATTTGTGGGGATTAAAGTATTATCCTTACTCACGTAGGGATTTGAAATTAATTTAATCCCTCCATAATTGGACTCGTTAATACAAAAATGTTTCAAAGGAATAATTTTGGTTCGCCTTATATCCCCAGGTATTCTCGATGTTTTTATATTGAAAGGAGCTCTAACCATCGGTATGAATTTCTTTGTAAGCAAATATGGAATTTTATATGAGTCAATTGTATTTCCCGTATTGTAGGGCGCCTAAACCCACAATATTGGCAGTGGGTATAAAGTTTCGTGAAAGAATGCAAATTGAATCCCAGAACTTTGCCCACATAAGTAACACGCTGTCGAAGAACCCTCTGCTTTCATTAGCTCAGGTGTAAATTGAAAATGTACAAAATATAGGTACAATTTACGCTTAGCCAGTTAAATAAATACAAATTGTGTTGTTAGTTGCACATTGTTGCACTGTACGAGTTCCATTGAAAATAATCTAAATGCGAGGCGAGTCGCCTGGTATTGTTCATGTTTTATAAAATAGCGAACGGCATAAAAACCGAGTTAAATAAGGAATTAAAAGTTACACGTACCCAAAGTGGTACGACAGACTGAAACCTGCATAGGAATTTTTATTGGCGACTATCATAATAACAGTATTTCGCCATCAACGTCCACGTCTTTCGTAAAAATTACATAGCAACACCTGAGCTAGCCGTGGATATAGAGCATCTTGAATTTCTTATCACGTTTTGAAGCATTCGTGATGTCGTTTGTCATGGGAACAACTTTTTGAAGCGAATTGATTGACTATTTTCCTCGCATCTTATACACAATGCATTCTCTGTTGCATTTTTCTCATAGCCGTAACTGTCTGTGCTTGTGTCACAATCTCGATTTTAATAATATGTGTTTAGTTGGGTATTCGATAATGACGGAATTTGCTCGCTTGCTTAAGATGGGAGATTAAAATGACGACAGAAAGAGTAACGGGTCTTTGAGGTCTTCAGTAATTTCAAGGTGGCGATAGGAAATATTGTTTTACGTCCGAACCAATACGCAGCCTTTTTCCAAGGTTTCCTTGGATATTCCAACGATAGAGTTGAGTCTTAGGAAGTAAAAGACTTAAATCGCTTTTTGATTTGGCCATGCCCATGTGGACCATCTGGAAAAGACAATAATTTCCTATTGCCTTGCTGATTGCCAAGATCTCGACGAGTATCTTGTTCATATCTTTGTTATTTCTAAAATAGCTTAGATATTGCAATTGTTAAGGCTTGTAACTGTATTCGGGGATTTTCTGGGGGTGTTAGAGCCCAGAAGAGTAGTTAGTAGGCTGAGTAGGCTCTGATTTTTGCGGTTTAGTCAAACCAGAGCCGAGATCTCTACGAGTATCTTGTTCATATCTACGTTATTTCTAAAATAACTTGATTATTGCAAGTGTTAAGGCTTGTAACTGTATTCGGGGATTTTCTGGGGGCGTCAGAGCCCAGAAGGTTCCAACCTTCCAACCTTCTTTGGGAATAATGTCACTAAACGACAAATGCCTACGAATTCTTTTAAAACATCAAACCTAAATAATTTATTCTTTGGCACACCAGAATGGTAAGTATGGTTAACCCTTTGGAACGTTGTTATAGACTAACTGTTTATTCTTTTGTTCCACAACGCTGTCTTAGTTAGCGCCTTATTACATGTTAAAACTCACGGGAATTATATCAATATAACCCAGAGTAGAAACGCCGATGGTAAAACAAGTATCACGACCTAAACCTGAGCACTGCTTAAAAGAACATCAATTTTTTGCTTGGCTCAACACCAGCCTTCGATAAACATTAACTTTGACTTTAATGACTTTATTAACATTGCATCGCCTGAACAATTCCACGACGGCTATAAATTATTCCGTTGCAGGTATCGAATGGGGCATTTTAAAAATTTGTATAGAATAATTAAAAACTCTGATTAATGATAATAACATATCCTGGCGTGGGAGATTCTCGTGGTGTCCATCAAGTGCGATGGGTCGGCGCAGCAGGGGCAATGCCCTATCGTCAGGGGCGTCGCTTTAACAAACCCGACGAGAATAAAAGAAACGGCCTTAATACTTACTTCAAGTCGTGATTATAAATATTTTTTGCCACTGGAATATCCACCAACTTATAGCGAAACATTTTTATTTTTATTTATTATATTTTCTATTTTATTTTATTTGCGATGAAACCCCTTTATGCCATTAAGAGCCACCAATGGCTTATAGTTATTTTCTATGCATGCCATTTTCACCTTTGACCGCGCGTACTAAGACATGCCACACCGCCATGCCAGTACTTAAATTAACTAGAGGTGGTTAGAGGTTCAGACATTTATTTAAATTGCCTTTTCATATATATATATGACTTATTTAAATCATGTACGGCGGTTACTATGAGAATATGAAATACACACTCCATTCTAACGTAACGTTAATATTATGTAATTATGCTTGGACAGCTTTTTGTGCTGTTTTATGAAGGCAAAGAAACTTTATATGAAAGGCTAAACCTATATATTGGTGCAATAGCGTAATTAAAATTAATATTATAATTTAGACATTAGATACGAATCAACGATAAACATATAATCTGCACGCTTATTAGGTTAAGAATTTGAAAGTGAAATGAGATAATGAATATTAATTATCTGGATGGTTATTAAATTAAAATAATTATCCATTGTGGTTTGGCAACTGATGCTGGGAGAAGATAAATTGTTTAAAAATAATTGTTTAGCTGTGGGCTGTAGATGCGTAAAAAATGGTGGGAGCCCGCCCTGATGGGTTACTGCTAGTAATGCTGAAACGGTTAATTTCTTTATTTCAAGCTGTAATATTTAGGCGAGCTAACTTTAATGGTATCCATTAAAACGGACGCACACGTATTAATGTTGTGAAATATCCATGGAATTAAGCACCTAGTGAAAAGAACATTGTTGTTGGTAAGTGTGGGCGGAATTTCCCACAGCTGGATCTCCGTATGTATATTAAAAGTTAAAGTTTGTCGAAATATTTGAAAATTGTGGGAGCGACATAATCACTAATTAATTCCCGTATATTTGATTTACATCGTTTATATAGGGTTATTTAATTTATGCTGGTTCTTCTTCCGTCTTTGATACATCTTCTATGCTGTCAAACCTTGTGCTACTATATCTCTGCAAAAATTCATTATTCAATAAATGATATAGTTCAAATATGCGGAAATTAATTAGTGATTATGTCGCGCTAACAATTTGACGTCAGCCAAGCGGACGGAAGGAAAAACAAATCAAAATAAAAATGTCCATGGACCACCAAAATAATCTTGACACTAACATTCTATCTACCGTTAGGAAACAGATAAAACGCGCTATTAAATAAGACTATCAACGCCGCGTCGATAGCATCGAATCTAATTTAGAAGAGAATGCGATATCATTCCGCTCTTATAAGAAATAAATCAAAAAATAAATTGACTCGCTTTAATAACGACACCTTTTCTGGAGGTGACGAGACATAATATTTTCTCGGATTACTATATAATCATATAGATTATTGTTATAAAAAGATTTTAGAGGGAGATATATGAAGGCACGTAACATTCGTAATATCCCCGAAAGTCCCCAGTAAATAAATAGGAAGTAAAGCCAAAGCACGTCTCGTGAACCAGGCATACCCGTAAAACATTTTAAAACGAGTCGACAAGTACACAACGTCGAGCTTTGCAATTTGCACTTTTATTCTAAACAGATATTCTCTTCATCATGACTGAAAGCCCCACTGAAATATATATTCACACGGCTAAAACGTGAGCATCCTTACTGATCGACTAGCTGGCCTTTGATCTCTATGAATTTGGTTCAGTGGAGTAGCGAATATGCCTCGTTTCCGCTCTGAAAACCACTGAAACTGAACCACCCATAGAGATAGCTTATTTGTAACAATTATTGTAAACGGCAATGGACTTCGCTCAATATGTCTAAAGGATCACCAGAAAATTAAAATACATCGTTAGTGTCTCTTTGATTCGTTCTTTCATCATTATAAGTGTATTTCTTTTGAATGGAGGCATAATGGAGCTACCAGGGTTATTTTGTGATAAACAGCGAGGCATCCGCGAAATAAAGAAATCGGGGAAAGATTTTCGCCACGGGCGCCAAGGGGTAAAATATAACCGGCGTAGTTCGAGATAAATCTCTGTACCTAACCGACACCTCGCAGTTTACATAAGCAAACTCGCGCTTGTTCAAGAAATTGAATTTGCCGGACTGTATGTGGAGCGAAATAATAAATCTCCTGGAAAAAATTATATCCCGAAGCAATATGAAAAATGCTCCTCGAAAAAATGGATCGTTTATATAAAAATTCAAGCGAGAATGTGAAGGAAATTGTCGTGTAGTGGATCCCAACGGTAAATATTGCATATAAACAATGAATTAATTACCTAATTAGTCAATTATTTAACCAGTTAATGAATCAAATAACCGATTAATCAATTAGTCAATTTACCAGTTAAACAATTAATTTGTGTCTTTTTAATTTACGAATTAATCAATAAATCAGTCAATGAATCAAGTAAATTTGAATATAATGAATGAATGAATTAATCAATTATCCAACCAGTCAATGAATCAAATAGCCGACTAATAAATTGGTCAATTTACCAGTTAAACAATTAATATGCCTATTTTATAATTTACGAATTAATCAATAATCAATCAGTCAATGAATCAAGTAGTCGGTAATTAATTCAACTGTCGAATAGTAGTCAAATTTGAATATAATCAATGAATGAATGAATAAATGAGTTAATTATTCAACTAGGCAATGAATCAAATAACCGATTAATCAATTAGTCAATTTACCAATTAATCAATTAATTTGTCTATTTTTTAATTTACGAATTAATTAATAATCAATCAGTCAATGAATCAAGTAATCAGTAATTAATTCAACTGTCGAATAGTGAGCAAATTTGAATAGAATAAATAAGTGAATTATTCAACTAGTCAGTGAATTCAAATAACCGATTAATCAGTTAGTCAATTTACCAATTAAACAATTAATATGTCTATTTTTTAATTTACTAATTAATCAATAATCAACCATCAATGAATCGAGTAATTTATAATTAATTCAATATTTAAATTTGTTTAAAAATTACTCACCCAATCAACTAATTAGTTTACTAGGTTAATTAATCAATTAATGAAACAACCAATTGATCAATAATTAGCGAATTAATACATTAATTAATTAACCAGTTAATCAAGTGATCAACTAATCGATTAATGATTTAATCAATGCACAATAGCTAACTAATTTAAATTAATTAATTAATCATTTAAACTTATAATTACTTGAACAATTAACTAGTTAATCGGTATACCATTTATTGAATTAATCGATTATCGAATTTGTCGAAGGATTTTCGGGTTCTCTTTCCGCTTTGTAAGGCCAAGCGCTGCAACTTTAATTTTATACATTAGGTCCTAAACAATATAACGTCTGATAATTCCCCAGGGCTGTATCACCTTTAATTTCCCTACGGGAAGCAAATGCCGGTGGTGGATGGCATGTCATTCCGACGAATATCGACGTTTCAGAGAGGCCGTTCGTTCATCCACTTTCGCGTCTTCGTAAATACCGTTTTCTCTTATAATATATTTTGTGTGTTTAATTAACTTAAACATATGTCATAAGCAATCAAATCGCATTTTTTTTGGTTGATTAGCACCAGCTGGGTTTCTGTTATTTAATAAATATAACCGTTATGCGAAATTATTATGTGCCATTATACCGCATATTTTGCTTAATATTAATGTTGTCGGACTAATATAAATTTAATATGCGATAAAGCGCAACAACGCAGATTAACCCTCCACCACCTACTGTTGATTCCCTGATAATTACACCAGTAGCCTTAGGCAGCCCCCCCAAGCTTTTACAGCGTAACACAGTTCTCTTTGTAATCAATGCAGTATATATCTCTGGTACTATAAGGGAGATTTCCTCTTTCATAACTATGTTAGGACTGATGGTGGATAAATGGCTCCAGATTATTACTATAATATTCATTGATTGAATGCAACCCTTTATTAATATATTCATAAGCTGAATTAATTTAATTTCGTTCAAAACGGTACATTATACAGGGCGGATAATAATGAGTCCGATTTTGATTTCTGTGATAGCCAAAAATTAATTGATCAGTTAGTTACTTAATTAACTAGTTAATTGATTAAGGTATTAATTCACTAATTGTCAGTTGGTTAATTAATTAAATAATTAGTTCACTTGGTGGTCAATTGTTTAGTTGATTGATTGACTAATTGATTAATTTGTGAATTAATCAATTAATAAATGTCTAACTAATTAATTATTTGACTGATTGAATAATTGACTAATTAATTACATAATGAGCTAGTCGATTATAATTTAACTAGCTAATTACTTAATTATATTCAAATGTACAAATATTAAATAATATTGGCCCTAGTATAGAACCCTGTGGTACCCTTGACAGAATTTTAAACTTATTGGAGTGATTACCTTGGCGTTGAGCGAATTGAACTCTTTTAATAAGGTGCGATGGGAATAAGGCAGTTAATTTTATCTTCGAGACGTCAACGAAGTCACGTACAATAACTAAATTAATGAAAAATTCTAAGACGGGGCAATTTTTTATCTTAATTGCGCACATTTTGAAACTGAACTGCAACTAACATAGATGTTCGAGTTATGACGTTAGGTTTTTTAATGGAAAGTACGTCTGCCTTTAAAGAATTTTCGGTAATTTAAATTTTTTGTACATTGGAGCTCAATTGACAAAAAATCGATCCGTCGTTACTTTTAATATCAATACTAAGACGTGTATTGAAAGAAATTCTATTACTTTTTTCAAAGGTTCCACGTTTAAAATAAAACAACAGCGAAATTATTCGATGAAGCCTATTAAGGTAGATAAATGGCTTGTAATAGAATTCCAGCTTTAAATAATCTTTAATGAAAAAGTGGCAAACTTCGCTACATCTCCTACTCTAGAAATTAGAATATTAATTAAAATATAAGCCTTGTACCTGCTTTTATTCAAAGTATTTGCATTTTTTGCCTCTCGCTATAGCCGCTCTTAACTCTGCTCAAAAGAAACCTCTCGTGTATGCAAATATTGCAGCAAAACATATCCCACAAAACGTTTTACGTAAAAAATTTCTGTAAGCTGACCAAATAAAAAAATGTAATCGAAAATGCAAAGGAAATTACACTGTAGGTGAAACCCCAAGAGTATATATTTTAATGAATACAAACCGGCGAAAACTTAATCATTAGATTATAATTGGGTAATTAACTAGGAAGTCAATTAAGTAATTAATTAGTCAATGAATTAATCGATTAATCAATTAGTCAATTTATTGATTAAACAATTAAACATTTGTGTGTCAATTTATGAATTAACCAATCAATTAACTAAACAATTGAACAATATACCAGTTAATAAGTCAATCAATTCATCGATTAACCTGTTAAACAAATAAACAACTTATCGAATAATCAATTAATCCGTAGTTAAGCAATTGATAATTATTTAACTAATTGGTCCACTAGTGATATAATAATAAATCAATAAACTAATTAATCAAATAACTAACTAATTAGTCAATAGGTTAAATAATCAAAAAACTATTTAATGGATTAACTGAATCAATAAGCTAATTAATTAATTCTACAACAAATTGGAAAATTAAACAATCATTTACCTAGTTAACTAATTAATCAGAAAGCCAGTTAATAAATAAATCGATTAACCAAGTAATTAATTCATTGTTCAATAAATTACACTAAGAATAAATTAATACATTAATGAATTATTCAGCGATTAACCTATTCACTTTGCAATTAACTAATCAATTAATTGATCAATTAACTAATGATCAAATAATGAAATAATCAGCTAACCGGTTAGCCAATATGCATTTAGTCAATTAACCATCAATGAATCCAATAATCATTCAATCTGTTAATTTAATTATTCCATTGATTAATGAAGTAAGGAAATAAATAATCAATTAATCAATCAACTAAATGATTAATCACCTAACAGTTATAAGTTGACTAAATAACCGTTTAGTCGGAATAATACATTTTTCAATTAACCAGTGAATAAAATTAACAAACTAATCAATTATCCCTTAAATTTGTTATTCAATTCGCCAATTGATCGCTTAACAACTTATCAATTAACTGATTATCAAACTAGTCAGTTATTTAGTTAATTAATTGCTTGTTTAATAAATTATTCAATTCGTCAATTGATTAATTCATTAATCTGTAAACCAGTTAATCATTAATTAATTAATAGATCAATTAATCAAGTCACCAACCAGCCAGCTAATTCATATGCAATTAATATATTTATTAGTTAATCCATCAATCAATTAACCAGTTAATCAGTGAATCAATTTAACAATCAGCAGTCAGTAATGAATTTATTGAATCAATTAACTAATTACTCAATTAGCAGGTATTAATCAGTCAATTGACAAATTAACGAGCTAATCAGCTAGCCAGTTAATTGTCTGTTTAATCAATAGTTATTTTTTTCATCAATTAATCAATTACTCAGTAAAATAGTTAATCCATTAATCAAATATCTAACTAATTGATTCATCAATTAGTAAAGGCAACAATTTATCAATTAATCAGACAATCAGTTAATTAATCGATCAACATTCAATAACTAATAATAATTAACTAACCACTTTTTTTATTCACGTTTTTAAAGGAATGGTTTTTCTTAACAATGGTTTTACTTCTTATTCGTTGCCAATTAATCGACAAGAGAACAATTTGCCTTAATAAATGAAACAAAGGAACCCATTCTGTGTTACAGGACGGGAATCCTTGTACAAAAGACCTCAATATTTTTCCGGTTATGTACTACGGCAGAATTATTGTAATCGTGACACGCCATAACTGGCTCCTGGCCATCTTAACATTAATTGTAGGAACAGAAACAAAAGAGACGGTATAACCGTTTTAAACTTAATGACACAGTTCTCTAATATGTGGGTGATCTTATTAACGGTGGGCTGTATTGGGCGTGAGAAAATTGTTTGATTTGAACTATTCAGAGCATATGCAACTGATACAATGGGGCCATGGCATCCCTAAGAAGCCTTGGTTGCATTATGAACTAGCTTCGTCCAAGTCGTTATAACGGACGGACAATTTATAAGATATTCGGCTGAGTAATTCCTATAAAGTGTTACTTAACTACCATTACCGTATATTAACATCTGAAGTAATGACGGCAATAATCATAATATCATTTCCGCCTAACTGCTTTCTTCGACGCATCAACCGATAGGTCGTAATTAATAAACTGGAAGAGCTGAGGCAATATATCAGGGGTAAATATAAGGAAGAGGAAAAAATTCTTGCAGTAAATATTTTACTTATAGACGAAGATCTCGTAAGAATATCAAAAAACAAATATGGAGTATTTAAACCTAGCTTGAGGATATTCCTTCTTTGGCATTGCAAGCCTTGGCAGGGTTTAGCCAGCTCCAGCAGCTGTTACCAATTCTTTCTATTCTGTCTTTCTTTTCCAAAGACTCTAACCCCAGTTCCCCTCTACGTTTCTAGTCCACCTCAAGGCCTTCCATTTGGTCTCTTTCCCCTCCATTCCTTTCCTTACCCACTCTCTCTACATGTCCTAGCCATCATATCCTCTATGCCAACTAAAATATGTCTCTTTATCAGCATATCTGGTTCATGATCTATCCGGTTTCTCCAGTTATTTCCTTACCAGAGGATTCTCGTGCCCATCGTATAAAACAAGAAATCCTTGTTCAGCTTCCACGATTACCCAATCTGAACTCTTTAATTTTTTTTTCTTGCAGCGCTGCAACAGTGTGATTGATTATTTGAACAGTATCTGGACTGACGTTTTGGTCGCTTTCCTCTTTCTGGAGCTTGCTAAACAATGACGTTATCATCGACTTTCCTAACTTCCAAAGAACCGCCAAGCGGCAGGGCACATAGTGCTCAAGGAGCTACAGCAGTGACGAGCAAGAAGGATACTTGAGTATTAAGTCGAAAGAGCTCATTAGATCGGCCTTATCTTCACTCATATTTTTTCTGGGTAAATTGCTGTACGTACAACTCGACGTACAACGACGCCCCCGCGCACTCGGGCCTCCGAGCCGCTCACTAAATTCTAAATTAAGTCTTATCTGCAACAACACTTGAGCCAAGATTTAATTGGTGGTTGGTGAGACAGAGAATCCGTTTTATTACACATAGCTCCGCACTTGAATTCTAATTACGGGACTGGTAAGGGCCCATTAATTCTCGGTTAAGTGTACATTGTACATGCCCCGACGTGATCAGCGAATCGTGAGGGCCTTTTCAGCCGCAAGCGCGCGCGGATAAAAACGCTGAATCAAATAATTTCGCGAGTGCAGGTACTGGTTTAATTAGGTTGAACACGGACACAACGCGGACAAGTTTAAACGCGCAGATAAATCAGAATTATACCGCGTCCTCTTCTTTCATCTGCTAAGTGTTTTGCACGTAATTTATTTGTATTTTAATCCTTCATGAATGCCGGGCCAGGAAACATTAAACGTAATAAAACAGTGCCAAAAGACGCCCTATTAAAGAGGTCTTCCGGCGCTTTCATCCAGCAAATGCTCGAATCGCAATTTTAACGAAACAAAAACATTTTATTCATTTCTGTGATTATAATTCGTTCCGTAAGGACCTTAAATCACGATAGAGCGCCACCAGGAATTTGCGGCTATACACCAGCTCCAGGCTTTTCACGCGGGGCGCCTTTTGTAGAATTCATATTTGAAGCGGTCCCACAAGGAAGAGGCTCAAGGGTTTCAAACCTGTTGAACAGAAGTTGTTCAATTCATTATTCTGAAACGTTTCGATGAGATATACAAGGTCAGAAATAAACAGAAAAAAGACAGAAGACAGAAGACAGAAGCAGAAGCAGAAGCAGAAGCAGAAGCAGAAGCAGGAGACAGGAGACAGGAGACAGGAGACAGGAGGCAGGATGCAGGAGGCAGAAGACAGAAGACAAAAGACAAGACAAAATAAAAAAGATAAAAGATACAAAAATTGGCACCTCATAGGGGAACGTATGGGACCAATAATTGTCTTATTTGTGAAAGATCTCTCTATTTATGGACCTTATGTCTGTTGATAATACTGCGATTATGGTATCTAATACACCTTTGCAACTCGCTCAGTTTTTTCATCGCCTCTCCTTTACTGATTAGCAGATAAATATCTTTAGGTTGAGGGCTTAGATGTCCTAGCAACTGTAAATGAAAAATGTATACCACGAGCGATCGTTCCAATATTTATGCGGCTGACAAACGTTGCGTAACCTAATTCTTATGCGGCCGACATTCCTCTGCTGAATTTAGATGACATGTAAAAAAATTTTCAAATCGGCAGCTATTACGCACACGTCCACGCCGAAACTAGACTAGTTGATAAAATCAGTTTGTATAATATTCACATTTACGTAAGGTGTAGATGTAGGCTACAAAAATAGGCTCATTACCAATTCCTCGAACGTAACTCGGTGCTCAAGATGAACGCGCATGTAACAAGTGGATTCCTTACCAGTAGATTGAGTAGTTGAATGTATAATCTGATAGCGCAGCAAGTTTAGGAGCTCTAAGCAAAGACGTTTAGACGATCAGTCAAGGATTTTTACTCATTTGCTTCGTGGTATTATTAATGTGTCGGATAGAAAATCGTCTGTGCCGACTCTGACGATTAAATTCAGGAGGGATTTCGAAATATACTACTCGTCAGTCAAAGCTACTTCAATGTTCAGTCATCAGGCAGCTGCTCAATCCCTTTAGTCGGTTGCGCAGTTGTAAACTTCCTTCGTTCCGGACAGATAACGGTGCGGTTCCCTTACTAATGCTGGACTGGTCGGACGGGCAGCTGGAAGCGAACTGAATTTTTCAATCTACTCTGCGCTCCAAGTTAC
The DNA here is from genome assembly GCA_963680705.1 of Rhagium mordax. Taxonomy (NCBI): domain Eukaryota; kingdom Metazoa; phylum Arthropoda; class Insecta; order Coleoptera; family Cerambycidae; genus Rhagium; species Rhagium mordax. The sequence goes on from OY796665.1 coordinate 2,259,793, forward strand.
TAGATTTCTAAACGATCAGCGGCGTCGTAAATTAGGCTTATCTATCACCCATTAGCTGATTACAAGCATGTAATATATTCTAACCTCTAATATAAAGTTCAATCGACACAATCGTGTTAAAACATCGTATTTTACATCGGGCACATTCAGCCTTAACGATCTGGGTTAGTGGGTAAGCGCGGCTGGATCCATTTTAATTATTATAAAACACGCAACCTTTAACCTTCGGTGGGCCGGGCGGCGTATCCTATCTGTGTAATTTAGTTGACAAGTTCGAAGTGTAATATCTGGGTTGCCCTCGGCCGGTTTCTTTGATACGTTTCCAGATAGATCGCAGAAATGGTATATGCCTCACGCCTCATTAACAGTTGACCTCCATTATTGTGGAATATGATTTTTATCTGCTCTCACGATTCAGCAAGCCATGCCAGATCGCTTAAGCTAATGGTCGTATATCGTGCGCTGAAATAAAGGATTCGGAACTGGAGACGATTTTTTCTTCTAAATAAAGATATCGAAAAACAATTTCTTTGGCATCTGTGATGGCTTTGGTTTGTGTGGTGCTGCTTTACACTTGATTGGCTTATTTTTCCCATTTACCCAAATATCCAGTGGCATTCCAATAATAATATGATCCAATTAAAAGTGTACTGTAAAAACTTATCCCGGGCTGATTACGAATTTCGGTTGTGTCGGGCCATTAAGGACGCGGTTGAATGGTCCCATTTCTTCCATTGAGACGTGATTCCAAAGAAGCTGAATCGAAATGCGTAACTCAGTTGTTTAGTTTTGTGTGGCGACCTGACGAGTATTGTGTAATAACGAACGGTACCCAAGTCATTCGAGTCCAGTCGTCTGACCCTGTAGCTCTTCTTCGAGTACCGTTTTTAGTGTTTTCCTCATTTTTACTCACACCTTAAATGTTTGCCGGAGGATCTGGGACGCGCGTCTCCTTTTAAATTTGTTCGTAATTATGTGGTTTTATTGCTTCAAGTTGAATTCCTAAGGCGGCAAGTGGAATTTTGTGCCAAAGCATCGCTATATGAGAAATAAATTCTATTTTCAGATAAACAATAGGGAGTATGTATGGTTGCATAATTTTGTGGTCTCGTGGTTCTCGATCATTTATGAAGACCATTTGGAAGCTCCGGTCCTGCTAAGCCGGTGAAAAAAGGTCCGCTGCCTGCCCGTGTTTTAATGAAGTCTTTGAAGGAGTTTATTAAATATTAATACTTAGCTGAACTTTCTTCAAGGGGCTAAGCGGATGGGGTCGGGAGTTAATCGCTATCGGCATTAAAATGTTAATCTTCTTAATATTTAATTTATAATTTAAGACCGTAATGAAAAGTGTTACCTGGATTTCGTTTGTCTGCTTTTGTTCCTTGTGAACGGGACAAAGGACGAGTTAAGAGAATAAGATTATATTTATTACAAAAAGATTGGAACGTAGCATTTTTCTGCTTCTAACGCCTCCCAAGGTTTCTGCTCTATTTAACCCTTCAAAAATATTCCCAAATAGTTACATAGTCTTGGTTTTAACGCCATGACGCGCCCAATTATAAGAGCTTATTTACATGAGAGATGTGCAACTCGCTTTCATGAAAAAATGTCCGGCAATTTTAAGTGTGAATTTAACAAGCCCAAGAAATTATGCAGGTCAAGCCCCAGGGTCGTCGAGCGGAGATTTCACTAAAAATACAACTTCTGAATAAATATGCATGGATTTACATAAATGAATAGAAATGTCTCGATTTGTATCATAAATCCATTAACGTTAGGCGAGTCTGGTCGAGGCAAATAAACGAGTATCTGGGCTGTCAATGTTGGAAAGAATACGCCAATTAAATCCATCTTGCTACATTGTGGGGGTCAAATGTAGATATCCTAGAAATGAACTCTTCACTTGTTACGTTCCAAAATGTCATTGACTATAGGCAACCCATAATACATTGGTATTTGGTCATCCGTTCGAATCTGAGGTAAATGACTGATTTTACGCTACAAATAAAAAACTTATGACTCGCATCTTCACAACAAATCCAAAACTGAAAATCATCTCTTGTTTATTAATATGTTTCAAACTCATTACGTTCCCTCCACACTTAAGCCTTCTTTGTTTAAGGACCGCAAAATATCAGCACAATTTTTTAATGTAACGCAATTTTAGGACGACATTGTAGATGTTTTTTCTTTAATCCAACGTTACTTTTAATAATAAATTAAACTTTGTAATAAAGCTATTAATATTCTTTTTGACGTTATTTTACGCATGAATGGCACTTACTAAGAAATTTCTGGTCCGCTGGCTCCTCGAGATAAATGAAGTAGTGGACATGTGTATTTACCTGAAATATAAAAAGAGAGGTGTTATTAAATGAGGTAGCTGGATTACTAAGATACTAACAGGATTTAATCAGTTTCACAGATATATCTTGCGCGTTTCTTCACGAAATTTTTAAACCAAGCCCGCGTCACCGCATCCTAATCTATATTCTATATTTTCCTCCTGTTTTCAAACCGCTGAATTTTTAAATAAATATTTCATGGATTTTCGCAATCGCTCCATTCCCTTATTATGAACGATAGCGAAAACCCATTACGCAAAACACACAACCCATTTACTATTTAATTAAAATTGCACGACCGAACTCTGATTTTAATTTTATAATAGCATTGATGTAATTCGTACGTACACATCAGGAAAACCGCCAACTGAATGCCGCATAATTGCACGTGGGTAGTAATGAAATTAATTAATCAGACAGGGATGAACGCTATATTGCTCCAACTTCTGTAAAGCCAATTATAGAAAGTCCTCTGTAGGCACCACAACCACCGCTGCTAATAGCCAAACTTTTGCCATCATTTGGCACCTTACAAATATGTAAGAAATACCAGAGGTGCTGATTGTTTTAACAAAGCTATTAACAATTATACCAGTGGTGCTAATTACGAACCTTTAACATCAGTTACCACTAATAACTTTGTTAAAACAGTTGGCACCGAACTATAATTAGCACCATTGTTATTAAATTTGGAAGGTGCTAATTAGCACCTCCGTTTTTTACGTATTTGTGGATTGCTAAGTGATGGTAAAAGTTTTACAATTAGCACCAACGTGTGTAGTTGACATTGACATATTAACTTTCTTAACATAATTAGCACCACTTTTTTTCATATTTGGAAATTACTTAACGGGTCCTAAATAATCATAGTTGTGGTGTTAGTGTGAAGTTGAAGTCAAAATTATAAGAAACAGTTAATAACATTGTTAAAACCATTAGCACCTCTGTTTCTCTTGTGTCAAATAGTTCTTAGACTTCTCCTTGTGTGAAGTTGGAACAAAAATGATAAAACAGCTAATAACATTGTTAAAACAATTAGCACCTCCGCTTTTCACATATTTAGAGGGTGTTAAGCGGTGGTGTAGGTTTTACAATTCGCACCAGTATTTGTAGTTGTGTGTTTTCATATTTCGAGGATATTAAATGGGTCCTAAATGATCTAAAGGTGGTTGTGGCGTTGATAAGAAGTTGAAACCAAAATACAGAACCTTTTAATAACAATGTTAAAACAATTAGCACCTACTTTATTACTTATTTGGAGGGTGCTAAATGATGGCAAGAGTTTTACAATTAGCACCAGTGTTTGTGATGTAGGTATGAAGTTGACATTGTATTTTAAATTGTTAATATCTTTGTTAAGATAATTAGCACCACTGTAATTTATAATTTTGGGGTGCTAAGTGGGTCTCTAATGATAGTAAATGTGTCGCAAATCGCACCAGTGATTGTGGTGCTGATATAAAATCGGCACCAAATTATAAAATTGTTAATAACTGTGTTGAAATAATTAGCACCATTGTCAATTTTCATATTTGACCGGTCTAAAATGATGGCAAAGATGGTTGTTTTGTGAACATGAGGTTAAAATTATAAAAATTAGTTAATAACATTGTTAAAGCCATTAGCACCTCTGTTTCCCTGATACTAAATAGCTTTTAAATGATGGTAAAGCTGGTGCTGGTATGAAGTTGGAACCAAAATAAAACTGTTAATTACACATTTTTTTAATTAGCACCTTTGTTTCCTCCATATTTGGAGGGGTGCTAAATACTTCATAATTAGCACCAGTGTTATGATATAGGTATAAAGTTGATATTATACTATAAATTGTTAATAACTTTGTTAAAATAATTAGCACTGATGTTTGTGGTGCTTATTGGTTTGAAGTTGGCAACTAATTGATGTCACAATTATTAGCACCCGTGGTTGTAGTGCTGATGTGGAGTTGGTGCCGGATTATAAAATTGATTATTTTGCCAAAACAATTAGCACCAATTAACAACTAGCACAGTAAAGGTTTCGCAATTAGCACCACACGGTGTGGTGACAAGTTTACAGTCTGTTAGCCTTAGTGGTAGTGGATATACTTCATTCTTTAAATTGCTGAGAAGAAAATAAATCCTACGATATAGATCTGGGGATTTAGTTGGTCACAACAAGTTACCATTATTCCCTATCGAGCATTAGGAACTAAATACGTTTCTGTTTTTAAATTTTGGCCCTTTTGTTGCTTATTTGGCTTGTCTCTGTACTTGTACTTGTATATCGACATTCCAGCTACTACTATTGGAACTTGGTGACGTCTCAATGCTCCGAGCTAAATTTTTATTGTAATAATGCAATGCCTTATCCCGATTTGGTCAAACCGAGGAAGGCTCAATAAATCACGGCGTACACACATACGACTTCTGAACTTTAAATATCGTGACTAGACTAAAGCGGCGTTACTTCGTTGCAAATAAAACACATAAAGCATAGTTGGGATTCCTGTGTGCTAAATTGCTGAGGGGACGTATTGTCATAAGACATAATCTGCCATCTGTGGTGCGACAACTTGGGAGGATTACTTATTTAAAAATTTGATAACATTTATCGGATATTCGCAGGTGAAATATTTCGATCTTGCTGGAAATCCTTTTTTATTTCCACGCTTATTTTGTTTGATTTGTTCATAATTACTTTGTAATATGGTATACGCATATTCTCATTAATGTCAGCTACAAGTTGCCGAATTGGCCTGGCAAAGCGACCTCACAATTAAAACATGAAAGACCTGTGTACCTAATTTCGTCAAATTACATTTGCTGCTCCTTAGATCTTTCATTTGCCAGATATCAAAGGGAGGAATTAAGCGCTTAAATAACGTTTTAAAAAAGCTGAAACATCTAATCATCTTTTGATTCACTTAATTTCACGGTGTAAATCATGCACTTCTAATTTTATTCCTCTCGTTTCTTTTGGTTTGTTTCCTCGAGTGTAAGAAGTAAATTATCGCCATTACGGTTGTACATGTTTAAATCATTTTTACGAGAACTGGTTCTCCGGCAACTAATTTTAGTTTTTATGTTTTAATCTCGTTAAAACGAAGCAGCAAATGCGACACGACGGCCACAACCTCATTAGCCCGACAATATGAACGAAACAAAGAATTATACAGAATTAAAAGTAATTTCTCCAAAAATTAACTCTACATAAAAATTAGACATTCTGATCCGCAACCCTACCGCAAAGTTGGCCAGAATTATACTTTGTTCATAAACGAAAATGTAGATTTTGTCTACGATCCTGCTCTCACACGCATTTATCGGTTATTTACTCAGTTTAAAACTAAGTTTCAACCGATATGTCACTTACAACGTTTCGCCCTCGGGCCCTTTCATATCGCACTTCACAAACCCACTGCTGTTGTATACGCGGTGTCTTTTCCATTGAAATTCTTCGCCGCATCGTACGTATAAGGAAATTATTATAGGCAGGCTCAGGATAATTATAAGTGACTGAGAATTTGTAGTTTCGCCCTATCTGGATAGGTTTGCGCTATTACTATAATTACTGTCTCGGAAAAGCCTTATATGGCAGGAAAACGGCCATATGCAGCTTTATCAGAGTAAGTACTGGAACCTTCAGCATCGGGCTCCAATCAATGACCTCGTCGATGGACAATAACTTATTAGTAATATGAGGTAACTGTACTGTCGAAAGAAGAAAAATTGTGGGATTCCTCAGGAGCAAAAGCAACAGCCGCCTGAAGAAAAGAAGACCAAAATATTGAACGAGTAAGAACAAAAATAAAACATGTGCAGAGTAGAAGAATATTGCGACCGCCCATGGCATTGCTCCTGTCTGAAGGATTTTTATCCTTGAGCAGCACGCAAACGACTGTGCCCTCCTGCCATCTGCTGCGGGTTACTGCGGCAAGTGGATCGACCAAATGATACGCCAGTCGCTGAAAGAATTATTGCCGGCCAAAGCCAAGTCTAGGAAACTGTAAATAATAGTTTCTGTATTATTTACTGCGTGTGTTGAGAAAGCAGAATGTTGTAAATGTGGTTTACTGTTAGAAATTGTTGCAGGAGCGTTGTGAGATGCTGGCGAGTTACGCAGCACTGTTGGTCTTCTTTTAAATACCTGTTTTTCACCTTTAATTGTGCAATTATTTATTTCTCCTGCAAATAAAATGATATTTACGGTTTCAACAATATCAGAGTAAATTATGACGGATGACCACAAATGTTGCTGTCCCAGAATGCTTCCTTGAGGCAGCACATCAAAGTTAAAAAAGAAAAACAAAACGTTTTCAATTTTTGAACGTTAAAAAACCAAGAAGTTTTATAACAGTTTTATAATCAAGATTTATATAATCGTTTTTAAAACGAAAATAATTATTCACATTACTTGAGGCTCCTTACAATGTGTATAGGGAATTTTATCAGGAAGGAAGATAACAAAACTATTATACAACGTTAAAACAGCAACTGATAAAGTTTTAAGTTTTATTATGGTTCTATAAGCAATATTTATGTAGAAAACGACCGTATATATACTTAAAGCTCTTGTAAGTCGATAGAGAACGTTTACAATGCAATATTAATAGAAAAGCCGAGAAGTTTTAAAATAGCTTTATAACCAACAGTTATGTTGTCCTTATAAACTGTTATAAAACAAAAATGATCATATAATTACTCAAAGCTCTTGTAAGTGATACATCGGAAATTTTTAATAGCGGATAAACAACATATAGGGAGAAACCAAGAAGTTTTATAATACTATTATAATCTAAATTTATGTAATTATAGAATAAAAAAAATTTTCGCATAATTGCTTGGAGACCTTTAAGAGATGCATCGGGAATCTTATCAGGAAAAGAAGTACCTAATAAAACATTTATTATCGAATATGAAAATAGCAAGCGACAAAGTTTTATAATAGTTCTATACCCATTTATGAGAATACGTCTTATATATATTTATAGCTCGTGTACAGGATGTATCGAAAATTTTTAAAAGCCGATAAAGAACGTTTATAATACAATATTAATAGAGAAGCCGACAGATTCTATAGTAGTTCTGGAACCAACCAAGTTATATTGTTATAAAATAAAATAATTATTCATATAATTACTTGTAGCCTATATCGAGCATTTTCTCGGGAAAGAAGTTTTATAATAGTTCTATAGTCACCATTTATGCAACTGTTATGAAACAAATATATAATTACTTAAAGCTCTTGTAAATGAACATGGGGAATATTTAATAGCGAATAAAAAACATAAAAGAAGAAACCAAGAGAAGTTTTATAATAGTTTTATAATCAACATTTATGTGGCTCTTATAAAATAAAATAATTTTTCACATAATCTCTTGGAGACCCTTAAGAGATGTGTCAGGAAAGGATATAATGAATCATTTATTTTACAATATTGAAACAGTAACCCATAGTTTTATAATAGTTCTATAACCAATATTCATGTATAATAATTTTTCACATAATCACTTGGAGACCTTTAAGAGATGCATCGGGAATCTTATCAGGAAAGGAGGTAATCAAACCTTTATTATAAAATATTGAAACAGCAACTGATAAAGCTTTATAATAGTTTTATAATCAAAATTTGTGTGGAAACGACTTTATATATAATTAAAGTTCTTGTAGGGGATATATCGGGAACTTTTAAAAGTGGACAAAGAGCGTTCATAAAACAGTATTAATAGAGAAGCACAGAAGTTTTATAATAGTTCTATAACCAACATTCCTGTATAAAATTATTCACATAAGTACTTGAAGCCCTCGGAAAGACATATGGGGAATATTTAAAAGAAGATAATAAACCGTTTATTATACATTAAAGCTTTGACTGATAAGTTCTATAACAGTTCTATAACATATATGTTAGCTTTATTGTATATTTTCGCATAAGTCGGAGGTTAGAGCTATAATTCTTTGAGAACCGAGTGGATATTCATAACTTCAGTCTCAATAATACGCCGATGCATAAACAGCTAAATCATTGTTTCCAATAAGAGATAAATAAAGAGACGGCGAAATCGTGACTGTGTGCAGCGCCGAAATGTCGTGTGATGGTGGCGAGAGTAAATTGAATCCCCGTAAACAATATACGAGGTAATGTGGAACGACTGCCATGTAAACGTTGGATTAAAATTAAGTGAGTTTATCTTGCAAAATATTTGCTCGATTTAATTATTGTCACTTCTTATTAAATGGGAAATAGTTGATTCTGAATGCGTGCACCAAAATATGTTCAAAATAAAATTTTTAGGGTGTGCCTTACCGAGTGGTCGCCCGGTAGCTGCGCTACAGAAAGGACGATGCGAAGGATCGCCAAGCGTAACCGAGCCACGTTCTTCCATTTGGCACCTCGCTTGACCACATGATCAATCTGACTCGGCGGCGGTTCGTGAGCTTTGTGTGAATCCCACGATTGTGTATTTTTCCAGCAGATATTCCCTGCATGTTCAACGACCTTATTCCTATTGTCATCTGGTCTCTGTAAGGCAGGATGCAAATGTGTGTTGTTTGTCTTCATGTTTAATTCTCAGCCGACAGCGACTCGTACAAAAGGAAACGACTTTTGAAATTTTCATACACGTCTTCCAGCTCTCAATTTATGCATTAGGTAGGTTCTCCGAGGCCGAAGCGGATGGCGGATGGCGTTAAGTGTATTGTAATCAATAAACTGCTCAGCAATTGGAACATTAGACGTTTCGAAACTACTCTCCAGCGTCCAATTTACTCTTACCCAATAAAAATACGGAGCCAATTCGCTGGTATTGATTTTTAAATAATTTATTTGTGTAAGTACACAGAGTTAATGTGGGGTCTCATTAGGTGCACTTCTGGAACTTCACCACCTGGAGTGCTAAAATCCAGCCTGGACTTAAAGGAGCATTCCTGCTTCCTGCTGCTAGGATACGTAATTCGCTTTACTTCGTTCGAATAATAAATTTAATGCTTCATATAATAAGACTTCTTTTATCATGGAGGAATTGGGGTAACAAAGTGCGCAAACCGGCCCTTTGTGAGGATTACTCAATGTGTAAAACTTTAATAAGACGAGAGCTTTTCTGCCCCAACTATTTAATTCTTTATGTTGAAGTCTTTTCGACGATAAGACAACATTTGGAAATGAATTAAATTTAAATTGAACTTACGACGAATCGAACGGCTTTTGATGGTAATGTAAAGAGAAAAAGAAATCAAAGTTGAAGCAAAGATTGGTTTTAAAGATAATTGTAATTAAACTGCAGAAGTTATTAAGAATGAATGAATTATTGAATATAATAGTTATATTTACAGTGAGCATCGGCAGATGGAGCTTCTTTGTATTTCATGGTCTATAAACGACCTAGATATATCCTATGAGAACGGGAACGTCGTCTCAGTGAGAGTTTCTTAGTAGAAATAATTCTTTCTGCTGGTGTTTACTGCAATCAATTAGTCCTTGCATTTTTGTGGTAATATGTGATTATTACACAAAATGCGGCCAAGTTAGGAGATTTGTAATCCAGCGCTCGTTGGGGCATATAGCCCAGAGAATAGCGGTTGGTCTCAGCTTGGTTTTAAATCTTATTTATTAATATATTTATTGTATTTCAAGATCATCTCAAGGTCACTCCAAGGTCACAGCAATACCAACTAGACTCCCCCCTTAATTCAACTGTCGACATTAACATCCTGTTACGTATTGGCACGGAATATGCCTCTTCGCTCCTATTTTATTACTTTATATGTTACACTCTCGATGTCAATTTCAGCAAGCAATGTTCCTCGGCACGGCTTTTTATCGCCCATCAAAACTGCATCAAGTACACATCGAGATAAATAATTCATAAGAAGCAATATAAATTCAATCGCTCCTTTACGACCCGGACGGTACAAAACTGAAAGAAAAAGGCACCAGCGAATTAGCCCAGAGTCTTGTTTAGCCTACGCCCATCGCTTTGCTTTTCGTTCTTTTTTCCGCCCCAATTTCTTTCGATCACTCTTCCGTGTAGGTGTGAATGTAGGTTTGGAGGCTCGCAGGAAGTGTAACAGAGCAGGTCAGATATGACTTAATGCACAAGGCCTTCGCCTAGTCGGTGCAACGACCTGCATTTTTCATTGCCAAGGTCCTTTTGTTGCGCAATTAGTCGTAATTAATGCGCAGATAAACAAATATGGTACAGTTTGTTACTACCTTGTAATTATCGCGGTCGGCGGCATTAATTAAAGGCGGCGTTGCTTTATTTTATGATAGTTTTTATTACTGCATTATTAACGACAAGAGTAGATTAGGCGTAATTCATATTCACTAGAACTTAAGAAAAAGCTTGGTGAAGTAAATTCCATAACTGTATTGTTTGTGGCAGGGATGAGGCTCCCCTGAAACTAATTCAAGTTTCTTTACCTGTTCAATCAGACGCGCCGTGTCCTTATAAATGAGGAACACTTGAACAGATCCTTGACAAAGGGAAACAAGTTCGTTTTCGCCAAGATTTAACTAGTTTAAACATTTGTCCGCCCTCCGATATTAAATTTTGCAACAGACATTACGTTCCGTGTTTTTGCAGCTTCAATTACACTTTAATTAAGCAATATTAAATTATCCACCGCCAAATCTCCGCGGAGAAAATTTACATGTTTGGAGCTCTCGCTAATCCGCAATGCTACTGATAATTGCTGTTCATGCGACTCGTATGCGCGCTGCAGTACAATTCATTCCATAATTCGCAGGATTATGTTTTGCATATAGTAGTCGCGTATGCCAGATGCTTTGGGTAAAGTTACGATGATATAAGTGAGATAAACGATGACCGGTTTTAAATCAACTAAAGTAACTGCATTTAGTGGCTTAAACTGCTAGATTAAATTAATCTGCTGGGGACATTCCAATCAAAGATATGAATTTTTCTCGGTTGGTTATTAACTCTTATAACTTACTCTTGGGGTAATCGAGGAGTACTCGCAGGCAATTGGAATTGAATTCTGGTTGGACAAATACAACATTTAAATGCCGGAGAGCTGGAGAAAGAACAGCTCCAGTTGCAAAATGGGACGCATCCGCGACAAGCACTAATTTGGACCTTATTATTCATCTTAGGCATGGCCTGTTCGATGCTTCGGTCTTAGATTTGAGTACCTGGCGATGGATAATATTTAAAGTCATTTCATTATAATTTATCAGAAAATGGAGGCATTCCACGCTGATTTATTGGCTCTTTTTCTGTCCGCGGTATAGTAATTTTGTGCTGAATGCACCAGAATGTTTCTGTATCTGCGTATGTAATTATATATAATCAAATGATACCGAGGTTCTACCTTTAAGAGCAGACATATGTAGATTTAATGACGCTCTCGGAGAGGATACGAATTGAAACGGTTGATTTTTTAATTGATTTTAATTGCGCGCTTGGTATGTTGCTTACATGGGTGTTTCCTTAGCTTCTTTGTTTCAATTATAAAGAATTAGTACCTAATATAAGTAGGCAAAATATTCTGTAATTTCCACTTTGACTTCGGTATCATAAATCATTTAAACTGCCGAACTACTCCGTACACTCCCCAGTCCTTTTCATAAAAACGATAAATTTTCAGTTTGTAATCTTGTTGTTTGTTGTACTCGTATAATACCCCGAAGTTTTTTTTTTTAATTAAAATTGTCGGAGTTTAATCAGTACGCTTATTAACTTAAAAGCCCGAGCTTATTAATGCCACGGCATGTTCTGCGAGCGAACATAATTTATTGCATTTATTAATTTAAATACACCGATGCTGCTTTACTTTTATTACAGTGTAGCAAATCGGGGGTATAAGTTTTATAAAAGAAGGGAAATAGCTATTAATAATGTAAAAATTAATTTTAATTTGTGCCACGGGGTATATAAGAAGTAATTGGTTGAGTTTTTGTTATGTCTGCTGATAACGGAAAACCATGTTAGATGAATTTATCGTATCGCCGGGAGTTGAGAAATTTCGATGGGAAAGGACCATACGAGTCGGTTCCCAAGGAACTGCTGACTACGCGAAATTGCGAGTAGCCTCGCCTTTTATTTTTCTTAATTGCTAGTCTTAGTAGTATTAGATCACCCCAAGAGTATTTTGTAATTCGGGCATAATTATTATTATTATGCATGCATCTGATTATTTGCTACCAGTATATAACAATCTGCGATGCCAGTCGCTCATTTTTTAAACCAGCTTATACTACACTAAAATGTTTGGTGGTGTGGAACTATCTCCGCGACTATCTTTCAGTGGTTACAGAGAAACGAACCTTGTGACGATGGCAGATAAAACACACAGCCTTGAAATTATAGAAAATTACTCGCTCGTAAAACTCTACATGTAAATTAATCAAGATGTGCATGGCACGAAGAGATATTGTTCCTTTAGGTGTAGTTGTAGTGAGTGCTCTCCGACCACTTAAGATTTATCATCCTCTTATCAGCACGCGGGAATAATTGCAGGAGTTGCCTATTAACACGCATAATCCGAGTTGCTCTCTTACACAAAATCTTGAGCAAAAAGCTTAAAAATGACTGCATGATTGTTAAAATTACTTTATTTTCATGAATTAGAGGCGAATCCTGCTGGTTTAAAGTGTGGCGCGTCGTAATTCACGTCCTGATATCAAATCACTAGCTATAAACGTCGGAATGCCTCGGCGAAGTGCTACTTGCACCACATAAATTCACAGAGTCCATTTAGAAGATGGCAGTAATGCTGTATAGTTGAACCGAAGCATTCACTGGAACTTACAGTTGTTGAGGTGTGATAAAATGTTCTTGGTCATTGATACTGAATTTATAATAGACAAGGGTAAGCAGGCGCTGGTAAATTCCTCGTGTTCATCGAAGGGAAAAGATTTAAAATTTATATATTTGTATAAATAGGCGCATTGTGGATCTATTGCGATTTCCTTTTCTGAATTAATTCAATTTATGATATAAATTTTTCTGGTTGCTGACCAAACCATTAAAAATAATAACTCGTTCCTGTGGATGCTCCCCGAGGACACACCTCATAACAGTAGTCGCGACAAAACTAGCGGGCAAGATCCGTGAATCGTCTGTAGGTTGAAATAATGATTTTTAAATCGCCTCGTGAGCAGCTTATGTCATTATACTGAAATGTAACTGTAAGTAATTATTATAATAACATTAGTATTAACTGAATTTACAGAAACTTTCTTGATAGGATAAAATTTAAATTTGCTAAAACGCATTTAAATAATACAGCCTTTTCCTCACCACTATACCTAACGAATAAATCTGCCAGTTATTCACAACGTTATAGCTCCCCCGGGCACAATTTTTTACTATAATTATAACACGACCGAAGTGTGAGCAAAGCGAGCCCCACATAAAGCGCCTCTCGAAAATAGTAGCCATCGACCAAGAGGTAATGAAGAGCTACTATATTATCCAATAAATTTTAAACGCAGCGCCAGGCCACAAGTTGTTATGGAAGCGTACGATAATCATTTTAGACACGCAATATTTTTTATGGTCGTCTTATTTAACGTCCTCTCCCGGTAGCCCGATCCGGTGGCGGAACGGCAGCGCTAGGGCTTCAGCGGCGGCTGTAGGAAGCAAAATAACTTGTTCAAAAAGTTATTATATACTCGTATATATGTATATATATATTCAGCCTATATATTGCGATAAACGAATTTCAATCAAATAATTGCATTGCTTTCGTGTAGAAACAGATAAAAAGTTGTTTCTGTGTCAGGCAGCAATTTTAATTTTAAAATTTTGCAGTGCGGAAATCTGAAACAACGAACCTCCGCACTTTCGTGACCTATGCACTTGAATCGAGAGCCCTGGAAAAACTCAAGCGGCGGCTCTGCACATTAAGTCAATTGATCGTGTGCCGAAGCCTCTCGACCTTTGAATAAATTTTTAGTCGTTCTTTGTTTTAAAACAAGCAAATATGTATTTAGTCAAGTACAGCGAACGGTCCTTCAAAATGTTTGTATCAGCCACATTGTCCTCTTCCAAACGTGCTAGGATGGCAACTATCTCTTTCGCACAAGTTCGACAGATCGCTTCCAATTTTGTCGCGGATGCTTCCCATTTTGCATCTGGAGCTGTTCTTTCTCCAGGCGTGCGTTGGTCTCTCCGCCATTTAGATGTTGCATTTGTCCAACGAGAATTCAATTCCAATTGCCTGCTACATATAATGTTAGTGAGTGTTCTTTATCTGATCTGATTATTTTTTATTGCCGACTTTTTACTTTTATTTTTATTAACCAAAGTCTTGTTCGATCACCTTTCGCCGCTGGATGTGTGACTTATTTTTAAGAAAATCCCTATTCTCCAATCTGATCATAGACGAAACGGAGCGAACAAACGAAGTAAACCAGTTTATCGGCTCCCATCATTGATATTCGTTATGGTGGAGCTTGTGTTCTATTAATAACTATCTTAGACGACCTTGAGAGTTCAGGCTAGGTCAGTAACTCGCCCTCTGCGTTACTTCTTCGCTCGCACTTACAGATTTTTTTCTTGAAGTGACTTGAAGAATGGTATGTAAATCATAGGGTGCAGTAGTTTGCCGGAGATAATTGATGGCTCGCTGCAATCTTTTGTCTTTTGAATCGGTGGTATGCGTAGGTAGGATGGTTGCCGAGGCCTTCGGTGGAGATTAGAATGATGTTAAACATTTGTAGTTAAGAAATCAGCGACTGAATTATGGACCAAAATCAATAAGGAGTTTTCTTCTGCATTTCGTTACTAAATCAGCAGGAATTTGTTTCATGTCTTTATCAAAACCATTGTTCGATTATGTCTCACTGTTTCATCAAGTAAGATGAACGTCCTAAATATCGACAATATGTGATCAGAATTAATTAGTTGGCATTTGCATTTGCCTCATGCAAAAATAAAAATGTTCGTATCCGAGGAAACGACAATAAATATGCATTATGCTCCAATGATTAATAATATCCTCTTCTATTTGTATATTTACATATTAATATATGTAATAGGGACTTCCTTTGCTATTTATGAAAAAATAGTAACGGAAAATGTATTTGTTCCCAGGCTGTTACCAGTATTCAATATCTATTGAAGTTGTGGTGTGAGAGCCATCGAATCTGGTTCATTTTTTTCGATTTCCAGTTAGGTTTCCTATCAACGTTTTGGGAAATATTTTTTATTGCTGCAATATGGAAAAATTCACATTTATATAAAATTCAAAGTGAAATCGAACGAAGCAAACCCCAATTCGATATCTCTTTTGGTTCAGAAATTGGAAGGCGACAAAATTGATTGATATTTTGGAAATATTTGGTGTTTGAACCATTTTTATCCATCTATAATTCGAAAACCAATAGAGATAACGACCCTGGTTTGTTTTGACTTACTATCAACGTAAATTTTTTTCGCAGCAATTT
Source organism: Rhagium mordax (assembly GCA_963680705.1). Classification (NCBI taxonomy): domain Eukaryota; kingdom Metazoa; phylum Arthropoda; class Insecta; order Coleoptera; family Cerambycidae; genus Rhagium; species Rhagium mordax. The sequence goes on from OY796665.1 coordinate 2,275,534, forward strand.
TTTTGGGAGACTCCATTTTTTACATCTTTTCCCATCTGGCTTGAGAAGTTTTATATCCTGAAATATTCTTACTCCTGCATAAACTTTAGAACGTTTTGCTGGTATCGAACAATAGAATGCTGTATGCAAAACCGTGTATCCCTTTTATGCATTTTCAGCGACTGAATTGGGCTCCTGAAATGATAAACGACCTCGCACATCGCCGACATGCAAATCTCAAAGAGCCAGTTCGATATCATTCATCTACTTCAGCCACACATCAGAAAAAGCGAATCGGAGCTTCCTTCCGTTTAATTTCGCTCGTGAATGATGAGTGGTTATAATCACATTAAGATTTTTGTTGCGCCTGCATTTCCTGCAGATCCATTAACACTTGTTTCTTGACGGTTTGGACTGCGGATATTAACGAGTAATATGAAAATAATGGGCTAGAGTTTAACACACATTTTTTTGCAATTATTTATTGTTGATGGTTTAACGGTAGGCTAATTATTATAAACAGAAGCCTAAACAGTTAGTCCATGAATCGACAATCGGTAGGCCTCAGTCAGCATTGTATGTAAATTATTTGTGCATAACGTTTGAATAATCGCCTGGCCCTGCTGCGTTCGTACATATTTTTCGTATCCCCGACTCTTTTCTCCGCTTTGGGAACTAAAACGTTAATTAATTTTGTGGCCTGTAAATATATTGTGTCATAATGAACAGATTTAAAATCTAACGGTTCGTTTCCCGTAAGGCTCGCCGTGTACGGTGCATGAGATGAGGTGAAAATTACCATTCCTTGCACAAGCACCATGTGTTTGTTTCGATAAAACTGATGAGTTAGGAAATGCGTATCTGGCCGCAGCAGATGGTGCGGTTGTTGTTTGGATATAGATTTTACAGAATGTTGTATTTTGGTTTAAAGTCTTTGTATCACGATTTGCTTCTAAAACAGAGTTAATTTTTTTTTAATTTGTTTTTACGTTCGTACGCTACATCAACGACAAATGCAGCAAATTCAGCAAAATGATTAATTACCCCTGCGTATACGAACATCTATCCCTCCCTGTGGGGCGTCCGATTCTGGTGTCGGTTTATTTTCGCAAGCCTAGGATATTAAATATGCTGGAACTGTCAAAGTCTGAGTTGTGGCTTTTTCAGCGAGCAGTAAACTCCAAAGTGCCTTACTTATCTCTAATTTGCGCAACACATAAAACAAGGATGAAACATCGAGTCGCTATATAACTCCCTGGTAACTCATTCAATTTGCAGAGCCGAACAATTAAAACTTTTTTTTTAATTTTTAACTACCCACTTGAACCCTGGCCCCTCGTTCGAAGCTGCGATTGGCGTAAACGTTCCAGAGGCGCATTGTGGAAATGATAAGTAAAAAGCGAGAACCGTAAAACATGTTTAAACTGTACATTACACGGAACATAAATCATCGGATTTCATGATTTACACTTTGGCGCTTGACAAAAAAATTCATAAATCAAGAGATATTGTAAAACTTGCGAATTCTTCTAATGTAATTTATGGGAGCGGGTGAAATATGCGTAATAAAACTTTTAAATTTTCTGCTAAACGCGGCTAAAAATAATTTTCTGACGGATTCACGCCCCTACCGGATTCTGCATCGACCGCCACATCTACCACTTCAATGGTGTTTCTACAAGTTTCTCTTTATGCTGCCCATAAGTTTTTGCCAAAATTCGTTTATAATTTAAACGTTGCAAATGCCTGCTGACCTGCGCCAATACAAATCACGCCTCCTCAATAAATTACCTAGTCGCAATTAAACTAAACAAAAGTCAGCCGTGACCGCGATATTACATTCCACAACAATTGTAGGACTGACACTTCTCAGCCATCTCTCATCGCCATTTGTTATTCTAACAGCATTCTGTTCCAATGACTTATATATCTATTCTTGATGCGATATGTAAATGTTTAACGTAAAAAGAGCGTAGAAAAATTCCTCAGTGGTACACTCATTGTTTACAGTTACCTGCAAATAATCCGCGTCTTTGTTTCTGGCACCACCTTGATGCAAATGCGGATAACGGGTCTTGCGTAAGATGAGACCACTTCTCAGATTTGCCGCCGATCCATAGGGGAGATGGTGGAGCCTCTGAATTTACCGACTCGAATGCTCCTCGTGGGAAAGAGGATTTTTAGCTATGGAGTTTAAGAGCAAAAGGATAAGTTCTGTATATAAGAAAAAACTATACATTGTAGAATCATAATTTTAGGCTTATTTGTCTCGCTATATAGTCTACTTTAATTCATCCTATTAGCATTATTCTCGCCCGATGCGACAGAAAGATATTACAGGGAGAGACACGACGGAAACATATCTTGAGACCTTGCAAATTCAACTTTGACGCTCTGTATAAAAGAACTATACATAGTAGAATCATAATTTTAGGCTTATCTGTCGCGTTATATAGTCTACTTTAATTCATGCTATAAGCATTATTCTCACCCGATGCTACAGAAAAATATTACAGGGAGAGACACGACACATCTTGAGACCCGATGATAGTACCACGTTTTATTTTCAATTAATATTTTCTTAAATATTTTGGAAAAGTCTTCATCTATATGCAGTATTTTTCGTTGATTTCTAGATGTACCAGTCTCCCCCACAGTTGCTAGATACATTTTATTCACACCTTGAAATAACAATAAACATCTGTTAATAATCAAGATTGTAGATCGACAGTTATATTAATGTAAACTTTTATGTATATTTTAATAAGTGGGTCCATTTCAATTAATTACACACATATAAATGCTTGTATAACATCTGTTGGTATTGTCAATAATTTTTTTTTTAGAAGAACTGGTTATTAATACTGAGCATCTACTGTTCATTTGGTGTTCTATCTTGAATTTTAAAGGCTTTCTAGAAGGCATGACACACGCTAGTGTCAAGGTCCGTGCTTCTCTTTAACGGGTTCGAGTCTCGGAAAGATTTAGTTGCCAGTAAACTGAATCACCTTCTACGATATATTTGTATGCTTCAAAAAATGTAGAAACAGGCAGTAACTGCAATGAAAAATGAGCTGTGTATCAGAACCTGTCTCAAAATTTGAAAAATGTTAAAATGCGAATATCTCCCCTATTATAAACCTTTTATGGAGCAATTATCTGACAAACAGTGCACAATATTCCTCATTAAAAAACTTAACACAAAATTCACATTGAAAAAAGTTTGATAGTCACTGGATATCTATTACGGTATCCAGTGACCATCAAACTTTTCTCATAGAAAACTCTAAACTCAAGACTTTCGCTATATAATGATAAATATAATGGTTGCTAATAGGAGGATTGATTCCAACAATTGTTACGATAATTTGCTGTCGTTCACGCTAATAAAATAATTACTTGAAAGAATTGCCTTTGCTAGATCTGGTTTTCAGTATTTAATCACACTTCTGCTCTTCAAGTGTAGTTTTCCTCGTGGTGAAACTATTAACAATAATTACTTCCTTATTCTCATCCTTGCATTTGCCTAGATGTGCAAAAAACCGGGCAATTTCCATGCCGAGATGGTTGATTTTTTTTCAGATTCTTTGAAAAACTTTAATGACCAATCGAGTGCATAGGAAGAACGATCGGTCTAATTCCTAATAGCTTTACGCTAGGCATGATTGCTTGTATGCATTTTAAGGCGAACGAGAGTAATTACTTTGACAAACAAATCGACTAAAGTAATGAGCAAAAACCTCTCGATTGCAAAACAAAGGAAACGTTTTTGTATGAAGAGTATCTAATAAAACAGGCTTCTTTTTTCGCGATCGATAAATCGCAAGGTCATTTTAATTGGTTTTCTTTCCTTTCTTCGGCATGGCTGCAGTCAAATAATTTACCAGTATGGACGGCTAGAAATGTATTAACTTTGGCGCCCAACGTGGGGCCGAAATTTTTTGTACCCTTTCCTGTTTTAAACCAATACGACTAGATTTATTTTTTTTAATTGTCGAAACAGACTTGCAGACGATCGATTGAATAATTTAAGAAAATTTTGGGAGGTAATATATTGGCAACAAACATCTTTGTTTAAATCAGGGCAGTATTTAAAAATTGCACGAACAACCTGCGTGTTTGCATGCATCTGGTGGTGAGTGTCCTTATTTTTATGGACTGCTAATAATATACGCATCAATAGTTAAGAAGAAATATCTGGTTTCAGCAACCTGATAATGCCTTAGTTAAGTATTATTAATGCTCGGAATAATCCCAACGTAGTTTACTTAAAATTCTAATAATAATATCCAATTTTAATTAATTCCTGAATTATTATTCCGTTAAAAATTGGAAAATCCAACTAGTATCCTCTAGAGGGTTGTAGCAGGAAGGATAATAAATTTTGATCGAAATTCAATTACTTCCTTATAGATCTTAGTTTAATATTTCAGGAATATGCGCAGACCCGTTATGTTTAAAAATCCATTGAATTGCATTCTTCATTGACTTGTCTCGAGCTTTAACTGTAAATACTTCTTTATTTCGTAAATATGAATAAACAATAAACCAGCATATTCCATATGTTAGTTCTTAATAACCGTGACAGGCGTTAATCTGACGGCTTATTTTCCCGGAATATAAATAAACGTATAAAGATGGACAAGTTAATATTTATAATATTGCAAAATTATGGTGATGGCCGATTTCATAAATAAATTAAAATTCAAGCACCTACGAGCTACAACAGTTAAGCGGTTACCGTTACCGATGCAATTATTAATTTTTTTCCAATTTTAATTCACATGCCTATGCGGTCGGTCGGTTAGAAATTAGAATTCCTGTTGAAATCTAATTTAATTTTTAATTGAATACCTTACGTGAATTTTGCGCCTTGTTTAATTGATTAAATATATAATTAGGCCATTACTGAAATTTAACGGATACGTTAGGAAATGACTAGGAGAAAGATTAAGCTTAAGAAGCTTATTGATTAGGTGGCGGTTATTGATGTAAAAATTGGTTACTAGTATAAATCTGCTGAAAATTTTATTACCGTGACGACTGTTGCAAAATCTGTTAAAGTATGGAATAAATAAATAATGTCCAGAGCAGACTGTTCTTGAAAAAAGTCGTCAGGCTGGGCGATTTTTATATATAAATGCGCGTTCGGTATGAATGCAGCACAATATTGGCGCCCAACGTTGGATGCGAAATTTTCCGTACCCTTCCCTATTTTAAACCAGTACTATTAGATTTACGATAATAAGAGAAACCACTCAGAATTTACCCATCACGCCAGTATTTTGAGATATTTGAGGCTAAACGACCAAAAAAGGCTTTTTTGGCTATTTTTGAGGTTATGTATAGGAAATAAAATTTATAAACATACGGAAGTTAATCTTTTTATACAAATCGATTGTTAGACTTAATTGTTATAGGACTACACTTAACTATTGCTGCTATTGATGGACGTGTGTAGTATGCTATGCAAAGAAAGCTGTGTATTAACTTGACTTGGAAATTTAACATATATTTTATTTCTACAGAGCATGTATTCCCAAAAAATTGTTTCTTATAAACAAAACTTAAACGTATAACACCCTGTATTATGCCAACTTGTGCGCACCATTACCGACATTTGCCACGCTCAAGCTCGTTTACGTTTTACAGCACAAATTCAACGATTACATCCACGTTTCTTTGTTCGCCCTGCATCTAACACGGTTCTAAGCCGGTCGCCTAAACCTGTTAAGTACACCCAACATTGCACCTACCTTTTAATTGTTTACTACAACAAATCGCGTCCTTAAACGTCGAGCAGGCGATGAACTCACTCGTTACACACACAACCACACAACAAAGTCAAAGTCACTGTTTCGTAACTGCAAAGTCAAGTTCGCCGGAGCAACAGATAAACGAGCTGGTGTCTTCCTAGGCCGACCAAGACGGACTCGAGGAACTCTTCGCGGCCGAAATGAGTTCAATCCGCAGGTGTCTTGTCTTATAGTGCCCGTTGAGTTGGATATGCAGGGATGGCCATTGGCTGAGAAGAAGATTCCTCGACGGCGATTGGCCAAGCCGCGGTTTTTACACGCTTACTGAGTCGCCTGAACAGTTAGGTCCACTGTTGATGCAGTTTTACGTCTAAGACGGATCGCCGGCGTGGATGTTACGTATTTGGATGGTTTTAAGGTCGTCTCGAGCTCAGGATTGGAATTTTTGTTGTCGAGATTGAGGTTCCCATCTGTCAAAGTTGATGTCGGCGACAGTGACTTCATTTCCTTCACTGCTGGCCCAAATTACCTTTGCCTAAAAAATAAATCCTACCGAGAAAATTAGCCTGTACGTTGGCCAGATTTGATACCCATTGATTTTTTGTGAGGTTGCGTCTCATCTAAAGTGTTCAATAATTTATCAAAATAGATGTTTCTACTACCATTTGGTAGCCATTTTTTACTGGATAAATAACGCCATTTTAAGCATGACAATTTTGTTAGAGTTCATCGTTGCGAATTGGTAGTTTTTAGTCTTATTTTATCCTATGTACATCGTGTCATTATGTAGCATTGTTATCTCCGTCACAAAACTTGCTTTAACTTTTCGAAATTTAGCATCTAATTAAAACTTAAATGTTTGATAATTATGACTTTGTATCTACCTACACACTTGATCAAGTTTAAGACGAATTTGTAATCTGTTTATAAACCCCACGACGTTTAATATTAGATGTTCGAGTTAAAGTCACGTTTCGGAAATGTCTTAAAACTTTATTTGTAAAAAATACGCGGATCCAATTTGAATTCCCTTGAGCTTGAAATGTTTCCTTAAAAACGTCCTGAATCACCGAGTGAATCCTGGAAATTGAAAATTGTGTGTTAAGAGTGACAAGGCACTACAGTTTATTGTGGAATTCGAACCACATCTTGGACTGTGTTTTAGAACAGTAGCAAAATCTCACTGTAGTGTCAAAATTCAACTTAGACAAAAATTAACATCAAAATATTGCACTTGTATCAATATTGGACGTACATTAAGCTTTGAAACGAAACCTGCGCCGCCAAAGATCTTTCCCAGGGACTTAAATTATTTGTGAAAGCATTTAGTGCTTTCATTATGGTTTCCTATGCCTTACGCCTATTTGAACTCTGTATACACTTCACTTTTCTACTACTCGCTAACCTCCATTCGATTTTATCATCTGTCTCTTTATGCTTTGTTGTCTGACCAAACACAAAACTGTATTTTTTTTTTCTTGAATGACCGGACGCTTCCTCCGGACTGGGGAAGGTTCCTTATTATTGCGTTGATGTTTCTACGCGTTCCTCGCTCCAGTTATTTACATTACGTCGCTTATTTCAGGAGCGTAGACGAGAAACGCTCGAATAAAAAAATTGCTCCCCATATTTGTACGCATTACAAAACCCAAACTGTTTTGTTTTCGTATATTACGACCGAGTCGGGGCATTCATTACGATTATAATTGAAACATAAAAAGCCAAACAACAAAGGTAAATATATGTTTTAAACAGTAATACTAGTATATACACAACGAGCTATGGGAATTTATTATATAGGAATATACAACGTTATAAATATACATTGTTGAGCCCGCTCAATATATAAATGGTCATTGTGAAGTCCAGAATGACACAGTAATATTCGTATATACACAGCGAGCTACGGGAATTTATTATATTCGATTATATAGAGTTATAAACAGACATTGTGGAGCCCGTTCAATATATAAACGGTCATTGTGAAGCCCAAAATGACAGTAATATTTATGTATACACAACGAGCTACGGGAATTTATTATATTCGGATATATAGAGTTATACACAGACATTGTGGAGCCCGTTCAATATATAAACGGTCATTGTGAAGCCCAAAATGACAGTAATATTCATATATACACAACGAGCTACGGGAATTTATTATATTCGAATATATAGAGTTATAAATATACCTTGGTTCTAAAGGGCGGGATCAACCTGTTGATACATCGGGCTCCACAATGTATCGTTTATAAGTATATTTTCTGCCATCTTACATCCAAAGTAGACGAATGCACGTTCATGCCCACTAATTATATTTAGTTCCTCAGACGTGCTACTGAATGCTTTAATTGAATTTTTATTTACTGCAAAAATAAATTATGCAAAGTTATTAAGCAATAGGCAATAACCTAGAAAGCAATTGTTGCGGTTAAAAACAAAAAGGCAACTTAAGCTAAGATAGTTAGCGTTGCTTTGATATTATGACGCATTGTAAGTTTAAAAAAAAATAACATAATGATACGAAACACTACAGGGATTTTTATTCTTTGGATTATTAGAAATATAGTTCTATCAGCAAAAAGTTCTAATATCGTCGCTATTTATTTAATTCGCAAACCATTTCATTTGTTACGGTTTGAACAAAAGTAAATACATTTGCTGGTATTATATTGAAATGCTAATGAAATGATACAAGCCTTCGCTTTAAATTTAATGAAGCTCATGCCGGTTTGTGTTGTCGAACGTAATAGCTATTTGTTTTGCAAATACTGCTATTAATTTGAAATATTTGCATAATTGTATTGGGGCAGGGAGTAACAGGGTGTTTGTAAACATATCCACCACGTTCGTTGCAGAATTTTCAAGGCACTTATATAAACTATGTTATATAAACGGTACATTGTTGAGCCCGATATATCAACAGGTCGCTGTTGATCCCGCCCTTTAGAACCAAGATAGAGGGGTAAATTTCATCGCACTTTTGATCTTTTTTAAACAGTACTCAGGGCATTCATAGGCACCGCTACTGAGCCCAATGTAGTTGCGTGAGAGAACTAATAGAGATATACACAGAGATGGGAATAGTACGTTGTTGAGTCCTCCTTAAAATTTGCGTACTGTATCCTAAGACCGTATTCGACCAATTGGTGATGGTATACACCTCGATACGTTATTGAGCCCGAACCCGGGTTCAACAGCGTCATTTTGGGCTTCACAATGACCGTTTATATATACAACTCTATATATTTGTTAAAAAAATAATATAAACAATAAATTCCTGTCCTTGTCGAGCGCCATTTCCATGTTTTACATAATAAATTCTGAGCTGCTCTTAACGTGTCTTTTTTGGAAAATATCCGTGACAAACGACGTCGATTTATGTATTCCGAATAATTCCTTGGCGTCGGTAAATCAACGTAATGGCCAAATAAAATAATTCAGTCACCGAGGGTGACGGGGCGTTATAAATAAATATAAAGTGCATATTTTGTCTCCACCCTCGTGATATATACGATTTTTTAACCCGGAATAATTCGTGATGAAAGCCACTGTTTTCTAATATAGAAGCGAAAACCAAATGAACGGTTCGAAGGATAAAGTGATTTTATGCAGGATAAGAGTGATTTATGGCGGTAGAATGTGGCCAATAATTTTCTTTTTTCATTTTTATTGGCATTAACGTGTCAGAAGTTGTGTTATATAAGTAAACTTACGCACAATACATCTGGGTATTAGCTCGGAACGGACTCCAACAATAAAACTCGATATAAAGGATTTTCAATTCGATATCAAAAAAAAATACCTTTATGAAAGTTTGGAGACTTAAATGCTTACTTTCTGGGTCCATATACAGGATTCCCTGAGAAGCTCGCAACGCCCTTATAAAATGATAAATATTAACGTCACAACAGTTATAGAAAAAAAGGTTTGATCTTTTTTTTTCGTTTTTTTTTCCTTTGCTGAGAACTCCCAACACTTCTGTCAGGAGCTCCTTGTGAAAAGTCCATACTTTTCCATCCAATATTGGAAAACCTAGCTAAGGTTGGTCGAGTAGTTTCTGGCTTAAGGGTTTAAAAAATTGGGATGACGCTAAATATAAACTTTAAGCTCCCGTTACTCGGTACGAGCGCCGAAAAAACCTAGCTGGGATTGATGAGCGTAAAGACGATTCGTTAAAAAAGCGATATTAAGATTATACCGTTTTAATACTCCAATACGTTTTTGTACTTGCTCGCAGATTGGTCATTTACGTTTAGTAGCTTTTAACTGTCTTTTCCCAGTGCTACCGAATGTCCGAAGCGGTTTTTCCATTCAAGCGAATAATCACTTTGATACACCTTTTTACGGGATGATTTAACAGGTTTTTCATTGTATGAAAAGTGTGATTAATGCGATAAAGTAAATAATTAAATGATTGGGCAGGAGCCTCGTTTCAATTTTTTCGAGGTGAACTTTAAAATAGTCGAAATTTTGCTATTCAATAATAAAATTGTTAATAGCTTTTTGTGTAGAAAATATGCTTTGTCCACACGTTTTATCTTTTTAAATAATTGTTTGTGAATTGTTTTGTGCCACCTGACTGAAATATCGACGTATCTGACCGGACGTTACAAGCCCCACAAGAAGCGCCCAGGACTTCTAATAATATGGCATCTCCAGAGGCAGTTTTATTCAAATAACGCTCATTCTTTAAATTGAGCACGTAACAAAGCAGTTAAAATGACTTCTTGTCTGCATACCCAATTAATTTAACTTGACTGTAGGTAGAATTTTTGGATGAGATTACTAGCGTTTATATCTCACATGCGAAGAAATTACTTGAATAAAAAAATTAAAAAAAAAACAGCAAATTAAGCTGTCATATCTTGTATTCCTTTGTGACATGTACCAAACAAAGAATCCTCTGTTTCCTGTCCATCATTAGGCCATCGCGAACTGATTAATTCTTTTCTGATTGACCATGACATAACACAACTTTTTATGTTAACCATCAGTTTAATAAATGGAGCACTATTATTTATTCCATTAATCAAAATTGTAGGATCGATGCCTTCGTTAGCTCGGCCGAAATAAAAAATATATCTCGTTCTATCGAGTCCAATTATAAGAAGCTTTGCATTAGGAGAAAAAACTGAAACGGTCCAAAATTGTACAGGAAATGCAAAAAGAGTTGTTGAATCAGAAGAGCCTGCTAAATATTTTAACAAGAGCTCTGAGATGATTATAATGGCGACGAAAAATAATTACACTCTCAGGCTATATTGTTAGCAACTTGAAAATTTTTCTACAAATAAACGAGAATAGCTCATAGGACGGACGTAATGCCTCAATGGCATACAGTTTCTGTGTAGTTTAGCGTTTAAATGTTACTTTTCGATTTATAGATGGCAAGGTTCTTGCAAACAATCCGGGCAGCGTAAATAATATATACTTATCCCGGGCCCAAGTGAATATCGATGGCGTATAAGCAGACGGAACAACAAAGAACTACGTCCTTTGTTGGGGGATAGTATTTAAATTTTTTGATTTTATTGTGGCCATCCGAGTCATCACTAGACAATATAATGGGCTTTATAAATATTCTACTACAGTCAGTGAATGAAGCCGGCGTGAAGCAGATTTTAATGCAGTGCGGGAAATATGCTAAATGTACAAATTGACACTAAGGACTGGTGCTAATGGCAAAAGCTTTACTCCTAAAAAAATATCAAAAGTGCTAATTGCTTTAACAAAATTAATAGCAGTTTTATAATTTTTAAAGCTTTAAAATTGCAAAACGTTAACAATCATTTACTATCTATTTGGCACCTTCTAAATATGTAGAAGAAGCAGAGGTGCTAATTGATTTAGAAAAGTTATTACCAGTTTTATACTTCTTTCATCAATTTCACAATTAACACCACAGCTATCGGTGCTAATTACGAAATATTCATTGCCAATTAGCACCCTTCAAATGGCAGGTGCTAATTGATTTAATAAGTTTTCAACAATATGCGGTTTTGGTGGTAACTTTGCGAAACACCAAAATTACCAATTGCGAAACCTTTACTATTAATTAGCACCCATTTGCCTTCTTCTAAATATGTATAGAACAGAGGTGCTAATTGTTTTAACAAACTTATTAAGAGTTTTATAATTTTGGTGCCAATTTTACAATTAGCACCACAATTTCGCACTCTCCAAATGTATGGAAACGGGTGCTAATTGTTTTAACAAGTTATCAACAATTTTATTAGCAACTTTACAAAGTACCAAAGTCACTAGTTCTAATTTTGAAACCTTTGTTGTTAATAGCATCGATTTGGAACCTTGCAACCATATAAAACAAGCAAAGGTGCTAATTGCTTTGGCAAAATTAGTAGCAGTTTTATATTTTTCAAAACCTTAATTAGCACTGGTGCTAATTGTGAAACGTTAACAATCATGTAGTATCTATTTGGCACCTTCTAAAGATGTAGAAGAAGTAGAGGTGCTAATTAATTTAGAAAAGTTATTGACAGTTTTATACTTTTGGCGCATATTTCACAATTAACGCCACACCTGTCGGCTACGAAATATTTGCTATCAATTAGCATCCTCTAAATTCGTGGAAAGCAGGTGCTAATTATTGTTTTTTTAACAAAATTAGCACCCGTTCCTTCCAAATATGTAATAACACAGAGGTGCTAATTATTTTAACAAACCTGTTAACAGTCCTATAATTTTGGTGCCAATTTCACAATTAGCACCACAATTGCCGATGCTAATTATAAAATATTAGTATCATTAAGTACTCCCCAAATGTATGGAAGCAGGTGCAGGTAGCACTAAAAGCACCAGTATTAATTGGAAACCTTTATTGTTATTTAGCATCTATTTGGAACCCTTCAAATACGTAAAAGAAGCAAAGGTACTAATTGCCTTAGCAAAGTTAATAGCAGTTTTAAAAATTATAAAGCTTTAAAATTATCATTGATGCTAATTGTGAAACGTTAACAATTATTTAGTATCTAGTTGGCACCTCCCAAATATATAAAAGAAGCAGAGGTGCTAATTGCTTTAGCAAAGTTATTAATACTTAGTCTTATAATTTTGACGCAAAATTCACAGTTAACACCACAGTAATTCCCAGTGCTAATTACAAAATATTTACTGTCAATTAGCACCCTCCAAATATGTGGAAAACAGGTGCTAATAATTGTTTTAAGTTTTCAACAATTTTCGGTTTTGGTGGCAACTTTACGAAACACCAAAATTACCAATTGCGAAACATTTACTATTAATTAGCACCCATTTGGCTTCTTCCAAATATGTAATAGAACAGAGGTGCTAATTGTATTAACGTACCTATTAAGAGTTTTATAATTTTGATGTCACCTTTCCAATTGGTACCATAATTGCCTATGCTAAGTATGAAATATTTACCATCATTTAGCACCTTCCATATGTATGGAAACGGGTGCTAATTGTTTTAATAAATTATCTACAACTTTATTGGTAACTTTACAAAGTACCAAAGCCGCCAGTTCTAATTGCAAAACCTTTATTGTTATTGGCTTCTACGTATTTGGAACCATATAAAACTAGCAAAGGTGCTAATTGCTGTAGCAAAATCAATAGCACTTTTATCATTTTCAAAACTTTAAAACTAGCACTGGTGCTAATTGTGAAACGTTAACGATCATTTAGTATCTGTTTGGCACCTTCTAAATATGTAGAAGAAACAGAGGTGCTAATTGATTTAGAAAAGTTATTAGCAGTTTTATACTTTTGGCGACAATTTCACAATTAGCACCACAGCTGTAGGAGTTAATTACGAAATATTTACTGCCAATTAGCATCCTCTAAATGCGTGGAAAGCAGGTGCTAATTGTGTTAACAAAGCTATCAAGAATTTCCTCTTAGCGCCTTCTAAATATGTAAAAGAAGTTTAGGTGCTAATTATTTTAACAGGTTTATTAACAGTTTTATCATTTTTGACAACTGCTAGTACTAATTATGAAGTGTCTGTCAACAATTTCGGGTTCGGTGGCGATTTCCCAAGCACCAAAATCACCGGTGCCAATTTACTGCTATTTAGCACCTATTTGGCACCCTCCAAATAGGTAATAGACGTAGAGGCGTTAATTATTTTAACAAACGTGTTACGATTTCTATATTTTGGTGCTGGTGTTAAATTGGTGCTAAAAGTAGACCATTTTCGTATTGTTTACCGCATATCACCCGCTTCGCGTTCATTAAATTGATGTTGGTAGTTCAAAGCCGAAGCAGTACACCAGTTATTACGGGCATTTATATACAATTGCCTCTAATCTATGTTCTCTTGTATCCCATTGTGAGTGCAATCTCATAGCCGATATCGTAACCCTTATTTTATAAATAGAGGCTGTTTGTAGTACGGTTCACAATATCTCGGCGTTTGTATAGGATGTATACAACGCCCACCTAAATTCATAATGTCGGTAATTCCTCGCTGATGTCTCCTGCGAAACTGGAAGAGCCATTGTTTGGTCTGAACGGCGGCCGATAAACGAAACTATTAAATATTCAGCACATTGCTCGTGTGTCAGGCGAAATTAAACCAAGCTACGGATGATCCCTCTCCGTTGGTAGCTAGCGAATTTTAATGATTTCGATTCGATGTATACCTTTTTTACGCTCAATTTTACCGTGCTATGAAGCAACTTCTATGATGTCCTATTGAATGTCTCAAACTCCTATTGTCTAGTTGGCGATACTTGTAGTTCAATAAGCATACGTCTTGTTCAATGGTCGGGTCAGTTTGTTTATGCAGATACGATCCAGTTTTCTGCCAAGTTCAAGGAAGTAGTAAAGGCGGTCATTGACTAAACGACCTTGCGAGCACATTCTCTCTGCCGCTGCCGCTGCTGCAACATTTTATCTCGTGATTATTACATCAATTTTGCGTGAACTCAATCGGTAATTTTCTAGGATAGATGGATGAGGCGCATTACGAGGGCGCCTCGCGTTTAAAAAGATCCGATGGTAGCGATTTTTGAGATATAAAGTAAACGTTTCTTTACGAAAACTTTTACCACTTGTGTGTGCATAGGATTATGTACAGGATGATCAGCGACTGAAGAAGGTTTGTTTTTCCTTCTGTACAGAGTTTTGACATTTTTATGGAATTATAATCGCTTTGGAAAATATTCTTGTTTTGCCTGTCTTGGCTTGGGCTGTTTTTTTTTTATAACAGAAAGAGAACAGCCAGTTAGGAGAAGTGTTTGTAAATTTATCGTAGTAATATCTGCCATTTGAATAAATCAAACCGGATGACTCAGTGCTCAGTGGAACTGAAATAGTTCCCCCGTTGCAGGGCTCGCCAAGCAATTCGCAAACAGGTTCAATTGCGGGGATCTTGAGAAACATGTTTCAGAGTTTTACATGCGAAGATTAATTAAAACATTCTCTTGTGCTTGTATTTAATTTGTTTATCGGTGCGTGTATTGTACACAGCCATGTGGTAACGAAATGAATTGCTCTTAAAAATACTTCAAAGCAAAGGGATGGGTTTTACATTATTAATAAAAATACTCCGGGCAAAACTTTGCCATACGTGAAGAGAAACCTCTCTTGCAATGTTTCGTTGGATGACCAGTGTCCAGAGTCGCTGATAAGTAGAACAAGCCTCGCTTCTCCACTATGAAATCTTTAAGTAATAAATAATACGTTGAGAGAAACAACTGTTTCTTAATTTATTGACGTTGTGAGTACCCTCTACGACAAAACAAATTATCTCAAATCCTTGAGTACTGTGAGTCGACCTCTTATCTCGACTCCAATAATTTCACATGCTGTTTGGCTAAGTAATAAGTTTAATAGATCAGGTATTTAAAAAGTAAACGGTTAAATGGCATATTTTCTCATCGTTTCCATCTTGCATTTTAATTGCATATTTACAAGCTTATCGGTTAGATCGAATCGCAGATACCGCTTATTATTTATCGAAAGCCCAGCGAAACAAATGCTTAAAATATTCTCCTATGTCCTACACGCCCAACGATTTATACTAATAAAAACGACTTGTGTACGTTTGTGCGAGCCGTTATGAACAATGGAATTTCATCCGTCGGCAATTATGAAACATAATTCAATAATCCGTCAATGTGGATTATTTATCCATAAATCATTCGTTAATATTGCTAATGCAACCGGCCATTAATATCTTCCATCTCGCCGGAGCGAGCTGTTTGATTTCGATGTTCATGCGAATTGTCATTACGTCAAGCTCCGCCAGTAGGCCGGAGAGCTCCAGCGTTCACAAAAGATAAAAGGACAAACATGTAGAAGGTGCTACAAAACCAATTTTATTCTGTTCAGATAATTTTGTGTATAGTAAAAAAATGAGAATACGCAATATAAATTAAAAAGTCACCTCAAACACAGTCCGTTAGAACTCAGGAGGCCATTTTCTCGCTTCCCCACGAGGAAAGCGGAGGCTTAAAACTTACACAACCTAAGAGTAGGCAACCAAATATACACCTTGGGCTCACGTTGGCTGCCCAAGATGCCGCGAGAAGAAAAGCCAATTATTATTAATCTTACCTTAGGTATTCAACCCATTTAACATAAAAGAGAATAAGGTAGATTTATAGGTACGTAATCTATACTTTGTCCCCATTCTATGAGGCCGTTATTAGCAACGAAATTAAGGCCTGACCTGATGCCACCTCGGAGTTATTAAACTCGAACCTCAGTAACCCAAAGCAATTACATTTAAAATATCCTAAGTGATCCATTCCGCTTTTTATGGCTCCAGCATTCAACAAGGACATAAACCGATACTGTTGGAAATTAAGAATAACGGATCGCAAATGTCCGAATCTTTATTTGACCGTGACAAATATTTACAAGAGAACATTGTAGTTTACATCAATCCGCAGCATGTCAGGTTGAAAATTAAACGGTTATTTAGCACGGTCGTAAGAGCGTTTTTGTTAGGACTGAGGCAATTGTTGACGTCACTGGCGTCATGAAATATTTGGTGACAGACCATATAGGATTTTAATACTTGGTAAGATAGCTCTTACCGCTGGAAACTGAAAATTTGGCACGTTTACATAATTTACAGTATAGCCAATATATTTTACCAAGCCATGATTTATCTCACAATTATTGACTCGGCTGCAAAGTAGCAGCTGTCTATAAAAGTCAAGGATAACAAATAGTACGCTTAGTGGATCATATTCATTGATTTTCTTTCGGATGATTTATTTTCCACGTCGGACTCCAGTATTGTTCAGTAGGCAACACACACTTAAATTGTAATAGAGTACCCGCCCACAAAAAGGCCACCAGACACCATGTGCGCAAAAAACTTCTTTGTACCAAAGCCATTTTCCATCAATGCCAATTTAAAGCTCACGCAGTTAAAATGAAATTTATTGCTGCGCTATTATTGTTAGAAACGATTTGCCTCAGTAGGTAGTTATTAGCCACAACAGAAAAATAAAAGTATATGGTACTAAATGCTATGCACAGTCTTTTCCTCCAGACCCTCCAGTTCATAACATCCCCGTTTTTAAAACCAGTCATATGCAGAGCGGTAACTATAAACTAGTCAAACACAGTCTCGTTAGAACTCAGGAGGCCATTTTCTCGCTCCTCCACGAAGAAACCGTCGACCAATCAAAGTTTAAAAATTACACAACCTAAGAGTAGGCAACCAAATATACACCCTGCGTCCACACGGGCTGCCTAGGTTGCAGCGAGAAGAAAAGCCAATTATTAATCTTACCTTAGGTATGCAACCCATTTAACATAAAGGGGATTTCTACTGTTACAGAGCAGGGAATGTAGTAGGGTTAAAATCGTGAAAAAATCTAATCATGGCGTCCATAAAGTGAGCACTCAGTCCACCTAATAGATGATTAGTTTAAGACTTGATTGCTTTATTTTTTACGTTTGATTACATTGTACCGCAAAGTGAAATTGAAATTCATTTCCCGCTCCTTGTCAGCTCACGGTGCGAAAAATCATAAATTTTCCCACCGCCGGCGAACAATGCACCTTCGTGGTTTTGGCATAAAATCCATGGATTACTATATTATAACGCTACCAATTAAAAATCGCACACTACGGCGACGTCTTCCGTTCACACATAGAGTAACCACCTCTGATACTGTTAAACACATGCCTGGTCATTTTACTTTTAACGGTAGCTAATTAAATTTTAATTATAACGCGATAAATATTATTTTTACGGTCGGTTTTAACACAATCGGAATGAATGTGTAACAGAACAGCATTTAGCTCGTCGAGAGCATGTTGTGCATGCGTACAGTTATCCTGTCTTAATTTATTAATGGTAAATTGTTTATCTTTCAGATTATACGCCGAGGGTAATTAAGCCATATGCAGCGGTGATTGTACTTTGTATGCGCATACCGAAAAGTAGAACAGAATGTGATTCTTCCATCGGTTTAAATACGGTTTTCTTTGCATCGAGACACTAGATGTAAATCGGATCGTTAAATTGCTCGCGTATTATTATCAATACCGGGTGATCAATGAAAATGCAAGCAACGATTGGACAGTTAAAAATAAAAATTGTCGAAAAATCGTGTTTTGTGATCTTTAGCTTGCATAATTTTGAAAACCAAGCCCTGTAGAAAAAAATTACTCGCGACTTTTTTGTAGAGAATTGAATTTGCTACAAAAAAGTCCGCGGTGGCACGCCTCTACCGGCCACGCTTTAGGCGTGGGAGTCGATCAAAGTTTGAAGTATATGCTAAATTATTGCCAATACTGTTTTTTCTGCAACGATATAATTATATTTCATTGCAACTTGTATGCATACTTGTGGACGGCATAAAACTGTACTATAAAACGATTAAATCAATTAATTAAAGTTACCGCAGTATGCAGAACTTCAAGAGTAGCTGCGCCATAACCTAACCCAAGGATCATTTCAGCGGGACAGCAAACACGTAAGAAATTCCCAGCGAAATATAAACACAGGAGCAGTTTAACAACTAATAATACTTACCCTCATAACTTTTCGCATACGCGTATCGGCTCAGACAGATTTAATTACGCACCAGAGCTATTAATTACTTCTCCCGTCTTCAAGCATCGCATTTATATGCTAACTTGCTCGAAAATGTTGCGAACAAGCCAAGGCCAATCTCGACACAGCTAGGAGGTTGCAAGCATTAGATATCGGGCATCGTCCAAGGCATTCGTGGTGGATCGCAGTGGGGTTTGTGAAGCCCCCTGGGGGTAATTATCGTGTTTTGCTTCCACTTTTCCATGCTATTTATACACGTGTGTTTGCACTATAAGTGAAGAAGTTCAGAAATAATTATAAGTATTTTAATTTTTTTTCGTCTCGAGTCCAGTGAAAAAAGTTTGTTCAGCCGTCGGCGTTATGCAAAGAGGCTTTCGCAGGCTCGGCGGTAATGTGATAAACGGCCTAATTACTAAGTATTAACTGAAATATTGTTAATCGTCAAAAGGTAATAGTTTATTGCAGCGAGCTACCGCGCATTCGGCTACCCACATTATTAATCGTAAGCGCCCACTGTGCAATATTCATGTTTTTAATATTAAATAAAAATATTGCTGCCATCTATCACTTTCGGTTTCCCTCAAAATTTTATGGGCCATTAAGTTCCTTTACTAATCTCATGAGAGCATTAGTCTTACTTCCAAGTCGGAGATGTGGGATGCCCACTTTCGTATAAGCGCCAAAGAGGGTCTTAAATATATTGTCTTGTTAGACGCAATAATATAAAGCGGCATAAAGCTGCAATAAAGGAATATCATGTTTAAGATATATTTTCTAATAAAAATTGTACGCTGCGCGTGTTTTGTATGTACCTACACGGCGAGTAAAGGCAATTCTGGACATACTTATTATACTATGTAGAGAAGTGCCACAGGGGTCAATATTGGGCCCCTACTTTACGCAATCAATGCATAAATTAACAGCTACTAAGTAGCTTATTTTCATGACGCGATGCTTATAACTTTTTGACGCGATTATTGAATAATTATTAAAAAAGTGACGCAAACAAAATAAATTTGGAGCAATAATTAGTATAGTCTTTCTATTTCCTATTGGAACAGTCAGCCTGATGAGTTTATACCAGGCTCATTTCATTACAAACCCTGTCTGTGAAACCGTTCTTGAATATAACTTGCGCTACCCGTATATATGGTGCAGTCGACCACATGAGTAACCGGCATACATGAGACGATATTTGTGTTTCAATTGGAAATAGAGAGGGTATACTCGACATGCCTTTCTCCTCTTCATTAAAAACCGAATTTATAATCCGCATGAAATCTAGTTATAATAATTCACCCGGCTAAGCATTAATACCCTCGTTATAATTTGTATGTTGGAACACGATGTGTTTCATCTCATTGTTAGACACAGCAGGTTGAATATTTTTACTGAAAACACATTGCGTGAATACCTAAATAGTCGAAAATGTATAGTATTGTTTTATCTCTGTGTGCCGTGGAAAGGCCCGGCTCGCCAAACCGCGGTAAATCCGTTGGAAACGTTCCAGGATATTATTTGGAAAACACCTTTTGTTCCATATTTCTGTAGTTCAGGATTAAAGTAACGAGGGTAAATAGGCGTCAATTGAAACCAGATTTTAGGCTTCTATTCCTCCATAGTTCGAATCATAGCTGTGGCAGATGGCAACGTCGAAGGGATTGGTTCGGTTGATAAAATTCGAGGGGAAACAGATTGTATGAGGTTTTATTTAATTTGCGTGTGAAGCAATTGGACTCCCTCACGCTTCTCAGACAGGGAAGTGCGTAATATAATAAAAACGATCTGGTTCTTTGTTGCAAATTAAAGTTACTGTTTAATTACCGTTTTCTTTTTAAACACTTTCGTGAATGTCGTGTAATATTAGGCGAGACTAATTGTCTCCCTATTTAGATAAGCCAGCTTGTGTAATTTATTTAATACATGTTTGAAACAAATACATTATTTATTTACATTTGGAGGATTTATTTTACGACTGTGGTCGCGGCCAACCACCTTAAAACGTCAATGACACTTTTCGAGTTGAAAATTTTGGTAAATTTGCACATGTTGCGTTTCTTTGTGAAAAGCAGTATATGGCACCGCACATGTGGCGCCTGTTTTAAATTCTTAAGAGCAACTCTTAATATTCAAAAGGAGAAAATATTCTCCATGCAAATATCAATAAATAATAATAATGAAAATTCTAGCTACAAAAAGACATCCTAAAGTCATAAACATGTCATGGCTCAACGGTAGGTAAGACATGTTAATAATAATTCATCAATTTACTGCTGTTTAAGCAACAAAAATATTTCTACATCACGTGTAATTCAACTAAAAACGAGAACAGAATCTATAGTAAGCAAAAAAGTTCGTATTATTATTATTATTGTATATATATACTTATGAACGGTACAACGTTGATCCCGCCCTTAGAACCAAGATAGATGAGTAAATTTAATCACATTTTTTATCTTCTTTACACAGTAGGTAGTTAAGGCATTCATAGGCGCGTTAATGAGCCCAGCCATATACACGAAGATGGGAATAGTACGTTGTTGAGCCCTCCTTAAAATTTGTCCTAAGACAATCATATGTAACCAAATTGTAATGGTATACTCCTCGATACGTTGTTGACGGCGTCATTTTGGGTTTCACAATGACTGTTCGCATATTGAACGGGCTCAACAATGTCTGTTTATATATATTAATGTTTCTTTTCTTGTGTATATAAATTTAGGGCTAGCAATTTAAGAACAACCTGTATTTTCTGCGATTCATCCATCAAGTAATAAAATATTTGTGGCAATGGTAAAAACGTAGCTGCGGTTAGAATTCCTGGCGTACCTAGACGTGAAAATGTTTGCACATTTTGCTGGTACATTACGGCAATCGCAAACTAGGCGAAACTTCGAGGAGTGCATTACGAATCTACAAATTGAATATCGTGCACAACTAATGGGTCGAAAGCTGATCATGGGTGCCGTTTGGAGAATTCCACGGAAATTCAACAAATCCGTTCTTCAACGTAATAAATGTTATAAAATTTGTTGCTTTTACGAACTATTTTTGACGACCACCTATTTTTACCAAACGAATTCATCTCTAGAAACCGAAACTGCCTGTACTAATGATAATGGCGCGACGTCGAGTAAACAAATATAACACTAATGAAGATCCCTCGAGTCCTTGAATCAGGATAAATTTCATCTGGTGTAATTCTCGAGATATATATTCATTTGTTTGCTAAATTAGGTAGTCAGTATACCACCTAATTACATACAGCTGAGTTTTTTAAAGCTGATTCGTTTTATTTCCATTTATAGCACGTTGTCCAAAGAATAAAATTATTGAAAACCAAATTTTAAAAATCATTAAAAATAATAACAGAAATTTTTATTTTTTTTCGTATCCTAAATAATTAACCTTATTATTTATTACATTCAATATTTTTATTTCAATTCTTGTAATAATGACTCGCTTGCATCGCCACAAGCTGCAGGGATTGAAGTATAAAAACAGGTATCGCTGTTCCAACATTTTTTCTCCTATTCAAAATCTATTTATTTTGTCAAAAGAATTCTGCTTATAACATAACAATGAGAAAGCAGACAGACTCAATTTTGTGCTTTGTTCAAAAAGTAATGAGTAAGATGAGAGATTCAATTTTTGAATTTTGTGCCCTGCTTTAAAAGTAATGAGAAAGCTGAGAGATTTAATTTCTGGAATTTTGTGCTTTGTTTAAAAAGTAATGAGAAAGCTGAGAGATTTAATTTCTGGAATTTTGTGCTTTGTTTAAAAATCAATGAGAAAGCTGAGAGATTTAATTTCTGGAATTTTGTGCTTTGTTTAAAAAGCAATGAGAAAGCTGAGAGATTTAATTTCTGGAATTTTGTGCTTTGTTTAAAAAGCAAAGAGAAAGCTGAGAGATTTAATTTCTGGAAATTTGTGCTTTCTTTAAAAAGCAAAGAGAAAGCTGAGAGATTTAATTTCTGGAATTTTGTGCTTTGTTTAAAAAGCAAAGAGAAAGCTGAGAGATTTAATTTCTGGAATTTTGTGCTTTGTTTAAAAAGCAATGAGAAAGCCGAGAGATTTAATTTCTGGAATTTTGTGCTTTGTTTAAAACGCAATGAGAAAGCCGAGAGATTTAATTTCTGGAATTTTGTGCTTTGTTTAAAAAGCAATGAGAAAGCTGAGAGATTTAATTTCTGGAATTTTGTGCTTTGTTTAAAAAGCAAAGAGAAAGCTGAGAGATTTAATTTCTGGAAATTTGTGCTTTCTTTAAAAAGCAAAGAGAAAGCTGAGAGATTTAATTTCTGGAATTTTGTGCTTTGTTTAAAAAGCAATGAGAAAGCCGAGAGATTTAATTTCTGGAATTTTGTGCTTTGTTTAAAAAGCAATGAGAAAGCCGAGAGATTTAATTTCTGGAATTTTGTGCTTTGTTTAAAAAGCAATGAGAAAGCTGAGAGATTTAATTTCTGGAATTTTGTGCTTTGTTTAAAAAGCAAAGAGAAAGCTGAGAGATTTAATTTCTGGAAATTTGTGCTTTCTTTAAAAAGCAAAGAGAAAGCTGAGAGATTTAATTTCTGGAATTTTGTGCTTTGTTTAAAAAGCAAAGAGGAAGCTGAGAGATTTAATTTCTCGAATTTTGTGCTTTGTTTAAAAAGCAAAGAGAAAGCTGAGAGATTTAATTTCTGGAATTTTGTGCTTTGTTTAAAAAGCAATGAGAAAGCTGAGAGATTTAATTTCTGGAATTTTGTGCTTTGTTTAAAAAGCAATGAGAAAGCTGAGAGATTTAATTTCTGGAATTTTGTGCTTTGTTTAAAAAGCAATGAGAAAGCTGAGAGATTTAATTTCTGGAATTTTGTGCTTTATTTAAAAAGCAATGGGAAAGATGAGAGCCTCAATTTTGTGCTTTGTTCAAAAAGTAATGCATTTATGCTAACTTTTACTATTAGCAAAAGTTTTTTCTTCTTGTTTTTGGTTTATTTAATTGAGCCCGTAAATTCCCGAATTATCACCCCGTACATCCATCACGAGCACAAAGAACAAAATTCAAGGGTTTATATTATTATTGAATTAATAATAATCAGAAAAAAATTCATGTGCCGGTTTAGAAAAAGAATTTTAAAGCAGACTGCTTAACAAATCCATGTAATGAAAATTTATGATAAAACTCGCATTTTTTGCTACTAAAGAATATTGTATGTGTGTGGAGCAAAATCCAACGTCAACGCAGTGCCCAGCTACATTAATCCAAATAAATGAACTTCCATTAGACTCGTAAAAATGATGTGCTTTAATATCCATTTTTTATTGGGACGTAAAGCCTAACGGAAAATTAAATATGTGTTGCGTACACACGATGAAACGAAAACATAATTAAAATTACTCTCATTGGTCGTGTTTAAAATTCAGCAAAATGAATTTTTGTGTACGCAATTTTATTAGACCGTTCCCAGCCTTCCTGGCCCCGTTTTATCCGAATATTGAGCGTGTGTGTCCGTTGTGTAAAATAATAAACGAGATACAACCTTACCGAAAATTTTCTTCAGTTTTAGTACGTTGACAATTCGTTTCGATTTATTCCGCCGTTCGGCACGCAAGCCAGCCGCATTATTTCCGTAAAAGACAGCAAGTACAGTTCAAAGCAAACATGGCCATTAGACAAAACGTGCGACAACAGAGTTGAAAAAAAAAATAAACCGCTAGTCGAACACATGCAATGATCCTAAATCCTGAATCCTAACAGTTTTCGCTTCACACACACCTACAAAGCGAAAATTACAGACGGGAATAAGTCACATAATAACGCAATTACCGAATTATTATTATATGAGAATTTCGGATAGTTGGTTATTCACTTCGGTAATTTGTGCACGGACGTGACCGTGTGCCGTTAGACGACAAATTTAAGCTATGAGAAGTATGCCTAGAGGAACAATGCATTGTTCGTGTTTATACACAGATATATTAATAAACCGTACATATCGTTGACAGCTGGATGATACGCAAATTTTCGTATTATTATTTAACAGCTAATTGCAGTAGCAAAATGATTCTAGAAGCTAGCCTAGGTTGGACAACTGACCCTGTATGAAAGTATATTTTGATATCGAAATTTTTTTGGAATTTTTTTTGTAGATATCGGGCAAAAAGTGTGGGGGAGGAGGAGGAGGAGGGAGAGGAGGAGGAGGGGGAGGAGGAGCAGGAGGAAAGAAAGTTTAGGTCCTGTGGGGTTTCCGGATACAGGCCCTGCGGGCCTGTCAGGAGGAGGGGGAGGGGAGCAGGAGGAGGGGGAGGGGGAGCAGGAGGAGGGGTAGGAGGAGCAGGGGGAGGAGGAGGAAAGAAAGTTTAGGTCCTGCGGGGTTTCCGGGTACTGGCCCTGCGGGCCTGTCAGGAGGAGGAGGAGGATAAAGAAAGTTTGGGTTTCTTCTTTAAAATTGAAATAAAAATTATATTTAAATCAGACCCTGCGAGGCTGTTTTTTACAATCTAAAAAAGAACGTTTGGATGTACAGACTCTATCGGTTGGCTGTACAGATCCTACGGGGCTGTTTGTTGAAAAAATGTTTTTCAAAAATTGTTTTTAGAAAAATATTTTCGAGTAGAGCCCCTTAGGGGCTGCCTGTGGTTGAACAAATATGTTTCTTTCGTTAACAGTTTAAAAAAATTATAGTAATAATAAACAGCGCGTCAAAGATGGGTTTGCAAAATTTCAAAATATTACGAAGAGGAGGAGGAGGAGGAGGAGAGATAAAGAAGGTTTAGGATTGCTTCTTTACAATTACAAAAAAAAATTAAATTTAAATCAGACCCTGCGGGGCCGTTTTTACAATCCAAAAAAATGTTTCAGCGAGGCTGTTTTTTGAAAAAAAAATTCTCCAAAAATTTGCG
The DNA here is from genome assembly GCA_963680705.1 of Rhagium mordax. Taxonomy (NCBI): domain Eukaryota; kingdom Metazoa; phylum Arthropoda; class Insecta; order Coleoptera; family Cerambycidae; genus Rhagium; species Rhagium mordax. The sequence goes on from OY796665.1 coordinate 2,301,160, forward strand.
GCTCCCATAATAAGTTTTTCCATGTGGCTGCGATACTCGAAGGATTCAATGTATTCAAAGCGAGCGTTGTGAGAAACGCCTTTAAAATAAAGTAAATTCTTAATTAGAGTGCTTTTAACCGTGAAAATATTTGAGATGCTTTACGAGATAAGTAAATAATACGATGGTCCGCAGTTATTCTTATGTATTTTAATAAACAAACAAGTATTCTGTTTGAGGTAACATACCAAACAAATACTTGCTGTGGTTTTATTGCGGCGGCAACAAAGGAAAAGGTAATATTTAGAGATGTAATATTTACTTTGTGGCGATTAAGAAGAATAACTCGAATTACTGGATTTCTTGAAAATCAAACACGAATTTTGGAATCGAGAGCGCGCAGTTGGGGTAGGTCGGAGAATAATTTCTAATTGTGTAAGTCCAAACTAGTCAAAAGCAGCTTAATTTATACAGTGAGTGCCTCGGGGGATACGTTCGAGACGACAGCTCGCTGCCATTTCCAAACATGGTTACCACTACGGTTTGGCGAAGACACTGACAGGTTGCCACTCCAGAGCTTTCATAAATGATAAATCATTTGATCAGAGGATTTGTTCCCTGTTGGATTTTGAGCGAGCTAGCAACATGGTTTCGCTCTAACGCTACTTTATTTCTAGAGAGACTACCCTGAATTTCCATCGATTACATCAGAAATATTCCAAAATACAAATACCAAATTTCGCAGGTCATCCAAAACAAACGAAGCAACAATTGGGATCACATTTAAAACATCGCCGTTTGGTCCAAGCCCCGATAAATGTAATGACTGTAACCACTTAATAAATTGGCAAAAAGTCGACCAAAATCCCTCGGGGTGTCACATAATCACTTTGCGTTCGATAAAAACTGTACCTCCAGCCGGAGCGCTCTCGGGCAAATCCGATAATCAGTTTAGTATGACAAGCAGGAAATAAGGGATAATCTAATCACATTTCGGTTTCATTCCGTGTAAATGTCCAAAGACAACAGCGGCGATGCCGCACGTACAATGCCTTTATACGGGGGTGGCTTTGTGTACGGAATAATGACAGTGGGTGTCACCTGGAAGCTATTCTCCTGATGGGATCTTCAACCAATCGGATTATTGTTTTCGCTCGGCGTTTTAATGGATTGCGTTTTATTTTATTGCAAAGAAATTACTTTATTTAACTGACAGGAATGTGCAATTCGTACATTTGTTGACAGGCTCTTTGTGGTAGCAACCTTCACACCCATTAACTAAATTACGCTGCATAATTTAGGTGATTTGGCACAAGTGTGCCATTTCACTTAAACCTGAAGAGAATAGGGGGAAAAAATTAATATGTGCTACAACTTTGTTCCACAATTATGAAACTTCCTCATCAAAATACAAATGACGATGTGAGACATATGCTGGAACAGGGATTACTGGATTAAGTTCGACTCAACAGTGCAAGAATATCATGCACGTAGAAGGATAAATAGAACTTGCGTTTATTTTACTCGCTTTGTTCACAAGGAATGGAGTTTTGTTTACCAGTGCACCTACAATACGAAAACGTGCTGGAATATTTCCCCACAATGCACACTTGTGTAACTGTTTATGTTTTCAAGTGGAAAATAAACACTCTCTGTTATTAGAAGTATGTTATGTGTTTAACGAGGAACTCTGGAATCTTTACGGTACGTAAGTTTTAGTCCAGACACTTGGATATATGGGGTGTTCTAAAAAATTGAGAATTTTGGCTTGATCATCGGCAGAGCGATTTTTCCCGAGGATTAATATGCCTTGGCCTTCCAGTTGTCCAGACCTTGACCCCCTTGATCAATCTTGTGGACTCCAGGAGCATATGCGGTAACTGAGTTGTGTAGAAGTGCGACGGAGAATTTTGAGTGTCTAAAAGGAATCAGCTGTTTTCTGTTCAATATTACCAAAATCTGGTTTTATGTACTTTTAACTAATTCTCTTGATACGTACGACAGTTATTAAGTGGTATCTCTCCTCCTCCTCCTCCGTCGCCTCCTCCTCCTCCTCCTCCTCCTGCTCCTCTGCCCCCACACTTTTTGCTCGATATCTACAAAAAAATTTCAAAAAAATTTCGATATCAAAATATACTTTAGAGGGTCAGTTGGATTAACCGCCTGGTACGTTCAAAGGGCCTGCTAACTATTATTTATCCGCTGTTGCGTTGCATATAAGCTATTCGAGTAATGGAACTGAATACATGAGGATTCCAATTAATTTGCGGTCGCATGCTGCATATCCATAATTTGCATTGTCGGTTTGAAGTGCCAGATTATCAGGCGTTAAATATCTGATGTGTTTAGAATTAAGCTAGCAATAATTAATATTTAAACAGATACCAACAAATCAATAATTAACATGATTAATTCGTAAGTAATTAATTTGAATGCTCTAGAAATTAAATTTATTGCTAAAAGTATACTGCTAGCCGTATAATCAACTCGACCTGGTATCGTAGTCAACCACATCTTTCGGTGGCTCCCAACAAAGGCTGCAAACTCGGGGCAATTCTAGAACTATACGTCTTAGCCCTTCACATAATTTACATAATCCCATAATTTCTCCTCTATGTAACAAATATACGCCTGACAAACGTAACCAATAATAATAATATATCATACTGATTTACGCAATCGTAACTAGTCTAGTGGGCCAGAATACAGTTACAACCATAATTATGTAAATGAGAAAATTAAGAGAAAACACTATGCTAACGTTAAAAACACTTGAATGTGTTAATGACAATAGCATAAATTGTGTCATTACAGTAGTAGCAAGTTTAATGTTTAAAGTGTTTTGATTTACTTGTTCAAACAAAACGATTGATTGAAAATAAACATAATGCTTCGTTTGCTAGAGAACTATAAGTGGATTCGATCGTTCTCTTAAAGCAATATGTTATCGAGGAATAATCCTAAGTAACTAAATTTTCAGTAGACTTATATACAAGGCGTCCCAAGGCGAATATAATATAATATAAATATTTAAATAATCAAATGTTCAAATGTTCCAACGTTTCAGTGTTGAAAAGTTCATATTTTGAAGTATTTAAATGTGCAAATATTAAAATATCCATATCTTCAAAATGTTTAATTATTCTAATATTCACATGTTCAAATATTTAAATGTTTTAACGTTTTCATGTTGAAAAATGAAAATGTTTAAATGTTCAAATATTTCAACGTTTCAATGTTAAAATGTATAAATATTTAAGTGTTAAATGTTCAAATAATCAAATATTCAAATGATTGATTGCTGAAATGTTCAAGTGATTAGATATTTAAATATTTAAATGCTCAAATGTTTCCAACATTTTAATTTAAAATGTTTAAATGTTCAGATTTTTAAATATTCAATCCTTCAAATGTTTCAACATCCCAATCTTCAAATGTTCTAGTATTTAACTGTTTAAATGTTCAGATATTCAAATGTACAAATGTTTCAACGTCGAAACGTTCGTACGTGTAAATGTTCAGATATTCAAATGTTTAAATGCTCATATATTCACATGTTCAAATGTTCAGATAATCATATGTTCAAATATTAATTAAATGTTCAGATATTCAAATGTTCAAATATTTAAATAGTCAGAGAATCAAACGTTCAAATATTTGAATAATCAGATATTCAACTGTTGAAATGTTTAAATATTCAGATAATCAAATGTTCTAATGTTTCAACGTTTCAATGTTGGGTAGTTCATATTTTGAAGTATTTAAATGTTCAGATATTAAAATATCCATATCTTCAAATGTTGAATTATTCAAATATTCACATGTTCAAATATTTAAATGTTTCAGCGTTTTAATGTTAAAAAATTAAAATGTTTAAAAGTTCAAATATTCCAATATTGAAATGTCCAGATGTTTTAATCTTGAAATGTTCAAATGTTTCAACGGTTCAATGTTAAAATGTTTAAATATTTAAATGTTTGATTGCTGAAATGTTCAAGTGATTAGATATTCAAATATTTAAATGCTTAAATGTTTCAACATTTCAGTTTAAAATGTTCAAATGTTCAGATTTTTAAATATTCAATCCTTCAAATGTTTTAACGTCCCAATATTCAAATGTTTAAGTATTTAAATGTTTAAATGTTCAGATATTCAAATGTTCAAATGTTTCAACGTCGAAACGTTCGTACGTGTAAAGTTCAGATATTCAAATGTTTAAATGTTCATATATTCACATGTTCAAATGTTCAGATAATCATATGTTCAAATATTTAAATATTCAGATATTCAAATGTTCAATAAATATTTAAATACTCAGAGAATCAAACGTTCAAATATTTGAATAATCAGATATTCAAATGTTCAAATATTTAAATACTCAGAGAATCAAACGTTCAAATATTTGAATATTAAGATATACAACACCACCACAAAAATTAGACAACCCCCAAATCCAAAACCTGTCCGGAAGGGGGCTACACATTTGAAAAAACGCAGACAACAACTGTTGAACTGTTTAAATATTCATATAATCAAATGTTCAAATGTTTAAATGTTCAGATTTTCAAATATTCAATCCTTCAAATGTTTCAACGTTAAAATGTTCAAATGTGTAAATGTTCGAATAACCAAATGTTCAAATATTTAAATTTTCAGATATTCAAATGCCAAATGTTTCAACTGAGGTTTCAATGTTTCAACATTGCATTGTTCAAATGTTTCAACGCTTCAGCGTTAAAATGTTCAAACGTTTAAATGTTCAGATATTCATATGTTTAAATATTTAAATGTTCAGATAATCAAATGCTCAAGTGTTCAAACGTTTAAATGTACGTATATTCAAATGTTCAAATGTTTGTAGTTAATTTTGCTTTATTCCTTGGGTTGTACTCAATATTCAAGAGAAGAATGCCTTAGAAAATCCCAGCGCAACGCTTCAAAACTGTACTACGGAAAATGTGGGCCGCATAGGTTTTATTATCTTCTAAATATAGCAAACACGACGTTGGGTTGCGGTTTTTTCCCCGACATTAATTACCCGATCCCTATCTTCCATGCATCATCTGCGTAAATTACATTATGTGGTTAACAAACGAGACAGAAGAGCGAAAACTTGTCCCTGCACTTATGCGAGCGTCGTCGCTCGTAACCCGTTCCCATTAGAATGCAGATTTTAGCAAGTAAAAACCGCTTATATTCAATAAACAGCTTAATTAACTAGCTGTTAAGAAAACCTCTATGAGACGGTGACATTGCTCGGCGGTTTTTGCGGCAATAAAATGCAAGTGGCAGTGACGTAGAAGCAACTGGATCAAGTTCAAAAATTAATACGTATCTACCTAACTGGCGCAGCTGATCTGCTAAACTGTTTTTTCGACGGAAATTCCATCCCTATGTCTTGCTTTTGGACCACCACTACAATGTAGTTGTTCTTATTATGTATGCCCCTCGTCCGGGCAACACCACTGGTGACCGTAAACCGGAAAATTCTTAGGCGAAAGTAATCTTACTTGTACCTCTTTCAATGCATGTCTGCCCAGAACTTTGCAGAAGTTCTTGGCCATAAATTGACAATGGGGAGTGCCTGAAATATGCAGGAGCTTAACGACTTTGCTACCAAACTTTCCGATCGCATTTCCTTAATGCACGCCATACATGCAGCTCTGTATCCTTTAATCCTGGCTGTTTATGCTTTTTAATTTAATTTGTTCCAAACGTACACAAAAGCCATTCGTCGTTCCGAATATTTCAATTCAAATTACCGCCTAGCTCCCGGGCAAAAGTCAATTTTAGCATCATTCGCGGGTCCGTGCAATTTAAATAAACATTTCCATTTGATTACAGGTATACTGAATAGAATGGACTAAGGCTGATTTTTTTCATGGTGAAATACTGTATACGACCGAGTTGATGCATACGTTTTAAATAAAACACATTATCACACAGATCTACCGTTGCAAATTGCCTTTAAATATATTATTTCTAGACATCACAGATGTTGGACATGCAAAATACTATTTAAAAGCGGAAACCGAAGGTCATTGATTTTATGTTCTTACGGTACAAAATATGTAGCATACATCTACTTAAGTTCAATTATAAATGCTTGCACGTATTATCGGTATTTCTTTGCTTAAAGGCGCTTTTCAGGTGTTAGATGTTAAAATAAAGTTTTCATGTTCGCACTGCGTTACTGATTGACATCTTATCTGTTATTACAGCCCGCCCGTTAAGAAAGCATAGAGGAAGAGAAAATGCAAAAATGCTCGTGCTGGATTAACTGTTTATCCCAAGGGATGAGCGTCACCTTGTAATACAAGCAACGACGAATCCGTTTATGACCACGCGATGGAGCTCTTGGTATTAGGGAATGCAAATTTCATGTGGGACTGAATCGTTTTCAGAAAGATTACGTCCCGGGAATACGTATATACGTGCCATTATTTCATGCAGAAGAAACCACAACAAGATATAATTAAAAGTGTACCCAATATTAAAGAATTATATTTTTAACAGTTAGCTGGGTTAGCTGTTAAGACCGCTCGCTACCTTGTAGGAAGGCATAACAAGCGTGAAAATTTCAAAACGGATTAAAGAAAAACACAAAACTATTTTAAAGAGTTTTTTTTCTTAAGGTTAATTATAAAATAGCCGCGTCATGGTCGGGTTTGCGATATCAAAACAAAATATTTTAAAGACAACAACAAGTTTCAGGACGCCACAAAAGAAACTGTTTCCTAATAGTTCTGTGGTCAGTAAAAACCTTCCCAAAAGAACACATCGAAGTGTCCAATAAGACAGGAAACAAATTAAATTGGATGGTAAATTTATCTAACAATTTAATTTACTATTTAGATGAGTACTTCAAAAATATAGTGCATGCTGTTGCTCAGATTTAATCCAGTGTTCCTGTCCTATTATTTACAGTCTAGCTGTTTTGCTGTGTTTCAGTAAAATCGGCCCATGCTAGCAATACTGTAATTCTTCCCCGGATTTCCTTTTAATTAAAGCAAGTGGCTGTTACCCAGGCCGTATAATTGCGCTATTTATTGAAGCAGTGGATAGGCTACATTATAAACAGAGATAGGGGTTGCAAATCTATTATTGGTGCGATAAATTTGATCCATTTGTCAGCGGGACGAAGCTCCACTGTGCCACCCAAATCAGTCTTCAAGGTAAAGTTTAATCAGAAATTTTTTTTAATTGAAAGAAACGATATATAAAGAAACATAGTCATTAAATCGGAAAATAAACCAAATAATATCCAGTCAGGTATGTTTAAATTACTCTCGATGAGTTGCCAGTTTATCATTATGTAAATCGCTTCAGAAGAGAACATTTGTATCCTTTGATCTAACCAAGTCGTCTGCATATGAAAACTGAAAGATTTCCGATGCCTGACCCTTGTCAATAAATGGATAAAGTCCGACTTGGCAATATTTTCATATCTGGAAGGCTCGAACATGTTATTTATTCACGTTTTCACGCGTATAAGATTGACATATAAGATAGTACACAAAAAGCACAAATCGAATTCCAACCCCTGTCTTTCTATTTTTTTAGATTTTTATTTAACAAGAATACATATTTACGTAACGTTCCCTTTATTGTCTTTAGAGAGAATCCCTTCGCGCAGCCCTCCGCTGGAGAGAGGTATATTTTTTAATTAAAATGTTTAGCCACCTTCCAGAACAATGTTCCTCAGAACGTTTAGGGTTTAATTATGCGAAGGAGCGCGCCTTACAAATTTATGTACAGTCCTGATCAAGAAACAATTTTAAATCCGAATAAAAGTAAACTCTAAACGCTCAAATATTCAACCATAAATTCCTAAAAATCAATAAAAAGTCAAAACCTGTAAGGTTTATACCGATTGAACTTAAATTCTAAAACCTTAGACCCATAAACCCAAAATTCGCAAACCTTAAACCCATACACTCAAAACATATAAACCTTAAATTCATAGATAGTAAGGACTCGGTCTCCATTTTGTATTTCATTTCATTTTTATATTTTTTGGATTTATGAGTTTATGCTGGCTTTTCTGAGGTTGATAATATCTTCGCGTTTAAGCAATTGTTTAAGTACTTGAGGTTTAAAGGCTTGGGGTTTAAGTGCTTGAAGTTTGGAGCCTTAAGTATTTCAAGTTTAAGGGATTAGATTTAAGGCCGTATAGTTCAAGGGGTTTAAGAGTTTGTGGTTAAAAGGCTTGAAGTTTAAAGGTTTGGGGTTTAAACACTTGGAGTTTAAAGGCTAGGATTTAAAGGCTTGAATTTCAATGGGCTTAAGAGGTTGTGGCTAAAGTGCTTGAAGTTTAGAGGCTTGGGGTTTAAGAACTTGTAGCTAAAGTTTAGAGCCTTGGGTTTAAGGACTTCGAGTTTTTGGAATTGAGTTTAAAAGCTTGAATTTCAAGGGATTTAAGAGCTTGTGGTTAAAGACCTGCAAGGTGAGAGACTTGGGGTTTAGGGACTTCGAGTGTAAAGGATTTAATTTAATGGCTTGTAATTCAAGGGATTTAAGAGCTTGTGGCTAAAGGGCTTGAAATTTAAAGGCTAGGGGTTTAAGGGCATAAAGTTTAAGAGCTTATACAAAAGGTGTTTAAGAGCTTGTGGTTAAAAGGCTTGAAGTTTAAAGACTTCGGGTTTAAAGACAGAGTTTAAAGGTTTCGATTTAAAGGCTTGAATTTCAATGGGTTTAATAGGTTGTGGCTAAAGTGCTTGAAGTTTAGAGGCTTGGGGTTTAAGAACTTCTAACTCAAGTTTAGAGGCTTGTGTTTAAGGACTTGAAGTTTATGGGATTGGGTTTAAGGGCTTGGATTTAAAGGGATTTTTGGTTAAAGAACCACTAGATTAGAGGCTAGAACTTCGAGTTTAAAGGATTGAATTTAAAGGCTTGTAATTCAAGGGATTTAAGAGCTTGTGGTTACAGGGTTTGAAGTTTAGAGACTTGGAGTTTAAAGGCTCTAAGTTCAATGGATTTAAGAGCTTGTGGCTAAATTGCTTGAAGTTTGGAGACTTGGGGTTTAAGTTTGGGGCTTAAGGACTTGGAGTTTAAAAGTTTTGTTTTAATGAATTGTAGTTCAAGTGCTTGGGATTTAAGAACTTGGGCTTGGGATGTAATGGGTTTAAGAGCTTGTGATCTGGAGTTTAAGAGCTTGTGGCTAAAGTTTATTTGCGTGGGGTTTAAGAGCTTGTGGCTAAAGGACTTGAAATTTAGAGGCTAAAGGTTTAAGAATTAAGGAATTGGAATTAAGGGCTTATAATTAAAGGGGTTTAAGAGCTTGTGGTTAAAAGTCTTGAAGTTTAAAGGATTTGGGGTTTAAAGACTTGGAGTTTAAAGGCTATGATTTAAAGACTCGAATTTCAATGGGCTTAAGAGCTTGTGGCTAAAGTTTATTTGCGTGGGGTTTAAGAGCTTGTGGCTAAAGGGCTTGAAATGTAGGGGGTAAGGGTTTAAGAGTTCGAATACATTAGACAAGTGTGTGCATCCTCCTTTCTAAGACATATTTCTGCGGTCTCAACTTCGTAAAAGTTGGCCATCCATTCACTCTCAATAAACAACTGTTAATAAAAGTAAGAGAAACAAAAAGAATGTCGCGGCAGAAGAATCTTGCACATTATGCAAAGAATGTGGAACGTTGTACCGATACTTTATTGGAACGCTCGAAACGGTTTAGTTTCTTACAAAATGATATCTTATTCTAATGTTGCTCTGCAGACAATTCAGGTATCACAGGTCAACGCCAGGGTCGGCCTTAGGCCAGATAAAACATAAGAGAAGAGAAGTTTTAAAGGTGATACAAGCCTTTTTGTCTAAGTAATATTTTCGCCACGACTGTACCATTAAAAGAATGGAGCTGTCAGACTTCGTACCATCAACTATTACTAACCAGCAATTATCTTTATCACGTTACGCGTGACTCAAACAATGACAAAATTATTTCGCGCCATTCTAACGTTTTTTTTTTTTACACTAATGGCTTTTGTTCATAATCCCTTTTATGATCCCTGCCGTATTAATAGTGCCTCCATTTATGCAGACAGTAATGGGCATTTAATGTTGCAAGCTTTAGATACGCACGTACTTAAGTCCGCAGGAGTCTAGCACCTCGGCAACAATGCCCATTCAGGATTAACTGTTGATCTGGGATAATGTCCAGCCAGTGTTCCATCGATCTGCGCTAAATCATGAATGTCAGATGGCTGAAGTGTTATTCTAGGCTATTGACTAGATGACGAGATTAGGTCTGTTGCATTTGGTATTAATTTCTTAAGAAATACTGTTTGAGCCATAATTTTGCGCGGCAAATTTCACTTCCAATTTTTAGAGTTAAGATAGTGGGTTATTTATATTTTTTACATGATAAAATTATTGTTTAATAGGTAGCTAATTAGGAATGAAAACTGTAGCCCTTTATAACTGAGTTGGTTTTCGTTTGTCCATTTTTTGTTATTTGTTACTAAAATAAAATGTTCGTTCTGCTTTTTTTACAGGTCTGCATGGCTTGCCAAATTGCCGAACTTTTGCAAACAAATTGAAACACCCCCTTCAACCCCTCTGGTTCTTGGTAAGAACAGCATATTATTTATTGATTTATACATTGATTAATTATAAATTCAATTCCTCTTATTTTTCTTTTAAACATTTCTTATTTAAATATCTCAGATGTCTCGTATGGTTACTAAAACACATACAGCAACTGTAACAATACGGTAACAGATAAAAATGAGGGTTAGGTTTGGGTCACTGGCCTACGTCACGCTCGGCTCGGTTCGTATCTCCTAGGCAACTTCTCAATGCGCATGATCCCCCACTGAACAAAGCCGCGCCTCCCGTAGAGGGTATAAATAGGGCTCGGGCCAACAGAGTTCACTTCGCTTCAGAACAAGAGCAGGATAAGATGGTGAAAATGTTAGAATTTCGAAATATTCAACGCCGAAGAGAGCTCTTCTACAAAACTGTAATTTGCTTTAATTATTTAATTAAATCTTCTTCTAATATAACAGTGTCATAGAATGTGCAAAAGATATAAAAAAACGCAATAAACCGACGGCCAAGAGTCATCACTAGTTTTTTTGTCTGTATTTTACCATCTGTCACCACCTAACTGTTCTATAATTTTGGATTAAGACATTAATCGTTGGTTAGGCTAAAGTTCAGAATACATTAATAATAACTAGATGTGTTGCCTAATTAGAAATGCCAATTTGTTTTCGCGCTGGACATAAAACACATGTAAAATTATAATAACAGATGTTTACTACTGAGAATAGACACGTAGGTGGACAAAAAAATGGAATGAATAAATTCTCCAAATCTGATAAAGATTTTGCATTTAAATCCCACTGTTTAGGGGCTTGATGTTTAGAGGCTCCAACTCTCAAGGGCTTGAAGTTTACGAGTTTGTGGCTAAATGGTTTAAAGTTTAGAAACTTGGAGTTTAAAGGTTTGGATTTAAGGGCTTGAAACTCAAGGGGTTTAAGGGCTTGTAGATAACGGGCTTGTAGTTTAAAGGCCTGAAGGTTTAAGGACTTGGAATTTAAGGGTTTCGATTTATTAGATTGGAGTTCAAGGGCTTGGGGTTTAAAACCTTATTGCTAAAGTGCTAGAAGTTTAGAGGTTTGAGGTTTAAGGACTTGGAGTTTAAGGTTTAGATTTAAAGGTTTGAGGTTCAAAGGCTTGGAGTTTAAGAGTTTGACTGAAGGAATTGAAGTTTAGAAGCTTGTTTAAGGGTTTGGATTTCAGGGTTTTGAGCTCAAGGGGTTTAAGAGCTTGTGGCTAACGGGTTTGTAGTTTAAAGGCTTGAAGGTTTAAGGACTTGGAGTTTAAGGGTTTGGATTTAATAAATTGGAGTTCAAGGGCTTGAGGTTTAAGACCTTGTGGCTAAAGTGCTTGAAGTTTAGAGGCTTGAGGTCGAAGGATTTGGAGTTTAAAGGCTTGGAACTCCAGGATTAAGGCTTTGGGAGTTTATGGCTAAAGGCTTGTAGTATAAGAATTTGGAGTTTAAAGATAGGATTTTATGGGCTTTAAAGGCTTGGGTTTTAAGAGCTCAAGATTTAGAGGATTGAAATTTAAGAGTTTGAAGTTTAAAGGCTTGTAGTTTAAGAGCTTGTGGCTGAAATGTTCGAAATTTAGAAGCTTAAAGTTTTAAAGGTTTTGATTTAATGGCTCATCCGAATACATTACAACAAGGTTAGGTTGATTGGGTTTTTGTAAACAATTTTACTTATTTCATAGCCTAACATCTATTAAGCGTATACGTTACTTATATTCATCTTAATTAATCCTCAAATTAGATGCGTCACGCATGTTAGAATTTAATCCGGTTAAGTTGTTTGAATATTTAGTCGCATAACTATCGAAAACGTTAATTAACATCTCGCAGAGCACGAGTAGGTATTTATCATTGTGTAGATTAATTTGTAATAGATTCTCCAGCCTACAGAATGCTCAAAGCTCGGCGTAATATTTAGATTAATTGATATGGATACATCTAATCCGTCTTTATTATTTATATGTGGAATCGTGGAAACAATTTACAAATTGATTTTTGATTAATGTACATATTGGTTTGTGACTATAATTAAACATTTACGTTAACCAACTGTTAATTTAAATTAATTTTTTAACTGTTTAAACAAATTAGCTACTACAGTTATGTGATCTAGATCGTCCAGATTTATGAACTAGATTTACTAGAGCTGTGTAGATACAGTCTTAACGAGATAAAAAAAACGTTTATTTTAGTAGCAAAACGAAACCGAACTTGCCTTCACTAATAGTCCCCTTTTCGTAGTCTCTGTTTGTTTTCCTTTTACTCTCATTAGTTGTCGGTGTATCATTTGTAGTTACTTAACTTCTCCTTTACTTTCATTCTCTATCTTTCCATTTCCTCCTGCGGCCTCGTGCTGTTATTTGTAACTAACCCTTTTAGCTCCAATAATCCATTATTCGTTCGAATTTGTTTGCATTTCTGTAGTAGTAACGTGGCAGTCGGAATAATTATTTTAAAGGTCGTCAAAATATTTGTTTTTTTTTTTCCTTAACAAATTCGCTGTATCAACAAATGAGTGTAAGGATAGAGGAGATTCTTAGTTCAAACGTTAACCAACTGGTTAAGCCAAATGTTTTTAAAGACGAGGATTCATACTTTGTATGGCGAAACATTCAGTACTGCTGATTTTTAACTGCTTGCAGTTGCGTTACGTAAAATCACCAGCAGGAATGTCAAACGCGCCTGATCGCCGTGACATTGGCCTCCTAATGAAGTAGTAACGCGTAACATGGGGTCGTGGTCAGGCCGGCCGCGAGTGTGCGGGGGTCGGCGACAGCGGCAGTAAAACCGCAGAAATTCTATCGCAGGAGAGAGAGCTGGCAGCGCTGGAGTATGCATTCGTGCGTGACCTACGACACCGAATTCCCCGGACACACTCGCGCTTGCCTTGCCCGCTTCCTGCTTTGGCGTTTCGCTATGCAGGACGGTACGGGAGAACGCTAATTGCACTTGCTGGATCACGGCAATCGTTCATCAATAATCATTATCAAAGTTACGATTGGTAGGAAATAAGCCACTTCAATGTTTCTCCTCGATACATCTTCAAATTCCTTAAATACGGTGGATTATCGCACGAGAGTTGCAAACTTACCTCTCGAAATACTCACTAAGGCAAGTGCACTAGTTATTGTCATGTTTACAATGTCATCACTCACCAAGAACTCCCCAGTCCATTCATCCTATAATAGATGGCAAAGGATTGGATGAATATAAAGAAGACAATAATCAATAATACATCCTGTTTAATCGCACAAATTCTGTCCTATTAAATAATTATTAGGCCATCAAATTGAAAAGTATATTTCAATATTTTTCTTTGATACATCATCAAATTCCTTAAATTTGAAGAATTATTGCACCAGATTTGCAAACGGGGCTAAGAAAACTTACCTCTTGAAATACTCACTAAGGTAAGTGCGCTATTTATTGTCATGTTCTCAATGTTACCACTCACCAAGAACTCCCTAGCCCATTCTATAATAGATGGCAAAGTCTAGAATCAAGGCAATCAAGAATTACTACTGCTTTTAGATGATTACAAAGAACACGATAATTGATCCTGTTTAATTGCACAATTCTGTCCAATTAGGTCAACAAATTGAAGAATATTTTTCAATGTTTCTCTTCGATATACCTTCAAATTCTTTAAATATGATGAATTGTTGCACGAGAGTTGCAGACAAGATCAAATAATTACTTCTTGAAATACTCACTAAGGTAAGTGCACCAATTATTGCCATGTTCCCAATGAGAACTGCCCAGTCTCTCTATCCTACAATAGATGGCAAAGACACTAATATTTTCTGTTTCATTGCACATAACTGTTAGAAAGCAAAGGGTGAAACAAGTCAATATTTGATTCAAGTTTCATATAGCTGTGCGTTTCGCAAGTTCCTCCCTGCGAATTCTCGAAATAACTTACTCCGTTTAATTAACGACACACAACGGGTTCTATTAAACCAAATCTTCACGCTATCCCAAGTGCGTGTATAAAATGTACAAATCTAGAAACTGCGGTTTAAATGTTTCTGTGTACAACGTTGTTGCCAGTCAAACTCTGACATTCCAAGTGACGCGATGGCAAACATTTTAGATTAAACAAATCTTTGGCATTCCTCCAAGTGTTGTCTTAGGTTATCTCACTTTTCACGGTGATGCGTTAGAGTACTTTTGATTAATGGTCGATACATATCAGGAGGAATGTGTATTAACGCTGTGCATACACGTGCGTCTTTCTGCATTTTCATCTTGACAATGAAGCTGATTAAGATTTGTTTTGATATAACAAACGATTTCTTTGTGGCTTTCGGGAGGTAAATGGATGACCTTTATTTTTGTTCGTCTTATATAGAAACAAACTCCGTAATTGGCTTCTATGATGAACGGCTCCTTTTATATTGCAAAAATGATGTGCAATTTTCAAGTCTATAAAAATCAAAACTGAATACTGGAGGGTGGCAACATCGGGAACATGACAATAAATGGCGCACTTACCTTAGTGAGTATTTCGAGAGGTATTTTTTTTTAACCTTATTTGCGACTCTCGTGCAACAATCCATTAAATTTAAGGAATTTGGTGGAATAATAATTTTTTAATGGGACAGAATTTGTGCGATTTACGATTACAGAAGAACAAACCTATCCGATATTTTTGCCAATTTCCCAACCATTGTGCGTTTTGCCGCTCGCTGCACATCAACACATCATTTACCCCGTTCAATACTCTTATCTACGCGTCATTTTAATATCTGCATGCAATTACTCTTTGTTTATAATACGCTATTATTAGTATCTAGTATTTTACCATCCACCGCGATGGATCGTATCGACTGCACCAAGTTATTGTCATACACTTTATGGACCCAGTTTAATCGTTTATGGGTGGATGGTAGGTACATCAACTTGTATGCACTCGCAGGCATAAAAAGAGAGTTTATTAAACGCGCAGATATTCAGTCAAGGACGAATCTGGTACATCGCTTTACTCGTAAAGGATGCTGCAGACGTGCTGGTCGAGGCAAGAGTCTAGCTCCAGGGGTGTTCTGTATAATAATTAAAAAGGGCATTTTAATCTACTTCATATTTACTTCTTCATAAGTAGCACTAGTTTTTGTTTGACTTAAATGACTTATTATTTAATGTAGAGTGGATAAACTAGGGAGTTTTTGGTGGGTGACAACTTTGGAAACATGGCAATAATTGGCGCACTTACCTTAGTGAGTATTTCGAGAGGAATTTGTTTTAAACCTTATTTGCAACTCTCAGGCAACAATCCTTATATTCAAGATATGTTGAAGAGAAATATTAAAAAATATTATTCAATTTGGTGGCCAATACTGTCTTCTTTATATTCATTTAATTCTTCATAAACTGTCGATGTTTTGATTGCCTTATTGTGATATACTAACTTTGCCATCCATTAGAATGAATGGATTGGAAAGTATTTGGAGGCTGGCAACATTGTGAACATGACAATAAATAGCGCACTTACCTTAGTGAGAATTTTGAGAGGTATTTTTTAAACTTTGATTACAACTCTCGTGCAATAATCCAACAAATTTTAGAAATTTCAAGATATATTGAAAAATATTATTCAATTTAGTGGCCTAATAATTTTTTTATGGAACTGAATTTGTGCGATTAAACGTTAAGTATCTTTGACCAATACTGTCTTCTTTATATTCGTCTAATTCTTCATAAGCTATCGTTGTTTTGATTGCCTTGTTCTAATAAATTAACTTTGCCATCTATTATAATGAATGGATTGGGAAGTTTTTGGAAGCTGGCAACATTGTGAACATGGCAATAAATAGCGCACTTACCTTAGTGAGAATTTTGAGAGGCATTTTTTAAACCTGATGAAATTTAAAGATATTTCATCTATTTAGTGGCTTTTTGAATGAGATGAAATTGTTTTTGGCTGTCCTTTACGGATATATTGATTGAGTATCTATTGTAAAATGGCCGAACTAGGGGTTTTATGGTTCATGGCGATATTGAGAACTTTGCAATAAATGGCGTACTTACCTTAATAAATATTAGAGGGTAAGTTTCTGATTTTATTACATCCTGTTACATCTCTCGTATATTTAAGAGAAGTATTGCCCAATTTGATGCTTCCAAAACTTTTCAATGAGACTGAATTTAACAGTAAATGTCGTTACTTATAATGCATATCTTCAAATAGCTGATACACACAATCTGCAACGCCCGAGTGTGCGTGTCCAGCTTGTATTCTACTGCAGCCACAACGCAATAACAATCCCTCTTCTTGATAGCATTTCTCGTGGCATCCCGGCCGCACTTACAAATGGGCAGCATAAAAGTTTTATTGCAAAAATAAACCTCGGCTTATACAAAATAATGGCGGCCATAAACCAGTGCCTCCTTACAGTGTCATTACTATTGTATAGAAACGTCGGTTCTACGATATATCTTCATCTCTGAAAAAAGTAGCGCAGCCCTAATAAACAATAATTACCGGAATCTCAAGTGCTCGGCCGCAATTCTACTAATTAAATTTAATTAATATAAGATCGTGAGGCACGGTCGCAGCGAGAAAAAATACCGGCTGCCTTCCGAAAACGGACTAAGCCTAGTCACTTAATTCAAACGATCCTTTTGTTTGGAAATACGCCAATGCATACGTAACTAGCTTGTTATTTACAGGCGGCGGAGTCGTGCCGGCGGAGACATGAGCGGCAATTAGGGGACAGCATACCCCAAATCTACTTTACTAAAAGGATATGTATATTTTTTTAAACCGTTGGTATATACATCGAATTACTTTTATTGGCATCGTGACTCGTCAGAGATTGAAGGCGATAAAAGTTACAAAGCCCAACTTTTACCTTTCTTCACCTCATCTAATTGATATATACACTTATCATCATCTATATCTATATAACTAAATTAACTCTGATTGCCTGGGGTCGATATCACTATAAAATTCCTCTGCGAACCTTAATGTGCTTAATGTCAGTAGAAATTTAAAGAAACATTGGTCGTTCAGTGTACTTGCAGAAGAGCTATAAAAAAGCTTAATTGCAGTTGCCTATGCGCGTGTCTAAGTTACATCTCAATGTTATATATATACGTTATTTTGTGTTATTAAAAGTAAATTATGTGAAAGAGCTATGTTGAATTTCCTGCGACTATACAAGAAATGGCGGAGGAGCTGGTGGTAATTTTTGCCTGCAATATATTTAATTTGCCACAGTATGCATACGTCATCCTCTTGTTACTATAAACGTTTGTAAATTTATTAGATTGTGCGATAGTGTGAACGATAACGTGAGCTGTAAGATCTATTAGGTCGGACGGGATCTTAAACGACGCGACGACTTCATCTTTGCTGGTAAGAGCTACTGGGTCGGACTGTAACCTAAACGATGACGTCAGTTTTACAAGATTTATTGGGTCGGACGGGAACTTACACGATGTCGTCAGCCTTGTAAGACATATTTGGTCGGACGAGAACCTAAACGGCGACGTCCGTTTATAATGCCAGTTTATAATAATCGGTACGCAAACTGAAACGTTTTCCGGTAATTTCATCTTGCACATAATGATCGAGAAAGTGCCGGAACTGGCATAATGTATGGTATAACATAATGTAAGGTTATAACGTTGCTCTTTAGTTATTTTAATGGATGCATATAAAAATGCTAATATACGTTATTGTTATTTTTAGGCATCGTGAGATTTACAGCTCGCAGTCTCCACTATTCAAACCGTGGATTATTCCGAGGTTAAGGTTAACGTATGCATCTCGTGATATGTAATTTATGTATTGTATCTTAGGTTTATGTGAGTGTTTCGTCTGCTCGAATGAATACTGCTGTTTGCAAAGCACTAGCATTTCCCTGGGATTGATTACATCCAATTATATAAACAGCCAAAGATCTTGAGCGTTTTGCAAACACGTTTACCGACAAGCCTAATGAGAAACGTGAAATATGCAAGCAGAGACAATTCTGGTGAAACATCGGCCTCAACAAGCAAGGATTAAAAGTACCGTTCATTATGAACCATATGTGGTACTCGGCTATGCCCAATCGAAATTCAAATCTCCCTGTGATAGGTCGTTTGTTCAGCAGGAAACGTGACATTAGTCCAAACATGGTATAATTTATCGATCTATATCGTGAAGATTTTTGCTTAGGTTGCAGGTCATGCCAGAGTTCACGTTGTGTGTTTCCGTGTTTGCTCCCCTCGAGGATGAGGTGAAGCGGCGGTATTCGTGGCCAACCATGTTGATGAGATAAAATCCTTTACGGTACGCTAATGGACGAGGCTAATCGACACGTTTGAATGAAATAATCTTTAATATATATTGGTCCCCTAAAATGACTAAAACCTGCCGCCTATGTTCGCGGCAGTTACTTGGATCCGTTGTTATTACGTGCGGATTCGACCTAATGACACCTTATCTCACCTACATGTCTTTTTATAGATTCCGTACGGTACATATGCGTGCAAAACCATCTTTTAACAGAAGAAAAAGTGGCAAATCGTATTTTTAATTCATTCAGAGAAGCAACGCGGCATGACAGCCTTGGGCTGTTTCAAATGTAAACGATAGATTTAAAATCGGGACGTTAGCTGATGAGAGTTTGATTGCTATGCTCATTTATTTAGTTCCTCTTTGTAGCACAGACGCTGACACTTTGTTTTAAAAATTATTTCAGTAATTTCTAATACGTTATATTTTATTCACCACCCCCACCTTCATTGCGATCGCCGTCACACATACACGATTATTGTATGTCACTACGAGGTGGCGGAGAGGCGGACGTCCTCGCTTCGCCGGCTACAACAGGGAATCGGGGCAGACCGCACGTCCCTGTCACTGTGGTACTATACACTATTGGCAAGGTTCAACTTAGAGTGCGAAATCTGTAATGCAACTAACGGTTTTTGTGTTATAACTGTAACCGAGTAACCCAATATTAAAAAAGATAACATGTCAGTTCGTCCCTAAAACTTTCGCTTTGTAAAAAATGCTGGACATCGCTTTTCTTTTGTTATCCCGAATTTCGTGCTGACCTAGAAGCGAAGTGCTTTTTAAGGACGAAGGATGGTCGAAAGATAAGTAAACAAGACAGCCGGGCAGTTTTCCAATTAAATCGGCATGCTCTTCCAATATGCATATCATAACAAGAAAGTAGCATCATAAATAAAAAAAGTGACGTAGAATGTACAGCCGAACCATGCCGCACGGGCTCATTGTCATTTATTACTTTGATGGATGTATCAAAACCAATATAAAATTGAATCGGCGGAGCAGGTACCCCATCAATACATAACAGATATTGTAGGATGTACATGTATGCATTTTGAACGAGCCATCAATCAATAATACCGTTTGTACAGGCCGAGGATGAAGATTTAACCATATATTACGCCCGAGGTGAAGTTTAAATTTCAGTCGGATTTTTGTTTGTTTAAGCTCAGCCGACCTATGACCTGCGCCGCGTTTGCCGTCCTACCGGGCGAGCCAAACAATCGCAAGCCCATATTTTAGAAAGAGTTGTTTAAATATATCGTTTTCAACGGCCCTCCCTGTATAGATAGATACATTTTCTCCGAGGCTAATCGAGTTGGCGCTGGTGTGCCACAAATCTGGGGCGCACTGTATAATTATATACCGTGGAATATTAAAACGTTAAAGTTAACTGTGATTAATGTTTTTTGTTACTAATTTCATGAGAGCTCCAAATTAATTAATCAGGCGATTAGGATCTCTATAATTGAAGCCTTACCGCTCTCAAATGAAATTATTCAATGCTCTTTGATGTAGAAAAAAAAAAATAATAATAAAATCATCAATACATTGTCGGCACACAATGCTCGGATTAAACGATTATCTGCGTTATTAGTCGATGCTCGGCAGCTTCCAGTTTATCATTATCATCAATACAAGTCAAAATCTTATCTGTCATAATAATATAACACGCATAGCTTCCCGTTGCAGGCTTCATACTGAATTAAATGTTTCAATATCGGCCTCTAATCTCACTTGCCGCCTGTTGCGGTTGGTATTGTTCAACATTTAATTCTCGGATGGCTTTGTTCTTGCGTCGACGTAAGGCGACTATTGCGCCAGGAACTCAATTAGAAAACATACAGGGTGTCCCAGCACTAGTACTCAGAAGGGCAGGTAGCAATAATCAAAGTGTTGCACATCGGCCCAGATAGTTACAAAGTAATAAATCCCCTTTTGGATATGGGTTACTCACGAGGGACTTACTTGGGTTAGCTGTAAACCCTTATTTTTCTTCTTTCAGGGCGTTCCAGGGATCTCATTAATGAATGAGATATAGATTTAAGCTTGTATAACATAGGTGTCTCTATAGTGAACGACATTTATTGAACAAATCTCACTATCATTAGAGCGTACTGACAGAAACGTTACTTAGAGCGTCCGTCTCTAGAAAATCGTACATGTGTGCGCGATATACTCGATTAATTCCTTTCAAGGGGCAATACTACAAGCAAAAAATACAAAAAAATCACAAGTAAAAAAATTTTTCAGACACTTCACTATCATTAGGGCGTCCGTTCACCTTACCATCATTAGGACGTCCTGAATATACGACTTTCCCTTCATTCAGCTATCATCAGAGCGTCCACAGCGTATATTTTCGTTCATGCTACTATCCAGGAACTTTCAATCCGCCTTGTACGTTCCCAGACCCCCAACGACTATAAAGACCGGAGTTCATACTACAGTTTACCGCAGGTTACGTCCTGTTAACGTCCCCTTTCGGAAAACTGATCATTTAAATCTAATTTTAATAAAACCTTCGCCCATAATAACGAGTTCCTGTATAGAATTCATATAATCAAGTTACCACGCTGTTCATAAATCAATTTGCGTTGATAAGTGAAACCTACCGAACGGATAAATCCGCTCCGGAGTATATCTATCAAATTGAGTTATCTTTCGCAATTATCCTCGATATAAAATTACTATTAAGGTAATTTCTATCGGAGTATATATAGAGTAATGTGTGTGTGAAGTTTAGTTCTCATACAAGTACACAGAATTACTCCTAAGTCGGTAGCTAATGCATCTTGTATTGAGTTTCGCATCAAATACATCAACATTTGATCGTTTGATTGATTCTACATGCATTACTGTTGCCCGATGCAACAAATTGAACTTAGAGGGCGAGGCAGGGAAGGATGAGCTTTAACCTGGGACGCAGCGTATACGAGGAGAAGTAGTAGGTGGTTTGCGAAACCCTCATACAATTTGGACAAGGATGCTCAAACGTCTAACCTGAATATTTTAAAAAACAAGCACTTCGCTCGGGACTTGAGTGGACTGGGACCCAAAGGGAATATGTAAAGTGGGATCCGCCCATTAAATATTAAAATTCTCGTGTTATAAATAGGCCAATAAAAGTGATGAATCTCAATACACGCTTTATCGCCTGAGGTTAATGATACTAGTACCTTAAAAAAAAATGTATATCTTTAGCTACTACTCCTTGGAACGTAAATTAAAAAAAAAAATTGCACACGAGCCTATTCGTAAACCCTTTCCAGTCCGCTTAATCCCGTACATAGTATTTAGAATCCTGATGTAATAACTTACTTCCATATGTAGCAAAAGGATAATTTTTTTGTGCGGACTTAAATGAGCCGCCATGATGAACGCAGAAAACAACCGGGGAAGGAAGTGATTAAATGAACTGTCATTATACAAATCAGTTTCCTTTGTGCAGCAACTCCGCATTACCTCTTCGAAACGCTTTAATATAGATCAGGATTTTTACTGCATTGAAATGGAAAGCAGCACGCACTTCGGATGCCCCGCTAATTGCCGGGGCATTTTTAAGGACTGCCGTCCCACGTCAATTATTCCTTTGCCGGCCTGCGCCGCACCTACGAGTCTCTGCTGGGGTTGAGCCGCGCATTAGGAAACAATGCTCTTCTCAATTCGACTTGTATCAGCGGCGTTCGAAGCAGGGATTGCTAGAACCCGGGCTATTCAAAAAACACAAATGTAGTATTGATAAATTTCACGTGTGCTCAATGGGGGTAATGTCTGGTGATCTAGCAGGCCAGTTCATTATCATTTTATACATAAATATATTATTTATTTTAAAATCACGTGAGGTCTTACACATTTGTGCATTGCACGATTTTTAGAGCCGGTTCTGTATAAAAAAAAGTCCAGAGGGTTGAGGTTAGGTAATCGAGAAGGCCATTATGAAGTTTTATTAAAAAAACTTCATTTTAAGGGTTATATCAAGCTCTCTGAGATTATAAAGGATATATTCTAAATTTCTACACGTACGCCACTGTCATGCATTACTTCCTCTTAGATGTATGTGTACGCATCGCAATTGCATGTTCTAGACCGGTTAGATGGTCTGTACGGGAGTATCCCATGGCGAAAAAAAAAGATGATTAACGACTTGAGCCTTAGAATTTCAAGTTAATTACTAAATAATAATCTACTTTTTGTGAGTAGCGGTTGGAAACAAAACGTACGGTACTAGATGCACTAATGGAGCGTTAGAGTGGATATTGATATGGTTTTTTAATTTTGCTTATTACGATTATTCTAAGTGGTTACGGTTTATATGGCGTCGTAGAATTAACATAAACTGGTTGGAAAGGCTAACGAATCGGTGGACAGTATATTATTCTCTTAATTTATTCAAAAATTTACATTAGATGGTGTAAAATCGATAATCTATGTCAAATGGCTAGATATTTTGCAAATTTAGACTATAAGTAGTGACAGTGTAGTGAATCTTAAAACACAATGTGCGATATTCGAATTTAACGTAGAGCGGAAGATCAGTTTCCACGTAATATAGCATAATGGGCATCTACAAAAAGGTAATCTGACAAGAATACTGAAAACAAGCTTAATTCTGCAAAATAACTTAAAATAAAGTAGATAATTGGGAAACTACTTACCAAAAATGACATATTTCTATCTTAGTATGCAGTGACAAGTGGAATTTTCTTGGCAATGTCTTGGAAACATCAACAAAAACAATTGTGGAGAACGAGTTTGGAGATATATACGAAGAGACGTATCCACGAAGGATTATTGAATTAGATTAGTTACCCACCTAGCTTATAATATTGCATCAAAATTATCCAAAGCTGGCTAGTTTCACAACTTTTAATTGGATAGTCCAGAACACTCCAGCACGAGTCGCCATTAAAATGCATCACTGAACTGATAAGGTAAAATGCGCACAACCTCAGTGACATTACCATAAACATTTCTAATTAAATTAAATAATTCTACCAGGTTTATCCATTAAATATAAGCTAGTTTTAAGTTGTCTTAGGTTACAATTATTTCACCATCATATCTTATTTATAGAGACACCTATGTTTTATAAGCTTAAATCTATATCTCATTCATTGGTCTCGTGTTAGAAAGACGAAAAACTCATAACAGAGAGATCTGTATTCAAAAGACACAAGCTGTGCATAGTTTATATTAGTTTCTTTGCTCTAAGAGAATCAAATACTGTCACTACATCTTGGTTTGAGCCAAATTTTAAAGTACTCTTGAATAAAACCAATAGACTCAGGTTAAGTCTTTATTAATATTAAAAATTTGTCCATTAATGAGATCCCTGGAACGCCCTGAAAGCATAAATATATAAAATTGGATATTTTCGTGATTATTTTTATAAAAAGAAATGTTAAAGCTTGTATAATACGTTTCTTACAAAATCATTAAAACCCCTTGTCTCTTGCCACTCGTAAGCCGGCAACCACTTATTACCATCATATTAAAAGTGAATTTCCACTTTCAACTTTATTCAAAATAAGAAAACGTTAATTTAAAAACGGGGCTATCATAAGATGTAAAGCAGATTGCCTTAAAGGGACATATGAAGCGCCGAAATCCATTAATCATCCACGTTGCTACCGCGTCGCCAGAATAATTTCCCAGCACTAGAAAGATGCATAATGAACCAGCGAGATGGGCCTGTTTTGGATAGTTGAAAATTATGGTTATAGTTCGGGCAATTTAGCAGAAAAATAATGCAGTTATTTAATTGTCTTATAAATGCTAGAGGTGTAAAATGACATGATCTTCTGATTTTTAATAATAACTGTATTTTTACCCGGTTATAAGGTGAGCATAATTATTTTTACTAACACGCTGTGTGACCCAAAGACACTAATAACCAGCGCATCTGCTACCCACGAAGCCCACCTACCAGAAAACACCTAAATAGAATGAATGGGATTCCTACATTCGTATGAATGTTCCAACGAATACAATCACGTCCAATCAAAGGAATAATAATTTATACACAATGTCGGAGGAACATGAAATATCACTTATGCACAATATGTTTACATAATGCGCTTTTTTATGCTGAAGCGCTAACAACTGCCCAAGCAACGCAACGGAATTCCTGCAGCGTGTTCATGTGAAGAAATCGAAATATTTTATGGGTTTTTAAATCGACAGTATCGTCACCACGATCAGTGTGCCATTGTGCCACTTCTAAATCACTATTATTATGGTAATATCGAATTCCAGTTTCCTTATACATTCTCGGCCGTACACCTACACCAAGTTTATAACCTCCTTTAATTAATTATGCGGCTTGTGAGGTATTCCACAAGGATATATTGCAGGGGGTAATAATTTCAGCGCCTCCGCGGGGACCTCGGAATTGTGGTTGCGCTAAGACAGAATTCGGAATTCAAGCGACATTAATTTATTGGTCCATTTCTTTATGGTGTGGCTTATCGGATATAAGCTATGAAAGTTGAGAACCATGTAAATAAAACATTAAACCGTGATTTGCATCATTAGACTTTTCTTTCGGAAAGTTTTTGCATCAGAAATCTCCGCTGTAGATGCAAATTATCCGAATAAAGTAACACTTTGTTTCGCATTTGCATTTTTAATTTGATAAAAAAATCCGGCGGGTTTTTATTTCACAAAATCGCCCGGCGATCAGGAAATGGTGGAGCCATAAAATTTAAATGGGATATTACCAACAGAAACGCAACGTCTTAACGGTTGCAATTAGGATTAACCGAGGATAATTTTACGGCATCATAATAAGTTGTGACTAACGAGGTTAAGGCTTTTCGTTCTTGTTAAAAGTACTTAGCAGGACCTACAGGAGAGGAGGTAAGCAAAGGAGCTTCGCACATTAGGGTGGGCGATTTGGAATCACAAAAAATAAATTATAGTTATCTTTCCTAACTCATGCCAATGGAAGTCCTTTACGTTGACACTGGTTAGTTCCTGGTGTGCCGCAAGGATCACTCTCTATCAACAACTTTTTCTTTTGTATCAAAATGAATGTAAATTTTTCTAGAATTTGTAATAATTTGTACGTTTATATCAGCCTACAAAATATCCAGCGCTGCACAATAAGCTATTTACTAACTACTCCTATTAGCAAATAAACGCTTATCATTCCCCGATAGTCTGTTATTTTACACTCGGCTAGCGATACAGCGATGGGTGCCGGGCCTCTGCAGAAATCAGCATGTCTTTCATCCTCGGTAATTGTTACATTATGAGAGATGAATAATAACGACTACGAAGCGTTAAATTAAAGCCATAATTCTTATCAAATTTCTTTAACGACCACATTGCTGACGGTGGACGGGTAGGACGTGAATTAATTATAATCCATTTTTTCAAACTCCTTGATGAATTGTTCCAAGAAACTGGAATCTAAATCAAATTAGTGAACTCAAGATGCAAATCGTTTATTTCGAATCTCACATATATACCTTATCAATTAAAAATAATGCAACTGCTACAAAAATCCAAAGTTCAAAGCTGAAGCACATTTTCCTAACCTCAACGTTTAAAATTGTAGATATAGCAAATTAACAATAGTCGTGTATCTATTTATTTAAATAATTGATACGTATTCGTGGAGAACGTGAACGACTCTCCAATGTTCCATTATTAATTCAGTTTTATCCTATTATAATGAAAATAATTTTTAATTGGGTTAAAAATCTCTGAGCTAGTTCTAATTGAACTAAGAATATTTATTTGAATTGAAAACATCTAGTAACATCTTTAAAAACATCTGCTGAACTTTTTAAGTTGAAATAAAAATATTTACTAGATATTTCTAATTGAAATAAAATATCTACTAAATATTTATTTTTATTAAACTAAAACATCTAATAGATACTTTTAATTATTATAGAAATCTCTACTAGAATAGAACTTGGAATAAATATTTTTATTTCAATTAAAAATATCTAGTAAATATTTATAAATGCTTTAAGAACATCTGCTAGTTTTAAATGGAAATAAAAATTACTAAAATATTTGTCATGTGTTTATAATTATATTTCCATCGCAACGAAGAGGAGCCTCTGTCATGTGTTTGTATTTATATTTCCATCTGAACGGAGAGGAAATATAATTTCAAACACTGAACGGAGTCTCCTCTCCGTTCAGATGGAAATATAATTTCAAACACTGAACGGAGTCTCCTCTCCGTTCAGATGGAAATATAATTTCAAACACTGAACGGAGTCTCCTCTCCGTTCAGATGGAAATATAATTTCAAACACTGAACGGAGTCTCCTCTCCGTTCAGATGGAAATATAATTTCAAACACTGAACGGAGTCTCCTCTCCGTTCAGATGGAAATATAATTTCAAACACTGAACGGAGTCTCCTCTCCGTTCAGATGGAAATATAATTTCAAACACTGAACGGGGTCTCCTCTCCGTTCAGATGGAAATATAATTTCAAACA
Source organism: Rhagium mordax (assembly GCA_963680705.1). Lineage (NCBI taxonomy): Eukaryota > Metazoa > Arthropoda > Insecta > Coleoptera > Cerambycidae > Rhagium > Rhagium mordax. The sequence continues at coordinate 2,328,444 of OY796665.1, forward strand.
CTGAACGGGGTCTCCTCTCCGTTCAGATGGAAATATAATTTCAAACACTGAACGGAGTCTCCTCTCCGTTCAGATGGAAATATAATTTCAAACACTGAACGGAGTCTCCTCTCCGTTCAGATGGAAATATAATTTCAAACACTGAACGGAGTCTCCTCTCCGTTCAGATGGAAATATAATTTCAAACACTGAACGGAGTCTCCTCTCCGTTCAGATGGAAATATAATTTCAAACACTGAACGGAGTCTCCTCTCCGTTCAGATGGAAATATAATTTCAAACACTGAACGGAGTCTCCTCTCCGTTCAGATGGAAATATAATTTCAAACACTGAACGGAGACTCCTCTCCGTTCAGATGGAAATATAATTTCAAACACTGAACGGAGTCTCCTCTCCGTTCAGATGGAAATATAATTTCAAACACTGAACGGAGACTCCTCTCCGTTCAGATGGAAATACACGGAGTCTCCTCTCCGTTCAGATGGAAATATAATTTCAAACACTGAACGGAGACTCCTCTCCGTTCAGATGGAAATATAATTTCAAACACTGAACGGAGACTCCTCTCCGTTCAGATGGAAATATAATTTCAAACACTGAACGGAGACTCCTCTCCGTTCAGATGGAAATATAATTTCAAACACTGAACGGAGACTCCTCTCCGTTCAGATGGAAATATAATTTCAAACACTGAACGGAGACTCCTCTCCGTTCAGATGGAAATATAATTTCAAACACTGAACGGAGACTCCTCTCCGTTCAGATGGAAATATAATTTCAAACACTGAACGGAGTCTCCTCTCCGTTCAGATGGAAATATAATTTCAAACACTGAACGGAGTCTCCTCTCCGTTCAGATGGAAATATAATTTCAAACACTGAACGGAGTCTCCTCTCCGTTCAGATGGAAATATAATTTCAAACACTGAACGGAGTCTCCTCTCCGTTCAGATGGAAATATAATTTCAAACACTGAACGGAGTCTCCTCTCCGTTCAGATGGAAATATAATTTCAAACACTGAACGGAGACTCCTCTCCGTTCAGATGGAAATATAATTTCAAACACTGAACGGAGTCTCCTCTCCGTTCAGATGGAAATATAATTTCAAACACTGAACGGAGTCTCCTCTCCGTTCAGATGGAAATATAATTTCAAACACTGAACGGAGTCTCCTCTCCGTTCAGATGGAAATATAATTTCAAACACTGAACGGAGTCTCCTCTCCGTTCAGATGGAAATATAATTTCAAACACTGAACGGAGTCTCCTCTCCGTTCAGATGGAAATATAATTTCAAACACTGAACGGAGTCTCCTCTCCGTTCAGATGGAAATATAATTTCAAACACTGAACGGAGTCTCCTCTCCGTTCAGATGGAAATATAATTTCAAACACTGAACGGAGTCTCCTCTCCGTTCAGATGGAAATATAATTTCAAACACTGAACGGAGTCTCCTCTCCGTTCAGATGGAAATATAATTTCAAACACTGAACGGAGTCTCCTCTCCGTTCAGATGGAAATATAATTTCAAACACTGAACGGAGTCTCCTCTCCGTTCAGATGGAAATATAATTTCAAACACTGAACGGAGACTCCTCTCCGTTCAGATGGAAATATAATTTCAAACACTGAACGGAGACTCCTCTCCGTTCAGATGGAAATATAATTTCAAACACTGAACGGAGACTCCTCTCCGTTCAGATGGAAATATAATTTCAAACACTGAACGGAGTCTCCTCTCCGTTCAGATGGAAATATAATTTCAAACACTGAACGGAGACTCCTCTCCGTTCAGATGGAAATATAATTTCAAACACTGAACGGAGACTCCTCTCCGTTCAGATGGAAATATAATTTCAAACACTGAACGGAGTCTCCTCTCCGTTCAGATGGAAATATAATTTCAAACACTGAACGGAGTCTCCTCTCCGTTCAGATGGAAATATAATTTCAAACACTGAACGGAGTCTCCTCTCCGTTCAGATGGAAATATAATTTCAAACACTGAACGGAGTCTCCTCTCCGTTCAGATGGAAATATAATTTCAAACACTGAACGGAGTCTCCTCTCCGTTCAGATGGAAATATAATTTCAAACACTGAACGGAGACTCCTCTCCGTTCAGATGGAAATATAATTTCAAACACTGAACGGAGACTCCTCTCCGTTCAGATGGAAATATAATTTCAAACACTGAACGGAGACTCCTCTCCGTTCAGATGGAAATATAATTTCAAACACTGAACGGAGACTCCTCTCCGTTCAGATGGAAATATAATTTCAAACACTGAACGGAGACTCCTCTCCGTTCAGATGGAAATACACGGAGTCTCCTCTCCGTTCAGATGGAAATATAATTTCAAACACTGAACGGAGACTCCTCTCCGTTCAGATGGAAATATAATTTCAAACACTGAACGGAGACTCCTCTCCGTTCAGATGGAAATATAATTTCAAACACTGAACGGAGACTCCTCTCCGTTCAGATGGAAATATAATTTCAAACACTGAACGGAGTCTCCTCTCCGGAGACTCCTCTCCGTTCAGATGGAAATATAATTTCAAACACTGAACGGAGACTCCTCTCCGTTCAGATGGAAATATAATTTCAAACACTGAACGGAGTCTCCTCTCCGTTCAGATGGAAATATAATTTCAAACACTGAACGGAGACTCCTCTCCGTTCAGATGGAAATATAATTTCAAACACTGAACGGAGTCTCCTCTCCGTTCAGATGGAAATATAATTTCAAACACTGAACGGAGTCTCCTCTCCGTTCAGATGGAAATATAATTTCAAACACTGAACGGAGTCTCCTCTCCGTTCAGATGGAAATATAATTTCAAACACTGAACGGAGACTCCTCTCCGTTCAGATGGAAATATAATTTCAAACACTGAACGGAGACTCCTCTCCGTTCAGATGGAAATATAATTTCAAACACTGAACGGAGTCTCCTCTCCGTTCAGATGGAAATATAATTTCAAACACTGAACGGAGTCTCCTCTCCGTTCAGATGGAAATATAATTTCAAACACTGAACGGAGTCTCCTCTCCGTTCAGATGGAAATATAATTTCAAACACTGAACGGAGTCTCCTCTCCGTTCAGATGGAAATATAATTTCAAACACTGAACGGAGTCTCCTCTCCGTTCAGATGGAAATATAATTTCAAACACTGAACGGAGTCTCCTCTCCGTTCAGATGGAAATATAATTTCAAACACTGAACGGAGACTCCTCTCCGTTCAGATGGAAATATAATTTCAAACACTGAACGGAGACTCCTCTCCGTTCAGATGGAAATATAATTTCAAACACTGAACGGAGTCTCCTCTCCGTTCAGATGGAAATATAATTTCAAACACTGAACGGAGTCTCCTCTCCGTTCAGATGGAAATATAATTTCAAACACTGAACGGAGACTCCTCTCCGTTCAGATGGAAATATAATTTCAAACACTGAACGGAGACTCCTCTCCGTTCAGATGGAAATATAATTTCAAACACTGAACGGAGACTCCTCTCCGTTCAGATGGAAATATAATTTCAAACACTGAACGGAGACTCCTCTCCGTTCAGATGGAAATATAATTTCAAACACTGAACGGAGACTCCTCTCCGTTCAGATGGAAATACACGGAGTCTCCTCTCCGTTCAGATGGAAATATAATTTCAAACACTGAACGGAGACTCCTCTCCGTTCAGATGGAAATATAATTTCAAACACTGAACGGAGACTCCTCTCCGTTCAGATGGAAATATAATTTCAAACACTGAACGGAGACTCCTCTCCGTTCAGATGGAAATATAATTTCAAACACTGAACGGAGTCTCCTCTCGGAGACTCCTCTCCGTTCAGATGGAAATATAATTTCAAACACTGAACGGAGACTCCTCTCCGTTCAGATGGAAATATAATTTCAAACACTGAACGGAGTCTCCTCTCCGTTCAGATGGAAATATAATTTCAAACACTGAACGGAGTCTCCTCTCCGTTCAGATGGAAATATAATTTCAAACACTGAACGGAGTCTCCTCTCCGTTCAGATGGAAATATAATTTCAAACACTGAACGGAGTCTCCTCTCCGTTCAGATGGAAATATAATTTCAAACACTGAACGGAGTCTCCTCTCCGTTCAGATGGAAATATAATTTCAAACACTGAACGGAGTCTCCTCTCCGTTCAGATGGAAATATAATTTCAAACACTGAACGGAGACTCCTCTCCGTTCAGATGGAAATATAATTTCAAACACTGAACGGAGACTCCTCTCCGTTCAGATGGAAATATAATTTCAAACACTGAACGGAGACTCCTCTCCGTTCAGATGGAAATATAATTTCAAACACTGAACGGAGAGCTCCTCTCCGTTCAGATGGAAATATAATTTCAAACACTGAACGGAGACTCCTCTCCGTTCAGATGGAAATATAATTTCAAACACTGAACGGAGTCTCCTCTCCGTTCAGATGGAAATATAATTTCAAACACTGAACGGAGTCTCCTCTCCGTTCAGATGGAAATATAATTTCAAACACTGAACGGAGACTCCTCTCCGTTCAGATGGAAATATAATTTCAAACACTGAACGGAGACTCCTCTCCGTTCAGATGGAAATATAATTTCAAACACTGAACGGAGTCTCCTCTCCGTTCAGATGGAAATATAATTTCAAACACTGAACGGAGTCTCCTCTCCGTTCAGATGGAAATATAATTTCAAACACTGAACGGAGTCTCCTCTCCGTTCAGATGGAAATATAATTTCAAACACTGAACGGAGTCTCCTCTCCGTTCAGATGGAAATATAATTTCAAACACTGAACGGAGACTCCTCTCCGTTCAGATGGAAATATAATTTCAAACACTGAACGGAGTCTCCTCTCCGTTCAGATGGAAATATAATTTCAAACACTGAACGGAGTCTCCTCTCCGTTCAGATGGAAATATAATTTCAAACACTGAACGGAGTCTCCTCTCCGTTCAGATGGAAATATAATTTCAAACACTGAACGGAGTCTCCTCTCCGTTCAGATGGAAATATAATTTCAAACACTGAACGGAGTCTCCTCTCCGTTCAGATGGAAATATAATTTCAAACACTGAACGGAGTCTCCTCTCCGTTCAGATGGAAATATAATTTCAAACACTGAACGGAGTCTCCTCTCCGTTCAGATGGAAATATAATTTCAAACACTGAACGGAGTCTCCTCTCCGTTCAGATGGAAATATAATTTCAAACACTGAACGGAGTCTCCTCTCCGTTCAGATGGAAATATAATTTCAAACACTGAACGGAGTCTCCTCTCCGTTCAGATGGAAATATAATTTCAAACACTGAACGGAGTCTCCTCTCCGTTCAGATGGAAATATAATTTCAAACACTGAACGGAGTCTCCTCTCCGTTCAGATGGAAATATAATTTCAAACACTGAACGGAGTCTCCTCTCCGTTCAGATGGAAATATAATTTCAAACACTGAACGGAGTCTCCTCTCCGTTCAGATGGAAATATAATTTCAAACACTGAACGGAGTCTCCTCTCCGTTCAGATGGAAATATAATTTCAAACACTGAACGGAGTCTCCTCTCCGTTCAGATGGAAATATAATTTCAAACACTGAACGGAGTCTCCTCTCCGTTCAGATGGAAATATAATTTCAAACACTGAACGGAGTCTCCTCTCCGTTCAGATGGAAATATAATTTCAAACACTGAACGGAGTCTCCTCTCCGTTCAGATGGAAATATAATTTCAAACACTGAACGGAGTCTCCTCTCCGTTCAGATGGAAATATAATTTCAAACACTGAACGGAGTCTCCTCTCCGTTCAGATGGAAATATAATTTCAAACACTGAACGGAGTCTCCTCTCCGTTCAGATGGAAATATAATTTCAAACACTGAACGGAGTCTCCTCTCCGTTCAGATGGAAATATAATTTCAAACACTGAACGGAGTCTCCTCTCCGTTCAGATGGAAATATAATTTCAAACACTGAACGGAGTCTCCTCTCCGTTCAGATGGAAATATAATTTCAAACACTGAA